>CM062372.1:27534833-28077333 GCA_031216125.1 Dalbergia cochinchinensis | reverse complement strand
GAGCTTAGCTCAAAATCAGAATTCTTGAATTTTCTACCCTAGTAAATAAACTCAGAAAATACAAAATAAAAATCATGCTAAAACCTCAAGATGTCTACAATAACCTATAAAAATTTCAAAGGAAATGTTTGCTATAGTGAAAAAATTATCAAAAATTACAACTTTAGGTTTAGCAATTTGGTAGCAACATGCATAGCTTCGGTTCCTGACCTTTTTCAAGCAGTAAAAATCCTTAAAATGATCCTAGAAAAATCATAGAGTTGCCTTAGGATGTAGGTTCAACATATAATTTTTCTAGCTCATAAAAATACCTACAATTACATCAGAAAAATTGAGACCACTTCCCGCCTATAATAAAATGGAAATTCCAGCCAAATAGTCCTAAATTCCTTTTGACAAAAATGATTTTCCAACAACATCAAACTACTTCACCAATGCAAATACACCAATATCTATGTATAATCTCACATTAGAACTAGAATTTATCAATTTTAAAGCATCAAAATCTGCAAGAAACAAAATTTTAACAAACAAGACAATAAAACCCTACGTTACAAACTTTAGAGCTTTTTAACTCCAAGGATGTTCCAAGTAGTTTTTCTTCATTTCAAGGCCACCAAATCAATCCCTAAACCCTTCCCTAATCAGTGAGGTATGAGGTATCAAGATGAGGATTGGTGAAAAATTGATGAGTTTGGTAGATATTGATGAGTGGAATAAGTTTAGTGAAAGAAGTTTATGGTTCTTGCAAGTCTAGGCAAAGATTTAGAGGTTTGAAACAAGTTGTTTGATGTTCTTTGTGAAGCAAGAATGGTGGTTGTTGGTTATGCTTGCTGGCTAAGGATGATAAGAAGAAATAATGAAGTTAGGTGGCTTAAGTTTATCTTATATTAGGATGGAAACATTTATGTAAGTATAAAAGATAATTCTTTCTTAAAGAAAATAAGATTTATGGCTAGCATTTGATCTTGTAATTCAAGATTAAATCTTAGCCTTACATTAGGTCTACATGGATATACATTATCCTTTTATAAAGATTAAACTATCCTTCGGTGTTAGAAATCACATACTGAAATTTTATCAAACAGGTAAAATAACATACTTGAGAAATTAGATATTGCTCGAAATATAATTACAGGTATAAAATCTTCCTTTCTAACTATTTCTAACCTTAACCTTATATTTTCTTAGTTTTGAGCATCTCCTAGTCCCAGATCAAGGGTTTCAGCTGTCCCAATGATTCACAGTGGCCTCGCAAAAATACTATTCATATTTTCTTTTCTACCTGTCTATTAGGTCATCCTTATCATCACTATGTTTTTCAGAGTATTAAAATTCTCATGAATAAAACTTCAATTAATTTTTGATTAACTCCAGGGTATTATATATCATCCATACAATACAGCTCAACCTTAAATCACCTATTTTGGACTAATCGAATGGTATGAATAGAAAATGAAAAGTATAACAGTGGTAAGCTATTCATTCTAATTATCTGTATCCCTTTTTCAATACCCTCACTAACTTGATTGTCGGAGTCCCTTTACAGGTACCCACCCCAAGTGCTAGAACCACCGTGAAGAAAAAGAAACACTTAGCCTTGCCATTGTCCGTACCACTGGAGGACTATCCCAACGTTACAGTATGTAACATTTATTATAGTCCTAGAGGTTCCTTTTCTTACAAAAACTAAGTTCTCAATATTTAATTTTGTCACAATGTCCCCCTCATTACTAAAACTAAGTCCACAATATTTAATTTTGCAGAACATTTTCAAGGGCAAAAATTTGAATTAATGTGGGGAGTCACCATTAATTTTATTATGGAAAAAAATGGGAAAACCTTTAAATTTAACAAAAACTGATTTTATAAGAGATTAGATTCAGGAGTCTGATTATGACTAGATTAAGATGCAAACTAAATTTCATTGCACTTCTAATGCATCTGTCTCGCAATGGTTACCTTAAAGCTCATTGTGCAAATCAATTAATAAATTTAATAATTTTTACTTTTCCCCTAAAAAACTCATAACAATTATTAACAAACAAAAATAATGGAAAAAACAAAAAATAAAAAATATTAAAGTACAAACGTAAGAAAAGATTAATTTTGCTTGAAAGGAATCCTTATGCCGATGTATTCTCTAGTGCAATTAGGAACTCAAAGTCACATTGATCTTCTAAAAAAGAAGTGTGTGTTGGTTAATTTTATTAAAAAATTTAAAGAAATAAAATAATAAATTCACTTTGCATAGGATTTAGGATAGCATAGCTACACAATAAACACTTAGTAACTTCGTGAAACTTGAGGATGATAAATCATATATTAACATTACAAGTTGTTGCATGGATTAAAAAGATTTATTTATTTATTTCCTTTTTCATTAAAAATAAAAATGGACTGAGAAATTTCTTTAAATCCTACAAACATCACGATTTTGACCAAAAGAGAAAAGCACTACAATTGGAAAAAGAAAAAAATCGGGGCACAATGATATGAAAAATAAAGGAGAACTAAAAACCAAACTGGCATAAATGAAAACAAACAATAGGAGGAAGATATTTCCCAAATTCCCAAGACTAAGATATCCTCAATAGGAAACAGGGATTGCAGCTTTCACTTGACAAGTTGGCCCTGACATTGATAAAACACTAAAATGATACATAGAAAAAAATTTAGAAAAAAAGAGAAATAGAAAATTTCTTAGCAGACTAAAGCACATGACTTCAATCTTGAATTCTTGATTTTCGTAAAGTATAACCAAATGCTAGTGAATACTTAAATTGCCAAACAGTCAATTGACATTGATTGATACATAGTAAGAACCAAAAAAAAAAAAAACTTTAACTAAGGGAAGAAGAAAACTTTAACTTCCAACACCAGAAAACAAAACAAGGAATGAGGAGAGAAGGTTGTGGAAGGCCATGGCATGAGAACCAATGGAGTCCCAAGAGACCTTGCCTGCAACAACGAAGGAAATTTGACTATGAGCTATAGGCTATTTGAAGTGTTTAAGCTTTCATAAAAAAGAACAGGAAAGTATTGCTTACCACATCGGATATGAAAACAAAGTTGAATAATAGGTCATGATATTAGATAATTGAGTTAATATAAAACAAAGAGTAGCCATGAAAGTGCATCCCAAAATGAGAACGATAATTAACCAAGCCAAGAACACAATTTCAATCTTGATCCCAAAAGAAATAGATGACTTCACCAAGGAGGAGAATCTATCCCTTCCTTGGTTATGGATTCTCCAAACATTAACAATAAGCTTTGGACTAAGATTAAAGTAGGAATTTTATTAATGAAAAGAGAATGCATAACATCAACACTTAATGAAGCATGGCTTAAAAGCAAAAGCTTACATATGACTAAACTACACTAAACCTAAAAAGTGAAGAAAATCTACAGGTGAAAACTAGTTGTAAATTTGTGTAGTTGACTTGTCGTGCCTTTCTCCCATCTCTTTTCCAATCCATAACCACCCACTAGCACTATTATCATAGTCTGTAGTTACATCTGCATGGCAGCCAAAAACAGTTACCACTGTTCCACTCACAATTGCATTTCAAGCCCACTTCCAAATGTTGCAACTGTTGCTACCTTGCTATTTGCATGGCTTGTCATTTGGACTCCTTTTATAACACCTTGATTTTCCCTTCTATGCAAAATAAAGGATGGCCAGTTCTGGCTATTTTTACACTAAATTGGTTAGTTCAATGTTTGAAGTGGATAGTATATACTTTAAATAGCAATCAGTGTGAAAATTGCAATTTCTAATTTTTCTTGTGCTCAAAATTACCAAAATATTCTTGAGGTAATTTAACGTGGGATTAAGTGACGACGGGACTTGATCATCACCCGAGAGTTAGGTATGTTAGTTTGATGGGATATGTGATGTCTGGATGAGTCCTTGTGAGTTTTGTATAAAATTACTATTTTGCCCCTAGTTAGTGTTAATTAAGCTTAATTAAAGTAATTAAGGGCATATAGGCAATATTAGGCTCTAATTAAAATTAATTATTTTTATTAATTAATTTTGAGTTAAAATAGTTATTTTGAGTTAGTTGAAGCCCAAGATTGGTTAGAGAAACTTAATCTTATTCTTAGTCAAGGGTTACTAAAAGAGCCAAGAAAGTGCTAGATTTCAATCTAACCCAAAACATTCACACTTAGCTACTCTTAAAAGGATTTTAAGATATTGCGCTGGTACTACTAATCTTGGCTTATGGTATGAGAAAGGTACTTCTTGTAAGATTGCAGGTTTCTGTGATGTTGAATTCATTGGAGATAGAGTGAACAAAAAAAGCACCAGTGGATGTTACTGCTTTTTTAGAGAGTGTCTCATCACCTAGTCATGCAAGAAGCAGAATACAATAGCCCTTTCAATAGCTAAAGCTGAGTATGTTGCTGCTAAAAATTACTATACTCAAATGCTTTAGATCAGAAACCAGTTGGAGGATTATCACTTGAGGCATTCCAAGATCATTATCTTATGTGATAATACAAGTGCTATTAATCTTATAAAGAATCCTATTCAGCACTCTCGATCAAAACATATTGATATAAAACATCACTTTATCAAAAATCATGTACAGAAAGGTGATGTTAAGCTAAAGTTTATGAATACTGAAGATTAAGTATTAACCATTTCTTGGAGACCATTTTTATTATTTGAAAAAGCTTTTAAGGAAGCTTTTAAAACTTGCATTGCATGCATGCATAACATATTTTGGAGTCCCCCAAATAAGACTCTGAATTGAGGCCACTAAAGAAGATCATCAAGGGAAGTTCAGAGAATCAGTCTGGAAGATCAGAAAGAAGATTAGAGTTTCAGAAAATGGGTAAAAAAGCTACATGGGTTTAGAATAAAGATCTTTTAGAGGATGACTCAGAAAATAGGATGAGAACTTAGAAACTTCACCTCCAAATACCATTTTTGGTTTCTGAAGAATTATAAATGGGGGAATAATTCCCACCTTCTGGAGTTCTTTCTCTGATGTCATGTCAGTTTTTAGTTTTTGTCATATCACATTAATAACTTCCCTATACCTCACACACTACACATAAAAAACCCTTCATATTCAACCTTAAACATTTTCCCCTCAACCTCAAACCATTTCACATTCTCTACTAACCCTTACTTATACAACTTCTCATCATCTCAAATCCTCAAGCTCATTCCTTTACTTTCTCCAAAGCTCAAACTTAATGGAAAAAACAAAAGAAGCTTGACCATACCATAGCCAAAAGAGGTACATTCAACATGTATAATGAGCCCCTAATACAAAAACACTATGCTACTAACTTCTCTTCAAGGGAAATAGAACCTAGGAAGAAATTGAGTAGAGAGCTACTCAATGAAATTCCCATTCCAAAGGAGGTCTTCTCATTCCAAGGCTAGCAGAACTTCCTCAAAATCTTTGACAAAGTGTTTCCAGGGATGGTAATTGCTTTCTACTCCCACCTTGAGGGAAATGGAAACTACATACTCAAGACAACAATCAAAGATAGCTTCTTGGAGGTTGGACCATTGAGGCTCTCCAATATAGTTAGTGCTCCTACTCCTACTACTGGAATCAAATGTTTGGCTTAAGGTTGCAAATCCTTTGGTGTCAGTATTGAAGAAGTCTCCAGATATCTCACTAACTCCTCCAAATATAGGCCCAGTGAGATTACTACTATCTTATTGAGCCCTAGGGATAGGCAGGTCTTTACCATCGTTTAGTTTACCATTTTGCCTAGACTAGGAAGCACTGATATGTTGATAGGCATGGATTATATGTTGCTATATTGCCTTTTTATGAAGAAGAAGGTTAACTTGCCAAGATTGATTATGGACATCATGCTCAGTTGCATCACCAAGGAAAAAAGAAAAGCAGTTGGTGTTCCCTATTGAATGCTATTAACCAAAATCTTCCAATACATGGACTATCCCTTGGCTGAAGAATGGTTCAAGTACATGGTGGGTATATAGTACACCATGACTTCATTCAAAACTATGAAAAAGAAAACTAGTGCAATCAAGATAGTGCCAAGAGATATAGTTCCAGAATCAAGGATGTGAAAATAGAAAAAGCTACAGAAGAAGCAGAGAAGGAGAAAAAGAAAGCAAAAGGAAAAAGAAAGGTGATCCTCATTAAAAGAAACTCTAAAAACACTAAAGAATTTGATAAAGTTGAAGAATTTGAGAGGGTCGAGTCTATTGAGGTTCTTCTTAAATTAGAAAAAAGAAGCAAGCAGAGGTAGGATAAGAAGCTAAGCTGAATCCCCTAAGCTACCTAAGCCTTTAGAAACTGAGGTAGAGTCCTTAGAAAGTTACCTAAGGAAAGGCCTGACAAGCTTCCCATCAAGAGAAGGGACATTGAATACAAGCTTAGAAACTTTCCCAAAGATGTGCCCAGGACTACTGTGCTTCTAATAGAAATTGCAAGATATCAAAAGGCAAGATATGTGGTTAAAGATACAGATTCTTCTGAAGAGGAGGAAGATGAGAAAGAGGCAGAAAAAATTCCCAAGGAAAATAAAATTCTCCAAGAGAAGAGGAAAATAGTGGAAGCTCAGAAAATGGAAAAGGCTAAAGACATTCAAGGCTAAAGTAGAAAAAAGCCAAAATCTTTTGTCCCTAAACTATTTATGGTCATTGAAAAGCAACCTTCAAGGCCGATGACTCAACAATTTGGGTACACTTTATTTCCCATTTCTACTACACTTCCTAGAAGCCAGGCTCGACTGAAACCAGCTCAACCACAAAACCTACAAATGCCCATGAAGCTACTTGCATTACTCTGGAAAAAGCTATTGAGCAATCAATGGATCATAAGAAGGCAACTAATGCTGAAGCTAAGAAAGCTCACTCTGAAGATCCAGAAACCACTACCAAAGGTACTGATGATGACTCCTTGACCATAAAGCATATGCTAAAATCCGTCTCCAAGAACATGGAAGAGGAGTCATAGCCTTGAAGAGGAGAGCTCTAGCTTTTTATGAGTAAGTTTTATCACTGCTTTGCAGCTTATAGTGGAAGAACCTGAGGACGAAGCTGTTAAACCATCTAATGCCATAATCCTGATGATGCCACAACCTCCTTCTTCCATCGGAATAACTCCCTCAGAGGAAGATGAAGCTTTATAGACTAGCCCCCTCACATTGCTCAACCTGCTCACTCTACTAATGATGTCTCTACTTCTATTCCTAATGTTTTTGCCCATCCTGCTAATGTTCAACCTACTCCCACTATTTTTACTATAACTGTTTCTACACCAATCACTTTATCTGTTGATGCTACACTAACAACTCCACCTACTATTGCTACAGCCACTAAAAAAGAAGCTGATTCTCCTAAGTCTGGGGACATTGTTCCTCTAAACATCTCGAAGTCTACTCCCAAGGATACCCCAACAACAACAACAATATGCCTTCCCAACTAACCTTAACCTAAGCCTCAATCTAGTATCTTAGAAGTCTAACTTATATTGTATAACCAGTGAGATATGGCTACCAGATTGGACAGAGTTAAAGCATCAAATAGAAACATTAGATCTCAACTAAGAAGACACGAAGAATTACTCTTGCAACTTCTTCACAAACTTAGACGAAGAGGCTAGTGATGGTATGACTTCAAGCACAACCCTTTTTTGGATGACAAAAAGGGGAGAAAGAAGAGGAAGAAAATCTTTTGTGCTAAGAGTTCAAAGGGTCAAACTGAGGGAGGTTATTTTCATTTTCATCATGCATATCATTTTTTATTTTTGGACCATATTTATTTAATTTTGTGTCTTTTGGGAATAATTTTTGTTATAATCCCGATATATGCTCTGATCCATTTATCATTTTGATTATTCATGCTCTGATACATTTATCATTTTGCTTATGATCCGATACTTTATCATTTCTTTATACTTTGAACACAAGCTATTCTTGCTCTGATATATTTATTATTTCCTTTATGCTCTGATTCTTGTTCTGAAGTATATATGTTTAATTGATGCTCTGATACTTGTCCTGATATAGATATATAAATGTTATGCTGCCCTGATACCTATACTATGTACTGATACATAAATGGTTCAGAAGCAAACTTGTTCACAAAAATGTACAAGTATGCTCTGACACACATATGACTAGCATTGATTTTTTTTTTATTATCGAATACACAAGCTTGTAATATGGCATATACATTTCAAAAACTCTTGCATCTTTCATCATTATCAGTTTTATGCGTTAAACTATTGCTTATGGTTACATAAAAATCTAATATTGATTCTATGAGAAAGATGAGCTTTTAGAAGAAATTGTACTGAGTATTGAGTTATGATAAAAATGAAAATCACAAGTATTATCATCATAAACTCAAATACATAAATCAAATGAGTTCAGAAACTAACAATGAGTACGATAATCAAATTGTTTTCAGTTTAGAAAATTAAATTGCTATGATACAACTCAAAAAATCTTTTTCAAAAACAACTCTGATTCTAGCTTAATAAGGTTGATCTATATTTTGATAAAATCAATAAGAAACCTTAAGTTAGCTACTTTCTAAAAAATTATACCTGCACATTGTAACACCCTAAAAATTATTAAAAATTAATTTAAGATTTATTAGTCATAATTTGAAAAATTTGACAATTTTAATAATGATGAGGACGGTCCAACGATTTGTAAAAAAAAATGAATAGTAACCTAGTGGGCCCTATGGCCTGCCGGGACAACTGATGTAACACCCTAAAATTTATTTAAAAATTAATTTGAGCTTTACTAATCATAATTTTAAAAATTTTATAGTTTGAATAATAATGAGGACGATCCAAGGGATTTGTAAAAAAAAAAAAAATATGAATAGTAATCTTGCGGGCTTTACGAGCCCGTTCGGACAACCGAAAACTTAGAATTAGGACCCGGAGGTGCCCAAAACTGAAAAATTAGAGGATTGAGATTAGAAATAGTAAGGAATGAGGATTGTATACCTGGAATTAATTTTCGGGCAATGTTTGATTACTCGGGTACACTATTTCATCCGTTCAGTGAAATTTCGGTGTGCGAATTCTAACACCGAAAACTAGTTTGATCTCTACAAAACAAATGAACCTATCTCTTTAAATCAAATGAACCTATCTCTTGGAGAAGCCATTTTCTTGGCCAAGTTTCTTCCTCCTTCAGCCTCCATGTTTTTCTTTCACAAACCCAAAACTCTTGCTTCCATGGTCTCATAATCTAAAGCTCAAGTTAATAAAATTACAAGCTTCTTCCACAAAACTTCATCTACTCCTCATAATCATCAAAACCAACCGATTAGAATTTTGATTCATCACTAATCTCCACCTTGAGATATCTTATACCTTTGTTATGAAAGAATTATGGGTTGTTTGAGAAGGACTTGAAGGAAGAAAGACACTTAGAAGAACCAAGAGAAGTAGAAAGATCATCTAGTAACAAGTAAGGCTTTAATTGTTCTCTTTCCTTTCAAAATTTGTTTTTAATTTTTCTAATTGGTTTGGCTGGAAATTCTGGATGTATTGATTGATGATAGATAGATATTGATGTGTTTAATTTGGTGGAGTGTTTGGATGATGTTAGAAATCATTTTTGTTGAAAGAGATTTTGAACCATGTTGTTGGAATTTCAGTTTTTGTACAGGCAGTATTTGTTCATGAATTTTCTAGGCATTTTCGTGAGCTAAAAAAAAATATATGTTTGAGCTAACATCTTGAGCTAATTCCATGAATTTTCTTGGGTTTTGATTTTAAGTCAAAATGCCTTAGAAAAATCAAGAACCGAAATTAAGCATATGCTACCTAAAGTGTTGGAACAAAAGCTGTAAATTTTGCTAATTTTGTTACCATATCAAATGATGGAATTATCACTTGAAAATTTTACAGGACATTAGAGACATATTGAGGTTTTACCAGGATTTTTATTTCGAATTTTTTGGGTTCAATTTCTAGGGTTAAAAATTATGAATTTTGGTTCTTGAGCTGAGGTTGAGTGGTTTCTGACCACTAAATTTGTCTAATTTTGTTAACATAGTTAGAGAACTCTTTTTACTCTGAAATTTTTACAGAACCTTAGGATACATTGAAGTGTCTTGAATAATTTTTATAGCCTCTAAATTGAATGTTTGATGTGCAAATAAATTTGTGCTACAATGGTGTGAAATCTGCCCACTTGCTGGAAATGAACCAAAGACTTGAATTGATAATGTAATGGTATTTTGGTTCTAGTATGACATGAATACTTGATGTTAAGTATTTGGCCATGTGACTTGTGATGTATAAATGCATACTAGAGCAAGTAAAGATTGGTTTATGAGGCATGATTGAAATCACAATGTGAATGAATGCTTATATATGTTTTATACATGCATTGGAAAGAAAGTGAATGATATATTGAATTAAGTTCCATAACCATAAATAAATATAAGATCCTCTTTGACTTGTCAAGGGCAAATAAGAAACATGAGATCCTCTATGACTTGTCAAGGACAAATAGAGAAACATAAGATCCTTTTGACTTATCGAGGGCAATTAGAGAAAGATGAGATCCTTTCGACTTGTCGAGGGCAAATAGAGAGAAAAATGAGATCTTTTCGACTTATTGAGGGAAAATAAAGATAGATGAGATCCTCTTCGATTTATCAAGGGTAACTAAAGATAATTTCCCTACATTTGGTATATACATATTTGTATCATATCGAATCATTTTGATTGACATTATTTACTCTGATTATGAGCTTGCGATAAATGTGTACAAAGTGATTGATTCTTAAAAACAACCCACTTCGGAAATATGATTTGGAACTTTAAAAATGAACCGTTATTATGTAATTCTTGATCACTTTTTTAATAAACCGAAGTGGCTGGGGCGATGACAATGACATTATGATTGTGTATTAGGGGAGTTACCCTGTAACGCCCCGATTTTTTATCTGAGTGGAAAATGACCAAAATGCCCCTGAGGTCATTTTCGGCCCGGAATTCGAGGATGGCCGACCTGGCAGTCCTCGAAGGGCCAACTCAATGTTTGAAGGGGATTGAATGACCCTTGAGTGGTTCTGGAGGCGAAAGTCTCATTTTCCGCAGTTTCGGGTCAAAATGACCAAAATACCCCTTATAGCGTTTTACGCTGGTAAAGGTGCCGTTTGAGCCCGAAACTTTCCCCAGAGGTTCAAAACGATGTTTTTACATGTTTCAAAACATCTGTTTGAGTCCCGGAAGTCTTAGGCAGTTTTATTGTAAAATTACGATTTTGCCACTAGAATAGTGTTTTTGAGCTTAACGTTGTGATTAAGCAAACCTAAGCAATATTAGGCTCTAAACGAAGATTAATTAATTTCCATAATTAATCTAGAGTCAAAATAAATTATTAAAATTAATTAGAATCTAAAATTGCTTAGATTAGATTTAAATCCCTTTTCTAAAACTCAAGATTTCACTCTTGGAATCTTGAATAGTGTTTTCTCTCTCCAATTCCTTAAATCAAGGAATTGTGTCTAGAATTGTTTATACACTAAAATGAATTTATAACTCACTAATGATGCAAGAACACTCTTTAATTATGTCTTGACAACCTTAATTACCCATTTTCTCACCTAAACACTTTCTGACAAACTCCTAATCTTAATCCTAATCAAAGATACACCTAAACACAACTCTAAACCACAATTAAAATGAAAGAAACCCTCCCCCCATGGCTGATGCATTTCGGCCACCTCTCTCCCTTTTACCTCACATGTTGAATTGTTTCTCACTCAAAGAACCATGCTTGAGGCCATACCTTGAACCATACCTCACCATACTTTGAACCATGCCTCAAGACCACATTATCTCACCTCATGGAACTCATGGGTTCCCTCCATTCTGCATGGCCAAAGCCTCCCCCTCCATTTGCACCCTTCATTTGTTTCATTTCTCTATAAATAGCTTGCTTGGGTGAACTTGTATCATTTTGGGTTCATTTGCAAAGTGTAAGTTTTCAAAGAAACACTTCAAAGCTTCCTTTTCTCTCAGGTTCAAGTCTTCAAGTTCTTCAAGTTCTTCATCCTCTTCTCTCATTCCAACCTCCTAATCACTAGGTAGGGATCTTCTTTCAAAAGTTATTTCATTTAAAGTTCACAATTTCTTTATGTGTTCATAGTTTCTCTTGAATCCTTTTTAGAACTTCTTTTCTTCTTCCACTCCTCTATGTTTTTCGGCCATGAGGCTTGTGAATCAAAGAAATGAGAGCTTGATGATGAGAGTTTCATGATGATTTTCATCACTTGAACAATCTCTAAAGCTTGATCTTTGATCTTGAGTTAAAGATGTTTTTAGTTTTCTTCTTAAACCTTTGAAACCTTTCACTTTGACGATATTTTAAAATGGTTAATATGAACTCAATGATGAGAGCTCATGATGTTGGTGTTAATGCATCATCAAGATCATGATCTCTATAGTTCCAAATGTTTCTTTTCTTCTCCAACAATTTCGGTTCTTCTTCCTTTTCTTTCCTTGTGGTTTCAGCCATGTTGGTCAAGGGAACTCATAATGGCTTGATGATGGGAGCTTCTAGATGATGACTATGTGTTCATCACAATGAGGCCTCTAGAGCTTGGGTTTTAATAAAAATGTTATTTATGTTTACATTCCAAGGAAAAGAACTTTGTGTTTAAAGAACCCTTGAGGTTCACTCTTGTTTTTCTTTACCTTGTCATGATGAGTTTGGGTTGAGGTTTGAGTTCCTTTAAAGTCTTGTATGAGCTCTAATAAGAAATAAAATGAACTAGGATTCATATCATGTTTATTTTGAGCTTTGCATTCATATTTGATTTCCAAGCCATCACTTAAAGTTAAAGGATAAAGAATAGAGTGCATCTCATATTTACATTCTTGCTTAGCATATTTACTTTTATCACTAAGGAACGTAAAGATTTAAAATGAGAACTTGCACTATCACCTAACTAAATCTCAAAGCCTTTCTATTTTGGCCTTAAAGTCGATTGTTGCTGGGCCTAGAGCACTAAAATAAAGAAATGAACTTGCATATTTATATTTCAAGCCTTGCATATTTATATTCCAAGTCTTGCATATTTATTTTAAGCCTTGCATTTTTATATTCAAGTCTTGCACGTTTACTTTAAGCTCTCACTTTATTGTGTAATGAAGAATAAAAATGAAGTGCATAGCATGTTTAAATTATGTCATCACTTAAAAGATCTTAGAGCTCAAAGACTTGCCCATTTTATCTCAAGTTAAAGTTTAATGAGGGAGCATTCTTTGAATGCATGATTTCGGCCATGAAGTGAAGATGAACTTGGAATGAGTTTCATCTAGCTTCAAGGACCAACAAGTCAAGTTTTAAGAATCCTTATAAGTCTCATGAATTTGTTTGAGTTCAAGACCAACAAGGTTCTAAGAACTCAACTCTTTTGAAGGAGGGATTAAGTGGTCACTAACCTAAGGATGTTTTTAGTCTCTTTTACAAAATAAAATGGTTTGCAAAAGAGTTTTAGAAGTCTGAAAATGATTCCAAGAGAAACTAGCAACTTATATGTTTTAAAGATATCAAGTTATGTATCTTTTTGGGATTTAATATTTCGGTCCTTCCATGATGGGTTGCTGCTGTATGATGATGTTATGATGTGTTATGATGTGTGAAAATTATGTATGATGAGGTAGGAACACATTTAGGCATGTTAAAAGAGAAACTAGCTTTCTAGGAAAATCGTAAAGTCAAGATTTAGCATAGTTTTAACCCATTTATTTATGGTCACTGCCCAAACTGTTTTAATAGGAATATAATCAGATTAGGATTGATTAACCATGAAAAATTTGGTTACATTTGAAGTAGGAATGAATTTTGGCACCTATAGAGAAACTAGTAACTAGAAAACCGTAAAACCGCAATTCTAGAACTCTTAGAACATTTAATTCTTAGAATCTGTCCAGCAACCTTATAAAGTAGAGAACATGGTTTATAATTAGTTCCTTGATGTAGGAATGACTCATAATTGGTTAGGTTTAACTTATAGCGCCTTAGGCGAAGACAGAACCAAGAAAGGGTCTAAAACGCAAGTTCTAGAACCCCTTAACCATAATAAGTTTATAACGCTGCCCCTAAGGAATGATGTTGTTAGATTTAATAGAGAGCATAAGTAAATAATAAGGTTTGTTATAAGAGAACCCTTAGGTGCATAAAAGTTTGATAGACGATGATAGGTTAACTTCATCACAAGTTTAAGGCCCGTAAGGGTCAAAGCATAAAACACCGTAGGACCAAGTGAATAATGAACTTTTAATGTTGCTTGTGAAAGTATGAGGATGATTATGCGAATGCATGAAATTATGATAAAGGATGCATGTTTGATTGACTCATGTGGCATAAAGGAGAATTTGGAAGAAATTCGGCACGCCACAGTTATGCCGCCGAATTTCTGACAAATTTGGGACTTAGAAAATTTTTGAAAAACTATGAAATTTTTATGAGGTACTAAGATGAGTTCTCGGATGATACCAATTCGGCCGAGCACCTCCAGAGAACTCATGTGACATCGGTACCAAGATTAATTCTTGGGTGACACCGGTTCAGCCGAGCACCCCCAAGAAATGCCCCCTAGCCCGTACTAGATAAGTCGGGATTATGTTTATGATTATGTTACGCTTATCGAGATTGATAAGTAAGAACTAGTGACGACTAGTTGAGGTATGAGCTCATAACCTAGAGATGTGACGCGTTCTGGGTGACACCGGTTCGGCCGAGCACCCCCAGAGCGCTTGTCTTTTAGGGTGGCCTATGAGGAAGTTATGATGATTATGTCACAAAGAGAATTTATTTGCCACTTTATGCCACTACTACTATGATGTTCTTAAAGATATGATGATTGTTCATGTATTAAGTAGAGCCATGCATACATCCTTTAATATGTTTGCATCCATGACATTAAGAATCATGCTAAAATGAACGGACCTTGGCTAAATTATGTTTTAGAACTTAAAAATGGACTCAATGCATGCTCACTTATTTTGTATAACTAAACCCAAGGTTCCTGAGGACGTAGATGATGACACCTAGGTAGTAGGAGGCCCTACTGAGATTCTTTAGTAAGATTCTCACTCCCTCTATCTCTTTCTTTCCGTCACGTCTTCAAATGGTGATGTTTGTGGTTTTTGTGGACACCCCAACTTGGGAGGTACATCATGATCCGGACCACGGGTCATACCATTTTGTAGGCCGCTGCGTCGTCTGAGTGTTTATGTTCGTTGGACTGCCCTTTAATCACCCCGTACATAGCCACCGATTCTCTCCTGTCTCACCCTACGGCGACGACTTCATGTTCGAGCGCGGGCATCCTCGAGAAGAGCGGATCCGCCGCACCCCACTGACGACCTCTGCCATCCGGGACTACCCACAGTATGTACCCCACTCACCCTCATCCTTCTCCGAGACGAACCCTTCGGAGGACTTTGCCACCCAGGTACCCTCCGAGGGATCCTCCCCCACTGTGCCGATGGAAGTTGGGGAGGGTAGCAAGGCTTTTGTCGCTCAGCTAGTACGTGGAGGACGGGTGAGGATGACTCCCCGCCGTGGAGCTCACGCTTGACCAGTGCAGCGCATCGCCACCCCGGCCGAGATCGCCCAGTGGATCGGGTACATCCCTCCTTTCCAGAGAGGCCCGCAGTAGGAGAAGACTGTCGTGGTTCTGGTGCTCGAGTTTGATTGGACTAGGATAGCCTCTTTTGTCCTTAGGCTATCCATTTGTAGGCGCACTAGAGTTGGGAGAGTTTCTTTATCACCTTTGTTGTATTTTCATTTCCATGTATTTTCATTCTAGTTGTACTAAACTAAGCCTCATTCTTTAAGAGTGAGCATATCATATATTATATAATTATGCAGTTCAATGCTATTGTGATGTGCCTTTACTTGCCTTATGATATGATGAGATGTTTGCTTTACTTTCAATCACGTTTTATCACTTATTGTGTCGCGCGGCTCTCACTTTGCTTTTATAATTCAAAAAAAAATTTACCAATATTTCCGCTAAGTATTTTAAAGTAATAAGGAAGCTATGACGTAACAGACTAATGATTAACCTAATTATGTTCTAGAGTATTGGGTTAAAAATTAGGATGTTACATGCCCTACTGAGAATTTTATAATTCTCACCCTTATTTTGTGTGTTCCCGTGTCGTCTCCAAGTTGATCCAAAGAACGGTGAAGACACTACAAGGAAAACTATATTGGAGTTGCAGTAGTTTAGTAATGGATGTATTTATTTTACCATAACTTTATTTTGGTTATATATATATATGTAAATGTAATAGAGAACAGATGTGTTAAGCTCATAGAAGAGCTTCCCTTGTGCACTTAACCTTGTATTAAATAAATATTTTGGTTTCCTTGCTATATATATATATATATATATACTTCAATGGAATTACGACATAGTTACCTCACAAATCAATCAAACTGGCTATAGATATTTAAGAAAGGTCTACTAATTTATAAGTAACAACTCTCGAGTCTAATGTCGTGACTTAAGAATGATGTTGTACTTAGGAGGATGTTACAACTGAAACCCTAAATTCGGGACCCAAATATACTCAGAACTGAGAAAATATGGGGTTAAGATTGGAAATGAATATTTTGTACCAGAAATTAATTTTCAGGCAATGTTTGATTACCCGCATATACTGTTTTACCAATTTGGTAAAATTTTGGTGTGCAATTTCTAACACCGAAAGCTAGTTTGACCTTTACAAAATGAGAATGGTTATCCATTTAAATCACAGGAATGGCTAAGATTCAATCTTGAATAACAAGATCAAATCCTAGCCATCCATTTTAGTTTCTTTTCATAAAGAAATTATACTTTATAAGTAAATAATGATTTTACTTAGTA
The DNA here is from genome assembly GCA_031216125.1 of Dalbergia cochinchinensis. NCBI lineage: Eukaryota > Viridiplantae > Streptophyta > Magnoliopsida > Fabales > Fabaceae > Dalbergia > Dalbergia cochinchinensis. The sequence goes on along the minus strand of CM062372.1, from coordinate 28,060,454 downwards.
TAAGATATGCCTGAACAACCAAACATCATTAATTTTTCTTTCTTTCTCAGCCAGCCAAGGGAGAAGACAACATCTCTATTTTTCTTCTTCAAAAACCATGGAAACTTGATCCAAAACCTAGCCTAAACTTTATAAAATCACAAACTCCCTTCACTAAAGTTCTTTCTCTCATCGATACCTACAATTCTAACCGATTAAAATTTGAATCCATCATATTTTTCCACCTTGAGAGATCATTCTTCACTGCCTAAGAAAGGATTTGATGTTGATTTCGTGACTTTGAAGTGAGCAAGATCACTCTTGGAACCTCCTTAAAGCGAACATCCTTAAAGCCACCAAAGTAGGGCATTTTAAACTTCTTTTACATTCAACTCTGTTTTTATGATTTGCCTACTAATTTGGCTGAATATAATTGGTTGATTACATATTGATATTGATGTGTTAATTTTGGTGGAGTGGTTTGATGTTGTGAAAAATGATTTTTGTCAAAAGAGAATTTGACATATGCTGCAAGATTTTCAGATTTCAACAAGATAGGGTTTGTTTACGAATTTTCTAGTTCACTTGTAGTCATTTCTGAGCTATAAAAATTATATGTTGAAGTTAACATATTAAGGAAACTCTGAGAATTTTCATGGTACATCATAAAGACTTTTACTACCTGAGAAAAATCATGAATCGAAGTTGTAACTATGCTGCCCGAGATCTTAACTCTAAAGCTGTGAATTTTGCTAATTTTGTTACTATAGTAAATGATTGATTCTTCCTGTGAAAATTTTACAGGGAGTTGATAATATATTGAAGTGTAACCATGATTTTGATTATGAGTTGATTCAATCATTTTTTTAAGGTTAAAAATTATGAGATTCTAGTTCTGAATTAAGATTAGGTCTCTGACCACCAAATTTGTTGAATTTTGTTATCATAATTAGAGATCTCTAATTGCTCTGAAATTTTTATAGAACCTTGGGACACATTGATGTGTCTTGGGGAATTTTTATAGCCCTTACAATGGATTTTGGTTATGCAGAATAAATTCTACTCCTTAGGTATGAACTCTACCACTATGCTGTATTTGTGTTGATATGAATTGATGCTTTGAATTAATGAATAATGACCTTTGGTTCAAGTATGATATATATGAATGCATGCTAGTGACTTAAGGAATGGTTTGAGGCATGATTGGAATCATATTGTGAATGAATATGTATATATGCCTCATGCATGCAAAAGAAAAGTGAATGATATACACATGTGGCAAAAGAGAATATATGAACTTTAATCGTGCATGTTCTGACATATGAAGAAAAAAGAAACAAGACTTAGATTGAATGAAGAGAAGACAAAAATAGGAACTTCCCTAAGATACTATGAGTGTACATATTCTGATATATAGAGAAAACAGAAACAAGACTTAGATTGAATTGAGGAAAAGACAAAAATAGGAACTTCTCTCGAGATATTGTGAGTCGGTAGATGTAACATCCTAATTTTTAACCTAATACTCTAGAACATATTTAGGTTAATCATTAGTCTATTACATCATAGTTTCCTTTTTACTTTAAAATACTTAGTGAAAAATACTAGTGAAATTTTTTTTTGAAATTTTTTTTGAATTCTTTTTAAGGAGGGGAGTAATGTAACGCCCCAATTTTTACTGTAATTTTTACTGTCATTAAAAATTACTCAATTACCGAATTACCGTAGGTAATTATTACATAAGATTTGAGGCCGAACAATCCTCAATAAAGGAATATAACATTAGAAGAGAGGTTAGGAACGATTCATGCGAGAGTCGCAAATCCCGAATTTCAGACGTATAAAATGACCAAAATGCCCTGAAGTTATTTTACTCAGAAAATGAGGATCGTGGGCCCCACCTATTCTCAAGGGGATATTTTGAGGATAATAAGGGATTGTTTGTGTTATGTGTGTTAATAGAGCGAAGGATCTCAATTTTGAGTTCGACGCCGCAAAATGACCAAAACGCCCCCTGTTTGTTTTAACTCCGATGTGCGTGCCGACTGAGCCCGAACCTCACTAAAATGTTTTAAAATGTGTTTTTAAGCCATGATTAACCATTGGTTAAGCTCGGGTGGCCTCGGGCAGTTTTTAAGTGAAAGTACGATTTTGCCCTGTTTTTGGCGCTTTGCGAATTTCGGGATTTTTGATTCGTATACCGAAACCTAAGCAATTTTAGGCTCAAATTAAAGCTTATTAAATTCTAAATATTAATCTAGAGTCAAAATTATGTATTTAGATTGATTAGAACCCAAAATTGCTCAAAAACACCCAAATTGCTTACTAATTCACTTAAACCCTTAACCGTAAATTCTCTAAATTACATGAATACCTTGCCTACAACTAAATAATGCATGGAACACACAAATTTCACTTCTTTGGGCTGTAATGGATGAAATTATTGATGCCATTATGCAGCTGAATTATTGCCAAAAGTTGCACTAAAACAAAATGCCAAAATGTCACCATAAGAGACATAATTCCTTAATTTCATACAACTTTGCCTAAAATGATTTTTCCTCCCTTATTTCTCCTGCAAAATTCTGTCCACTGCCTCATCATTTTGGCCAATTAGAAGCCTCAAAATCTTCTATAAATAGGCTTGCTTGAGTGGTCTTGGAATGCTTGGTTCATAACTAGTTTTTAGGAGCACCAAAAACTTTCTTTCTTCCTCCTCTTTGGCTGAATTCTTTCTTCAATTTTTTCAAAGAGATTTTGTTTCATTTCACTTCAAGAAACCAAGTTCTCTTCCTCTTCTTCAACTCAGATTAGGTAGGGAGTAGTTTCTAAATTTATTTCTATGCTTTGAGGAGTTGTGTTTTTAGCTCAAAATGATGAAATTATGAACTTACCTTAGCTTTTCATTTTGGTTTTCCTCTTCAATTTTTCTTTAACCAATTCAACCATATGGCCTAGGTGGAACTGAGATGATGGCTTGATGATGAGGACCTTGAGGGTGGGTTGTAAATCCATCACAAGTTAGGCCTCTAAAGCTTGAAAATTCCACTTGATGCAAAACTTTGAAGAATAATGCTTTATGATGCTAAAACAAAGATTTTTAGTTTAGAACTTGAAAGATGTATTTTCCTTTTATGTTTTATTTCTTGTTAAGATATGTATTGGGTTGAATTTATAATTCTTTTAAAGTCTTGAAGGAGCTCTAATAAAGAAACAAAATGAATTTGCATCCATGATTAAGTTTATGCTTTGCATAACCATGTTTACCTTCTATGTCATCACTAAATTTTCAAGAATGAATAAATGAACTTGCATTTCTCATGTTTAAATTCCCAGCGTGTATTTCATGTTTATGTTTCAAGTCATCACTTAATCTTTCAAGATAATAAAGAGGTTGCATCTCATATTTAATTTATGCTCTCACTATATTTTATAATGGCTAAAAAAATCAACGCATGGCATGTTTATTTTATGCCATCACCTAAAGATCCTAGAGCTCAAAGACTTGCCCATGTATCACAAGCAAAGAAATATGATTATTGGAGTTAAAGAATTTATTCTTTAAAAAGTCTTGAGATTGGAGCTTAAAAAGATGTAATAATAATTCTCTTCTCCCTCTCTATCGTCTGTGCGGACTCCCGCCGCTCCGATTTCTTAATATTCTCTTCTCCCTCTACTGGTCCTGTGCGGACTACCACCGCTCCGGTTTCTTAATATTCTCTTCTCCCTCCACTGGTCCTGTGCGGATTACCGCCGCTCCAGTTTCTTGTATCATGTTTATATTTCAAGTTCTTGCATCATGTTTAATTTTCAAATCATCACCTTAAATCTTAAAGATAAAGAAATGGAATTGCATATCATGTTTATAATTCCAAGCTATCACCTTATAAAGATAAGATTAAAATAAGGTTGCATAGCATGTTTATAATTCTAAGATATCACCTAAATCTCTAAAGCTCAAGACTTACTCCTTTTATCTTAAGTGAGAATTTTAATTGTGAAGATCCTCCCAAATTTGACAAAAGAACTAGTTTCTAAATGAGTTTTAAGGCTTTGCAAGGATTTTACGGGGAACTAGTATTTTATATGCACTTAAAATATGATTCTATGTAATTGCACGAGGTTCATGATTCGGCCACTGATCTGAGTTTAGTATCAATGTGTGATAATGATTTGATATGATTGAAGTTGTGATAATTATGGTTTATTGTTAAGAGAATGATTCATAATTGGTTTAGTAACTAATTAGTTCTATAATTGATAATTCTATGTAAGGATTGGATGCTTATTAAGTACTTGATATCATTGAATGATTTCCTGGCTTGCATGTTATAGTTCTTTGTTGCAAATAATGAGAATGCTTATACATGAAATGTTCTTTATTATGTAAAATTTACCTTTGTTGCTAGAAGAAAGTGTATCATTGTAAAAGTGTAATTTGGAAAGGTTACGGCTAAGGAGAGACTTGGTATTTGAGCGTGTCCATTGTGACCCACCTCTCTTTCCTAGGAATCTCCCATATGCATGATTACAGTTGATATATATTATTCTAGCTTAAGACTATCAATGAGAAAATGTTATGATCTTTATGAATTGTATTATGATATAACATGCAAAGATTTAATGGTGACTTAAACTTATAAGAAAATGATCCTTTGGAACCATCAGACTATAGGTGGTGAAAAGGTGATTTTAGCCCCTAACCCGTTCTCTCAAAAGGGTAGAGTCGGGGCTTTAGCTTATCAAAAGGGATAAGTATATGCTAGTGACGACTAGTAAAGTATGAGCTCATAACCTAAATTACTCCCAAAAGGGTGGAGTATAGGGTGGCCTAAGGAAAATAATGATGATGATAAGATTTTATGTCACCTAAGGCACTAAAGAAATGAAATATGTGCACTATGTCCACGTGTAGCTAATATTATATGACGTTCTTTTATGCATGTTATTTGATAATGATGATGAGGAAAATGATGTAATGATAAAGGAAAAGTTCATTGTAAATATGACATGTTAAGATTATGATGCATTATAAGACGCATGATTAAAAATTGACGAACCTCGGTTAAGTATTTGTCGGAACTTAAAATGAATCTTTGCATGCTCACTATTTTAGAATAATCCCGAGGTTCCTGGGGACTTTGATGATGACACTGTAGAAGGAGGTACCTTACTGAGAATTCTTTAGCAAGATTCTCACTCCCTTTTCTTTATTTCCGTCATTGTCTCCAGATTCGGATGGCGACATTCGTCCTGTTTGTTGATACCCCTACTTGGGAATTTCACTATGATCCGGTGCATCGCTCGTATCATTTTGAAGGGAGGTGCGTGATTCGTGTTTTTATTTACATAGGTCGTCCATTTGCACATCCTGTCCCTAGTTATCGATTTTCTCCTACTTCTCCCTATGGCGATGAAATGGTTTTCAAACATGCACGTCCACTTGATGAAAGGATGTTACGTTCTTATCCCGCTTCATCTCCTGTCCATGGATTTCCAGAGTATGTTCCCGAGACAAGATATTCTGAAACTGATCCTTTAGAGGACACTCCTACTCATGTATATTCTGAGAGCTCTGCTCCTACTCCCACACGTGTAAGAGAGGGTAGTGAGGAAAGCAGTTGTTCAGTAGAGGTTAGCAAGAAGAGCGTCCATGCGACCCGACTGGTGCATCTCGTGTGTCCCTCCCAAGGAGCTCATCGCTGGGTCGGATTTATTCCCCCATTTCCAGGACAGTGGCCATAGAGGGTTCTTAGTAGATTTATGTGTGATCATGCACCCTAGTTTTAGGATAACTTTCCCGGCTTATGGAGTTATCTAGTTTAGGGACATGTATTTCCTTAAGTATATTTTCTTTTATGAGTTTGCATAAGATAATGATGTATGAACATAACCCACGCTTTGAGTGAGGTTATTGTATGTAAATATATGCTATAATGTGCTTATGGATGTTATATGATGGAGCCTAAGTGATATGATGTGATATATTCTTAAACGTCTTATTATACTCCGCTTACTTGTTCACGTTGTACTCGGCTCATGTTTTCAATTATGTGTTTAAAAAAAAAATGGATTGTAATTTCACTAAGTATTTTCAAATTATGAAGAAAAAACCAAAGCAAGGAGTAAAGTCTAGTCATCAATCAGATTCAACCTAGGTGTATCTGGTTAATTACTAGGGTGTTACATTTTGGTATCAGAGCAGTTCAATTCTCATGGAGCCTGAGGATTGGACTAGCTATGCTTCTAAAGCATAATACGTTAGTGACGTCATGTGTAGATGTTTATCATTAGGATGAGCTTGAGGATTAGAAATACATGACTACTGTATGTTGAAAGTGCCATGGTAACTTGCTCACTTTGCATGGAATATTGGGCCTGATCACCTCAGTGTTGCTGTTTTGTGTGTATAGGGACCAATGGCACGTCAACAACAGACTAGGAGCCTTGACCGCAGAATAATCAAGACAATGAGACAGTAAGCAGTCCGCGACGTAGCAAGGACCATGAGAATGATGATGGAACGAATGGATCAGGATCGTCAAGCCAATGTGAATCAGGGACATGAGATTCCTGAACATGCTTGTTTCGGGGAGTTTTGTAAGGCAAACCCACCAGTTTTCAAGGGGACACTGAATCCAAATATTGCAGATGAATGGATTTGGAATATTAAGAAGGTCTTTCTTTGTAGTCCCATGCTCGGAGGAGCAAAAGGTCACCTTCGCTACTCATATGCTTGAGGTGATGCCGGTTTACGGTGGGCGGTGTTCGAAGACTCACGGAGACGACCGACGTGGACATTGATTGGGAACTATTCAAGGTCCATTTTTCTGAAAAGTACTTTCCAGAGTCGATTAGAAATGCCAAGGACATTGAATTCATGCAACTTGTCCAGGGAATATGAATGTGGCCCAAAGATACCTTTGCCAGATTTGAAGAACTCATTAAGTTCTCAAGAATGTACCAAGGAAATCCTGATGAGTACTGGAAATGCATTAAATACGAGTCAGGGTTGAAGGCGGAACTTAATGTGGCAGTTGCACATTTGGAGATTAGGGATTTCTCTACCCTAGTTAACAAATGTCGGATTATTGAAGAAGGTCAGAGGAAACTAAACACCCCAAAGTCAGATAATATTACCAAAAAGTTGACACCTCAAGGTCAGCAGTTCAAGAGGCAGAATCGACCTCTATTTCCCCCTCAATCAAGACCACAAGGGACACAAAGAAATTTTCAACAAGGAAGGCCAAACAACAACAATAACAACAATAAAGGGAAAGCACCACAAAGAGATCCAGCAGTACCTCCACGGCCTGCGCCATCCATGGAATGTCCCAAGTGCGGTAAGAATCATGGGAGCATGCCATGTCGAGCCAGAACAAACGTGTGCTATCGGTGTGGAAAACCAGGTCATTACTCCCGAGAATGCATGGAAAGGAACCCGCCAACCCCCAATCCCAAGCCGCAATACCAGGAAGGGTATTTACTGTTAATCTTTGAAGAAACAACGAAGTCACGAAATCTTGTGGAAGGTAAGGGTAATATGCATGGTAAAGACTTAATTGTACTATATGATTCTGGTGCTTCTCATTCTTTTATCTCTCATTCATGTGTTAAAAGCCTTAATTTACCTATGACTGAGCTTCCTTTTGACCTTATTGTTTCTACCCCGACTGGAAAACCCGTTAGGACTTGTAAATGTTGTTTAGATTGTAGTTTTATTATAGATAATAGATCCTTTGTTTTAGATCTTATTTGCTTACCCACTCAAGGTTTACATGTGATTCTTGGCATGGATTGGCTTGACGCCAACTGTCGTCTGTTAAATTGTTATGAGAAAACCATCACTTTTCTTCCTGTTCCTATTGAACCTAAGAAACCCATAAGTCTTTACATAACTGCTGTGGAAATAGACTGTGGTAAGGGTGAGAGTAAAGGTTACATTTTCTTAGCCGCTAGTGATGTAGACTTTGAGCAAAGTATCGATGAGATACCAATAGTAAGAAATTATCCTGAAGTATTTCCAGATGAGATACCAGAGTTTCCCCCCAAGAGAGAGATAGAGTTTTCCATAGAATTGCTTAGGGTGCGGGACCTATATCCATAGCCCCATACAGGATGTCCCCATTAGAATTGACCGAGTTAAAAACTCAATTGGAAGATTTATTGGAGAAAATGTTTGTTAGGCCTAGTGCATCACCTTGGGGAGCCCCTATGTTGTTTGTAAAGAAAAAGGATGGGAGTATGAGGATGTGTGTAGATTATAGGCAGTTGAATAAAGTAACGATGAAAAACAAGTATCCTCTGCCTAGGATCGATGATTTGATGGACCAACTGAAAGGTGCGGTAGTGTTTTCTAAGATAGATTTGAGGTCAGGCTACCATCAAATTAGAGTGAGAGATGAAAACAGACCTAAAACGGCCTTTCGCACTCGATACGGCCATTTTGAGTTTGCAGTAATGTCCTTTGGGTTAACCAATGCTCCAGCTATTTTTATGGATTACATGAATAGGATCTTTCGACCCTATTTAGATCAGTTTGTAGTTGTCTTTATAGATGACATTCTCATATATTCTAAGACCCATGAAGAGCATGAATGCCACCTGACCATAGTACTGGGATCTTGAAGGAAAAGAAACTATATGCCAAGATTTCCAAGTGTGAGTTTTGGTTGGATAAGGTGCAATTTTTAGGGCATGTAGTATCTAAGAAAGGAATTGTTGTAGATCTTAGTAAGGTAGAAGCGGTAGTAAACTGGGAAAGACCAACCACGGTAATTGAAGTAAGGAGCTTTTTGGGTTTAGCCGGTTATTACCGTCGATTTATCAAGGGATTTTCCCAGATTTCCCTACCTTTGACCAAGCTGACTAGGAAGAACACCCCTTTTCATGGACCCTGAGTGTGAAAAGAGCTTTCAAGAGTTAAAACACAAGCTAACCTCGACCCCTGTTTTAGTGTTACCCGACCCCAATGTGCCTTTCGAGGTGTATTGTGATGCTTCAAAAAAGGGTTTAGGTTGTGTATTGATGCAAGATAGGCAAATGGTGGCCTATGCATCAAGACAACTCAAGCCACATTAGGCAAACTACCCTACCCATGACCTTGAGTTAGCTGCCGTCGTGTTTGCTCTAAAGATTTGGAGACACCATTTATATGGAGTTAAGTTTGAGGTGTTTTCCGATCACAAGAGTTTGAAATATCTCTTTGATCAAAAAGAGCTAAACATGAGGTAAAGGCGATGGATGGAGTTCTTGAAAGATTATGATTTTGGATTGAACTACCATCCTGGTAAAGCTAATGTAGTAGCTGATGCTTTGAGTAGGAAGTCCTTACAAGTGTCCCATTTGATGGTGAAGGAGGTTGAATTGATTGAGCAATTTAGGGACTTAAACCTAGGAATGACTTTGACCACTAATGGCATCAGAGCTTGTCATCTTAGAGTGACAAGTGAGTTCAAAGAAAGGATTGTTCAAGCTTAAGGGGACGATGCTGAGTTTCAAGAGACTTTAGGGGCAGTGAAGGCAGGAAAGTTGATAGGTTTTACCCAAGGAATGGACGATTTGTGGAGGATTAAAGGTCGAATATGTGTACCTGCTAGTGGTGGCCTCCGAAAAGATATTTTGGAGGAAGCCCATAAGAGCCATTTTACCCTTCATCCTGGTGCCACCAAGATGTATCAAGATTTGAAGAAGATGTTCTGGTGGCCTGGAATGAAGAAAGATTGTGCACATGGGTGAGTAAGTGCTTGGTGTGTCAAAAGGTGAAGATTGAACACCAAAAACCCTTTGGAATGCTGCAACCTCTGTCGATCCCTGAGTGGAAGTGGGATAGCATCTCCATGGATTTTGTGACTGGATTACCGAGGACCCAAATAAATCATGATACCATATGGGTAATCGTGGATCGATTGACGAAGTTAACCTACTTTTTACCTATTAAGGTGACTTATTCCTTGGATAAGTTAGCATAATTATATATTCAGGAGATAGTAAGGTTACATGGGGTGCCGTCGACGATAATCTCGGACCGAGATCCGCGGTTTACGTCATGATTTTGGGGAGCCTTTCAAAAGGCGTTTGGTTCAAAGCTGTGTCTAAGCACGGCCTATCACCCCCAAACAGACGGTCAATCTGAAAGAACTATCCAAACCTTGGAGGATATGTTAAGGGCATGTGTTTTAGATCAAAGGGGAAGTTGGGATAAGTACCTGCCACTGATTAAATTTGCATATAACAACAGTTATCATGCAAGTATCGGTATGGCACTGTATGAGGCCCTCTATGGACGGAAATGTCAATCTCCTTTATGTTGGTATGAACCCGGAGAGCAAAGTTTACTCTGACCTGATATTGTGAGGGAAACAACGGAACAAATCAAGAAGATTAGGGATAAGATTCTTACTGCTCAAAGTCGACAGAAAAACTATGCGACAAGCGGCGAAAACTGCTAGATTTTCAAGAAGGGGACCACGTGTTGCTAAGGATCACCCCCACCACAGGCATAGGCCGAGCAATAAAAGTAAAGAAATTGAGCCCCAGATTTCTTGGTCCGTTTGAAATCCTTACCAAAGTAGGACACGTAGCCTCAGTATAGCCCTACCCCGAGTCTATCCAACCTTCATGATGTTTTCCATGTCTCTCAAGAAAGAAAGTATCAATCGACCGAGTCATGTACTAGAGCGTAACATGTACAATTAAGAGATAACCTGACATTTAACTTACTACCCACGAAAATCGTCGACCGAGGAGTTAAGCAGTTAAGGAACAAGGTTGTCCCCCTGGTCAAAGTAGCATGGGGACAGGGTGAAACCGAAGAACTTACATGGGAGCTGGAATCAAACATGAAAGCACAATACCCCGAGTTGTTCTCAGGTAACGAATTTCCGGGGCGAAATTCTTTTTAAGGAGGGGAGTAATGTAATGCCCCAATTTTTACTGTGTCATTAGAAATTACTCAATTACCGAATTACCGTAGGTAATTATTACATAAGATTTGAGGCCGAACAATCCTCAATAAAGGAATATAACATTAGAAGAGAGGTTAGGAACGATTCATGCGAGAGTCGCAAATCCCGATTTACATGCGTATAAAATGACCAAAATGCCCGCGAAGTTATTTTACTCAGAAAATGAGGACCGTGGGCCCCACCTACTGTCAAGGGGATATTTTGAGGATAATAAGGGATTGTTTGTGTTATGTGTGTTAATAGAGCGAAGGATCTCAATTTTGAGTTCAGACGCAAAATGACCAAACGCCTCTGTGGTGTTTTAACTCGATGTGTGCCGGTGAGCCCGAACCTCACTAAAATGTTTTAAAATGTGTTTTTAAGCCATGATTAACCATTGGTTAAGCTCGGGTGGCCTCGGGCGATTTTAAGTGAAAGTACGATTTTGCCTTTTGTTTTGGGCGAGTTTGCGAATTTCGATTTTTGATTAGTATCTGAAACCTAAGCAATTTTAGGCTCAAATTAAAGCTTATTAAATTCTAAATATTAATCTAGAGTCAAAATTATGTATTTAGATTGATTAGAACCCAAAATTGCTCAAAAACACCCAAATTGCTTACTAATTCACTTAAACCCTTAACCGTAAATTCTCTAAATTACATGAATACCTTGCCTACAACTAAATAATGCATGGAACACACAAATTTCACTTCTTTGGGCTGTAATGGATGAAATTATTGATGCCATTATGCAGCTGAATTATTGCCAAAAGTTGCACTAAAACAAAATGCCAAAATGTCACCATAAGAGACATAATTCCTTAATTTCATACAACTTTGCCTAAAATGATTTTTCCTCGCTTATTTCTCCTGCAAAATTCTGTCCACTGCCTCATCATTTTGGCCAATTAGAAGCCTCAAAATCTTCTATAAATAGGCTTGCTTGAGTGGTCTTGGAATGCTTGGTTCATAACTAGTTTTTAGGAGCACCAAAAACTTTCTTTCTTCCTCCTCTTTGGCTGAATTCTTTCTTCAATTTTTTCAAAGAGATTTTGTTTCATTTCACTTCAAGAAACCAAGTTCTCTTCCTCTTCTTCAACTCAGATTAGGTAGGGAGTAGTTTCTAAATTTATTTCTATGCTTTGAGGAGTTGTGTTTTTAGCTCAAAATGATGAAATTATGAACTTACCTTAGCTTTTCATTTTGGTTTTCCTCTTCAATTTTTCTTTAACCAATTCAACCATATGGCCTAGGTGGAACTGAGATGATGGCTTGATGATGAGGACCTTGAGGGTGGGTTGTAAATCCATCACAAGTTAGGCCTCTAAAGCTTGAAAATTCCACTTGATGCAAAACTTTGAAGAATAATGCTTTATGATGCTAAAACAAAGATTTTTAGTTTAGAACTTGAAAGATGTATTTTCCTTTTATGTTTTATTTCTTGTTAAGATATGTATTGGGTTGAATTTATAATTCTTTTAAAGTCTTGAAGGAGCTCTAATAAAGAAACAAAATGAATTTGCATCCATGATTAAGTTTATGCTTTGCATAACCATGTTTACCTTCTATGTCATCACTAAATTTTCAAGAATGAATAAATGAACTTGCATTTCTCATGTTTAAATTCCCAGCGTGTATTTCATGTTTATGTTTCAAGTCATCACTTAATCTTTCAAGATAATAAAGAGGTTGCATCTCATATTTAATTTATGCTCTCACTATATTTTATAATGGCTAAAAAAATCAACGCATGGCATGTTTATTTTATGCCATCACCTAAAGATCCTAGAGCTCAAAGACTTGCCCATGTATCACAAGCAAAGAAATATGATTATTGGAGTTAAAGAATTTATTCTTTAAAAAGTCTTGAGATTGGAGCTTAAAAAGATGTAATAATAATTCTCTTCTCCCTCTACTGGTCCTGTGCGGACTACCGCCGCTCCGATTTCTTAATATTCTCTTCTCCCTCTACTGGTCCTGTGCGGACTACCACCGCCTCAGGTTTCTTAATATTCTCTTCTCCTCCACTGGTCCTGTGCGGATTACCGCCGCTCCAGTTTCTTGTATCATGTTTATATTTCAAGTTCTTGCATCATGTTTAATTTTCAAATCATCACCTTAAATCTTAAAGATAAAGAAATGGAATTGCATATCATGTTTATAATTCCAAGCTATCACCTTATAAAGATAAGATTAAAATAAGGTTGCATAGCATGTTTATAATTCTAAGATATCACCTAAATCTCTAAAGCTCAAGACTTACTCCTTTTATCTTAAGTGAGAATTTTAATTGTGAAGATCCTCCCAAATTTGACAAAAGAACTAGTTTCTAAATGAGTTTTAAGGCTTTGCAAGGATTTTACGGGGAACTAGTATTTTATATGCACTTAAAATATGATTCTATGTAATTGCACGAGGTTCATGATTCGGCCACTGATCTGAGTTTAGTATCAATGTGTGATAATGATTTGATATGATTGAAGTTGTGATAATTATGGTTTATTGTTAAGAGAATGATTCATAATTGGTTTAGTAACTAATTAGTTCTATAATTGATAATTCTATGTAAGGATTGGATGCTTATTAAGTACTTGATATCATTGAATGATTTCCTGGCTTGCATGTTATAGTTGCTGTTGCAAATAATGAGAATGCTTATACATGAAATGTTCTTTATTATGTAAAATTTACCTTTGTTGCTAGAAGAAAGTGTATCATTGTAAAAGTGTAATTTGGAAAGGTTCTCGCTAAGGAAAGACTTGGTATTTAAGCGTGTCCATTGTGACCCACCTCTCTTTCCTAGGAATCTCCCATATGCATGATTACAGTTGATATATATTATTCTAGCTTAAGACTATCAATGAGAAAATGTTATGATCTTTATGAATTGTATTATGATATAACATGCAAAGATTTAATGGTGACTTAAACTTATAAGAAAATGATCCTTTGGAACCATCAGACTATAGGTGGTGAAAAGGTGATTTTAGCCCCCTAACCCGTTCTCTCAAAAGGGTAGAGTCGGGGCTTTAGCTTATCAAAAGGGATAAGTATATGCTAGTGACGACTAGTAAAGTATGAGCTCATAACCTAAATTACTCCCAAAAGGGTGGAGTATAGGGTGGCCTAAGGAAAATAATGATGATGATAAGATTTTATGTCACCTAAGGCACTAAAGAAATGAAATATGTGCACTATGTCCACGTGTAGCTAATATTATATGACGTTCTTTTATGCATGTTATTTGATAATGATGATGAGGAAAATGATGTAATGATAAAGGAAAAGTTCATTGTAAATATGACATGTTAAGATTATGATGCATTATAAGACGCATGATTAAAAATTGACGAACCTCGGTTAAGTATTTGTCGGAACTTAAAATGAATCTTTGCATGCTCACTATTTTAGAATAATCCCGAGGTTCCTGGGGACTTTGATGATGACACTGTAGAAGGAGGTACCTTACTGAGAATTCTTTAGCAAAATTCTCACTCCCTTTTCTTTATTTCCGTCATTGTCTCCAGATTCGGATGGCGACATTCGTCCTGTTCGTTGATACCCCTACTTGGGAATTTCACTATGATCCGGTGCATCGCTCGTATCATTTTGAAGGGAGGTGCACAGTTCGTGTTTTTATTTACATAGGTCGTCCATTTGCACATCCTGTCCCTAGTTATCGATTTTCTCCTACTTCTCCCTATGGCGATGAAATGGTTTTCGAACATGCACGTCCACTTGATGAAAGGATGTTACGTTCTTATCCCGCTTCATCTCCTGTCCATGGATTTCCAGAGTATGTTCCCGAGACGAGATATTCTAAAACTGATCCTTCAGAGGACACTCCTACTCATGTATATTCTGAGAGCTCTGCTCCTACTCCCTGCGTGTAAGAGAGGGTAGTGAGGAAACAATTGTTCAGCCGAGGTTAGCAAGAAGAGCGTCCATGCGACCCTGACTGGTGCATCTCGTGTCCCTCCCTCAGGGAGCTCATCAGTGGATCAGATTTATTCCCCCATTTCCAGGACAGTGGCCATAGAGGGTTCTTAGTAGATTTATGTGTGATCATGCACCCTAGTTTTAGGATAACTTTCCTAGCTTATGGAGTTATCTAGTTTAGGGGCATGTATTTCCTTAAGTATATTTTCTTTTATGAGTTTGCATAAGATAATGATGTATGAACATAACCCACGCTTTGAGTGAGGTTATTGTATGTAAATATATGCTATAATGTGCTTATGGATGTTATATGATGGAGCCTAAGTGATATGATGTGATATATTCTTAAACGTCTTATTATACTCTGCTTACTCGTTCACGTTGTACTCGGCTCACGTTTTCAATTATGTGTTTAAAAAAAAAATGGATTGTAATTTCACTAAGTATTTTCAAATTATGAAGAAAGAACGAAAGCAAGGAGTAAAGTCTAGTGATCAATCAGATTCAACCTAGGTGTATCTGGTTAATTACTAGGGTGTTACATTGTGCGTATGTGCGCGGTTGAAAACCCGCTTGTTGTCGCCATAGGGTGCTGTCGGGGAGAAGTGGTAGGTATGTACGAGGAGAGCAAAGGGTCATCCAACGAACATGAAGACTCGAACCGTGCACTGACCCTCAAAATGGTATGATCGGTGCTCCAGATCATAGTGCACCTCCCACATCGGGGTGTCCACAAAAACTACGAATGTCGCCATCTGAAGACGTGATGGGAAGAAAAGATAGAGGGAGTGAGAATCTTGCTAAAGAATCTCAGTAGGGCCTCCTACTACCTAAGTGTTATCATCTACGTCCTCAGGAACCTTGGATTTAGTGTACAAAGTAAGTGAGCATGCATTGAGTTCATTTTTAAGCTTTTGAAACATAGTTAGCCAAGGTCCGTTCATTTTAGTATGATTCTTAATGTCATGGATGTAACATAGTAAAGAATGTATGCATGGCTCTACTTAATGCAAGAATAATAATCATAACATTAAGAACATCATAATAGTGGGCATAAAGTGGCAATTGAAATCTCATATGGGAAAACTTTGTGACATAATCATCATACTTTACTTTCTCATGGGCCACCTTAAAAGACATTCGTTCTGGGGGTACTCAGCCGAACTGGTGTCACCCAGAATGTGTCACATCTCTAGGTTATGAGCTCGTACCTAACTAGTCGTTACTAGTTCTTACATACCAATCCCGATAAGCATATCATAATTATAATCATAATCCCAACTATCTAGTACGGGCTAGGGGGCATTTCTTGGGGGTGCTCGGCCAAACCAGTGTCACCCAAGAATACATCTTGGTACCGATGTCACATGAGTTCTCTAGAGGTGCTCGGCCGAACCGGTGCCATCCAATAACTCATCTTAGTACCTCATATCTCATAAAAAGAATCTCATGGATTTTTTTTTTTCAAAAACTTTCTAAGTCCCCAAATTTGTCAGAAATTCGACAGCGCAACAGCAGCATGCCGGATTTCTTCCAAATTTACTTTATGCCACATAAACAAATAAAACATGCATACTCAATCATAATTCCATACGTTTATATAATCATTCTCAAATAAAACATACGTTTACATGTAACATTGAAACTCATTATACTCTTGATCCTACGATATCTTATGCTTTGACCCTCACAGGTCTTAAACTTGAGATGTAATTATTCTATCATTCTCTATCGGCCTCTTATGCACATAAGGATTCTCTTCTAACAAATCTTACTATCATTTATGATTTTTAATAAATCTGGGCAGCACCATTCTTCAAAGGCAGAGTTATACATTTATGATTACGGGGTTCTAGAACTTACGTTTTAGACCATTTCTCGGTTCCGTCTTCGCCTAAGGTGCTATAAACTAAATCTAAACCAATTATGAGGCATTCCTATGCCTAAGAACTAATTAAAAACTATGTTTTCCATATTATGAGGTTGTTGGACAGAATCCAGAATTTAAATGTTCTAGGAGTTCTAGGATTGCACTTTTACGGTTTTCTAGTTACTAGTTTCTCTATAAGTGCTAAAATTCAATCCTACTTCAAATGTAACCAAATTTTTCATGCTTAATTAATCCTAAACTGATTGTTATCATGCTAAAATAGTTTTGGCATTGATTAAGATTAAAGGGGTTAAACACAAGTTAAATTCAAACTTTACGATTTTTCTATAAAGCTCATTTCTCCCCTAACATGCATAGAAGGATTCCTACCTCATCATATATCATTTTTACATGTTCTAACACATCAAAACATCATCATACAGCATCAAGCATATCAAGACAGAACCGAATAGTTCAAGTCCAAAATGGCACATAATTTGACGTTTCTAAAACATACAAGATGCTAGTTTCCCTTGGAATCATTTTAGGACCTCTAAAATTCTTTGCAAACCATTTTATTTTATCAAGAGGCTAAAAACAACCTTAGGTCAGTAAACAATTTAATTCTTCTTTGGAAGAGGAATAAAATCATAATTCTTATTGGTCATAACTTTATAAGACTCATCAAGCTTAAAGAAAATACTAGAACATAAGTTGTTGGCCCTTGTAACTAGATGGAACTCATTCCAAGCTCATCATCCTTACTTGGCCGAAAGTATTCATTCAAAGAATGCTTCCATATTGAACTTTAACTTGAGATAAAATGGGCAAGTCTTTGAGCTCTAAGGTCTTTAAGTGATGACATAATATAAACATGCTATGCACTTCATTTTTATTCTTCATTACAAAGTAAAGTAAGGAATTTAAAGTAAATATGCAAGACATGGAAATAAATATGCAAGGTTTGAAATTTAAATATGCAAGACTTGAAAGTTGTCACAACGTGCCCGGAAATGACGACCGATTTCAAAATAAACTCGGATAAAAACGGAGTCGCCACCAATTTTAATTTTGGTTCAAAATTGGAAAACCTTTTAATCTGTAAACTGGTCTTTTAAAAAAAAATCAAAGGTTCGGGAGTCTAATTATGATTAGCGAAGGGTGGAAACTTAATCCCACTGCACCCCTAATACATCCGTATAAATACGGTTACCCTAGAGCTCATTATGCAAATTAATTATAATTTTAATAATATTTACTTTTCCCCAATAGTTATAAAAAAAATAAAAAAAATAAAAGAAAATTAAATTAAAAAAGAGAATACAACTTAATGAAAAATTAATTTTGACTTGATAGTTGTTGGCTACGCCGACGTATCCTCTGGTGCAATGAGGAACTCAAAGTCACATCGTTCTGTAGAAAATGATTGTGTGTTGGATAGATTTTAATTAAGAAACAAAATAACAATGCATTGATTGATTTTAATTAAAAAAAGTATTGATCAATTTTGATTTAAGTTTTTTTTGTTTTGGAAATGGATTTCTATTATGAAAGGACAACATTTAGACAAACACCAATTTTAATAAGCTTTGGCAAAATTAATTCACAAACATATAACAAATATAGTTAATTTGAACATACATATAAAATTAAACTAAAAAAAATTACCTTTTTTATTTTTTATCATTTTCAGAATAAATAAAAAAAATAAAAAAATGGAATAAAATAAAATAAAATAAAAAATTCAATTACTATTTTTTTATCATTTTCAGAATAAAAGAAAAAAAAACAAAAAAAATAAAAAATAAAACCCAAAACATAAAACAGAAACAAAAAGAAGCCCAAAACAGTAAACAAACCCAAAACAGATTAAAAAAACTTAGTCCAAATGCCCCAAAACATGGATCTGATTTCCCAACCGAAAAAAAAAAGAAAAACTAAGCCCAACAAGAAAATTTCAACCCAAACTAACAAGACTAACCCAAACAGAGTCCTAATGAAAAAAAAAATCTAACAAACCCAAACATATGCTAGCCCAAAAAAGGTAACATAACCTACAAAATAAAAAAAAGCCTAAATTCAAACACTACACTCACGCGATAACACACTTGCTCACATGGACCTACACAAACCCATGTACACATAAACATACTGATGCATACCCACATATCACTAATACACACATCCACTAACTAAATCTCCTCTCTTACAGACTTGCACACATATGCTAACACACGCACACAGGGAGGAAGTCTGAGAGAGAGAGAGGAATCGAGGGACCAGCCGCCACCAGGACGAACTGCAAGGTCGCCATCGTGAGGGAAGGAGCCCGCACAAGCACACGACGGAGCTCATGGAAGGCTGGTGGAGGCGCGACACTGGCGATCTTCGAGGGTAGCGGTGGCGGTGGTTTCAAGGAGCGACAGTTTAGAGGATGAAGGAGAGATCGCTGGCGGGGCAGCATGCGCGTGGCTGGCTTCTCGCGGCGGCGAAGATCGTGGCCGGCTGGGGAAGAAGGAAGCGGACGAGGGAGATCGCAGTGATGGGCTCGCGATTCGGTTAGGTGAGGTTGCGATCTACACGTAGCCTCACAGGGGAGCGTGATGGCGGAGAAGGTGGAGATCGGTGCGGTGATGAGGTTGGTGCGGCGGCTGAGTGGGTCGCGCGGTTGGTGGCCGTGGGTGGAGATGGGGGCTGGGCTAGATGGAGCTTCACGGAGATCGACACAGTGGCTAAAGGTTGGAGTGGTGGGGGAAGAAGTTCGCAATGATGGATGATGGTAAGTCATGGGAGGCCGCGGCTGGAGGAGGAAACCGTCGTGGCCTCTTTCCCTTTCCCTTTTTTTGATTTCTGATGGCAATGATGATGATGATATGTACCTCTCTTTGTTGTAACTGCTGTATTGACTCGGTTTAGCTTGAATTTTAGCTGTTATGCTGCCAGTTTCTGGTTTGGAATTTTGTTACCTTTTTGCTCTCTGTTTAGAACAATTTTGATATTTCTTCCTGTCCTCCTGGGCTCTTCGTGCATCTCCTCATTTATACTGGGTTGTTCTTGATAATTTACCATTATCTCCATGATGTCTCTGAAATGCAGGAGCACTCTTGTTTGTCCCCTACGCGGCCATGCCTCTGCAACTGCTAGGCAGAGAGCCCCATTCCCTGCTGCAGGCGTGTGAAGAGTGGAGACCATGGGGTGCTGAAGTGGAGGTTTGAAGTGGGAGACACTGACACAATGCAAGCACATGCTCCTATTTCTGTTTTTCGCATTTTTGTATTTATTATTTATTTTCTCGGACAGAAATGTAAACACAAATTGGGCTTGTAACAAAAAGGTACTCGTTGGGCTAAAACACAAGTGAACTATAAAAGGGAATTTGGGTATCAAATTAAAAGAAATGAGCCATAAGAGGAAATGGACTCTTTTTGTATTTTTTTGTTTTGATTTTGGGGATACAATAAAAAAACAAATAGAAAATCTCTTTTTCTTTTTCATTTTTCTTAAAAGAAATGAATGAAGAACTATAATGAAGAAATACAAATTAGATGCAAATTTTTTATTTTTGTTCAATGGATCGGGCAAAATTGGGTGTTCACAGTTGCCCCTCTTTACTTGTCTCTTATTGAAAAATATAAAGCTGGCAACTTTGATATTTTACTGTAAGAGACAAGTAAAGATATGAACGCAGATTTTGTCCGAACTTATGATGCGTGGTGATGATATTAGCGATGCAGATGCATAATGAAAATATAAAAAGTTCTATTGGACGCTGCTAGAGATCCAATGCAAAGTGAACGCATGATGACAATGTGAAAGGATATGATGATTGATGTTAAATGATGAATGCATATTGAAAATGCATGTGAAAATTCAAAAGTATTTATGAAAGCCTGCGTAGAGCACATGAGAATAAGATATGTGAGAGGAAATGTATGTGAAATTTAAATGGACCATATGAGACCGAAAACTATGAAAGGAAACGCAGGTGAAATGTGAATGTGAAATCTACAGAAGCAATGCATGTGAAACCTAAAGTAAATACATGTGAAAATAAACATGAAAGTGGTAAAGGCTTGTGAAAGTACACGTGAAAGCAGTAAAGGCTTGTGAAAATAAACGCGAAAGCAATAAAAGTCTGTGAAAGTAAACGTGAAAGCACTAAAAACTTGCGAAAGTAAATGTGAAAGCAGTAAAAGCTTGCAAAAATAAACGCGAAAGCAGTAAAGGCTTGCGAAAGTAAACGTGAAAGCAGTAAAGGCATGAAAATAAACGTGAAAGCAGTAAAAGTCTGTGAAAGTAAACGTGAAAGCACTAAAAACTTGCGAAAGTAAACGTTAAAGCAGTAAAAACTTTTGGAAATAAACGTGAAAGCAGTAAATTGTGAAAGCTAGTAAATGTGAAAGTAATAAATTGTGAAAGCTGTAAATGTGAAAGCTGTAGATTATGAAAATCTTGTGAAAGTGTGTGAAAATTAAATGTATGGATGAAATGATGCGAGATTAATGTGATGATGGTATAATGAATGATGCAAAGCTAGTGGAGTGATGTGATGATGGTATGATTAAATGTATGAATGATGCAAGACTAATGTAGAGATGATGTGCTTTGTGACAATGATGACAATAGTTCTCAAAAATAAAATTGCCCCAGTTTGAAGTGTTTTCGCATTGTCCTTCAAGAAAGCATTTGTCTATCCCAAAAACGATCCGTCTCTCTAGATGAGTAATTCTGTGAGCGTTCTGTTGTACGCTTCAAGTGTATCTTCTCCTTTTGCCCCAGTTCTTTGATCGTGTTCTCATTTTATGTCTTGATCACCCGTTTGGATTTCAGATCAAACAAATATCACTTGGAGTCCATCAAGACTCACATTTGAGTTGTTCTCTTTAAGTCTAGGCTAGACAAGTCGTTCCATCTCTTTGCGAGTCAATCTTGGTCTTCAAACCCCCTGCCTGATTTATCTATCATGAGCTTTGTCAGTCAATTAGTCCTTTGGTTATGCTTCAATTATAATATCATGATTATGCACGGTTTTTCAAAGAGAACATAGAGATAAAGATCTTGGTAGAAATAAAAGATAAATAGGGACACAGAGGTGAAGAGAGTTATTTTATTGGATTTCAAACTGAAAAGTATTTACAGGATTTCAACAACTGTTAAGAGGTAGGGAATGAAGAAAAAAGAAACTGGTAGTGCCGCTTTCGTGTAATCAACCCATTTCACTGATTCATTAGCTACACCAGACTCAAAATCCATGATGACGAATGCAATCCTTCATTATGCTTCCGACAATATCACAATCAAATTGCCCCAGTATCCATACTCCGCATAGCTTCTCGATCGTTGACTCAACTTTCATCATTACATAGGCCACCTTTTTAGGTTTTCGACCAAGCATTTTCATTTGCTTTTTATGCTCTAATTTTTGCCTAGGCCGCCCTTTCGGGTTTTCAACCTAGTGAGCTTTTCTTTTTCTTTTTTCTCTTTTTTTTTTATTTTTCAGTTTTTAAGCAAAATATCTCTTCACGGCATCTGAATTGATCGATTTTGCAAGTACATTGCCTTCCATGTCAGTCAAGATCAATGGTCCTCCGGAAAATGCATCTTTTACGATGTAAGGGCCTTCATGTGTGGGGGCCCACTTGCCTCTGTTATCTTCTTGATTTGGTAAAATTTTCTTTAGAACAAGGTCGCCAGATTGGAATGTTCGAGGACAAACGTTCTTATTAAACGCTTTAGCCATCCTTTTCTGATATAACTGACCATGGCAGACTGCATTCAGCTGTTTTTCTTCAAGCATGTTCAATTGCTCATATCTCGTTTTGACCCACTCGGCTTCTTCCAATTCAGCTTCCACCAAGACTCTTAAAGACAGTATTTCCACCTCTATGGGTGTTACTGCCTCCATCCCATACACCAACGAATACGTAGTTGCCCCAGTTGAAGATCTGATAGAAGTTTGATAGGCATGTAATGCATAAGACAACATATCACTCCAATCCTTGTATGTGACCACCATCTTCCCTAGGATCTTCTTGATGTTCTTGTTTGCTGCCTCCACAGCCCCATTCATCTTTGGTCGATAAGGAGCCGAGTTATGATGCTTAATCTTGAATTGCTCACACAGTTTCTGTATATCTGCATTGTTGAAATTTGTGGCATTATCTGTGATGAGCCTCTCTGGTAACCCGTATCTACAAATGATGTTATTGTTCAGAAACTTCACTACCACTTTCCGTGTCACATTGGCATAGGAAACGACCTCTACCCATTTGGTGAAGTAATCAATAGCTACTAGAATGAATCGATGCCCATTGAAGGCTTTGGGGTTAATTGGCCCTATGACATCCATGCTCCACATTGCAAACAACCAAGGTGATGTAAGAGTATGCAATGGCACAGGAGCAGAATGGATTCGATCAGCATAAATTTGGCATTTGTGACATTTTCTGACAAATTCTATGCAGTCTTTTTCCATTGTTAGCCAATAGTATCCTTGTCTGAGAATCTGTCGGGATAACATGTGTCCGTTAGCATGAGTACCACAAATACCCTCATGGACTTCAGATAAGATGGAGTTCGCTTCCTTAGCATCAACACACCTTAACAAAACTCCGTCGTAACTCTTTTTATACAATACGTCCCCTGATAAGAAGAATGACATGGATAGTCGCCTGAGTGTCTTCCTGTCATTCTCATTTTCTTGATTCTGAGGTATTCTTTCTCCTTAATTAACTTCTTGACATCGTAGAACCATGGTCGGCCATCTGGCTCATCTTCAATGTTGGAACAGTATGCTGGCTCTCCTCTAACTGTTACTTGCAAAGGTCACACTTCTACTTCCAGATCGAGCTTGGTCATCACAGCCAAGGTAGCCAAAGCGTCTGCAAACTGATTCTGATCGCGAGGCAAGTAATGGAAACTGACATCCTTGAACTCATCTTTTAAGCTCATAAGATGATCGACGTATGACAACAACCTGTGTTCTTTGACTCGCCATTCTCCATTGACTTGAAAAATGATTAAGGCTGAATCTCCATAGACCTCCAAGTATTGCACTCCAAAGGATATTGCTGCCTTCAGACTTGTTATGCATGCTTCATACTCGGCCATGTTGTTGGTACAATCAAATGTCAGTTTTACAACAATTGGGAACTGTTTTCCATCAGGGGATATTAAGACTGCCCTAATCCCATTCCCTCGGATATTGACTGCACCATCAAAATACATCTTCCACACTAAATCATCTTCTTCTTTATTCTCGCTATTCTCTTCTACGACTGCTAGGACATCTTCATCAGGAAATTCAAGCTCCATCGACTGATATTCTTTAAGCGGGTTTTTCGCCAAGTGATAAGCTATCACACTCCCTTTGATAGATTTTCTGGTCACATACTTGATATCAAATTCTGCTAGGGCTACTTGCCATTTGGACATTCTCAGGGAAACATGCGGGCTTTCAAAGATGCACTTCATGCGGTCTATCCGAGATATGAGCAAAGTCGTATAATAGAGCATGTACTGTCGTAACCTCTTGCTGTCCATACTAGTGCGCAACAAGTCTTTTCAATAGCCAGATATCTAGACTCGCAGTCATTGAATTTCTTGCTCAAGTAGTAAATAGCTTGCTCCTTTCGACCAGACTCGTCATGCTGACCCAATATTGCCCCCATAGACCCATGCAATACTGTGAGGTATAGTATGAGTGGTCGCCCTAGTGTTGGTGGAACTAAAATAGGCGGATTTGAAAGGTAATCCTTGATCCTGTCAAAAGCCTCTTGACACTTGTCATCCCATTTGCTTGAATGATTCTTCTTCAATAGCTTGAATATCGACTCGCAAGTGTGAGTCAAATTGGAGATGAATCTTGCTATGTAATTCAGTCGGCCTAAGAAACCTCGGACTTCTTTCTCTGTCTTGGGTGCTGGCATGTTCTGGATAGCTTTGATTTTGTCTGGGTCCACTTCAATACCCTTCTTGCTGACAACAAACCCTAACAATTTTCCTGTTGACGCTCCGAAAGTACATTTTGCTGGATTCAGTCGAAGCTTGTAAGTCCTTAACCATTCAAATAGTTTCCTGAGCACCGTAACATGACTTTCTCCTTCCTGTGACTTTGCTACCATGTCATCCACATACACCTTTAGCTCCTTATGAATCATGTCATGGAAAAGAGTCACCATCGCTTGCTGGTATGTTGCCCCAGCATTCTTTAGTCCGAATGGCATAACCCTGTAACAGAATACTCCCCACTGAGTGACAAATGATGTCTTCTCTTTGTCTTCTTCTGCCATCAAGATCTGATTGTAACCTGAATAACCATCCATGAAAGAGAATCGATGGCCTCTAGCCGTGTTATCAACCAGAACGTCTATATGTGGGAGAGGAAAATTATCCTTTGGGCTTGCTTTATTTAGGTCACGATAGTCCACACATATTCTGACCTTTCCATCATTCTTCGGTACTGGCACTATGTTTGCTATCCATTCTGGGTAGAGTGGAACCTCCAAGAAACCAGCATCAAGTTGCTTTTTGACTTCTTCTTTGATTTTGAACAACATTTCTGGGCTCATCCTTCTCAATTTCTGTCGCTTAGGTTCTATTCCTTCAATTAATGGAATGCTGTGAGCTACTATCCCTGGGTCCAAACCGGGCATATCTTTGTAGGACCAAGCAAAAACATCCAGGAATTCATGGAATAGTGCAATCATCTCTTTCCTTTTTGGATTATCAACTATTTTCACTTCTTTTTTATCTTCGTCAGTGCCTAAATTCACAGTCTCAACAACCTCTTCATGTGGATTTATACCTTTCTCCATTGAATTTATGATTTTGGCAAATTATTGGCACAACTCAGGATCTTCATCTTGTTCATTTTCATTCAAGTCTATTGTAATGAAAGAATCAGTTAATGGGTTTTCACAATCATTTGCACGGGATGGTGAATCTGAAGGAGATGAGTCCCTGGAATTAAGATGAGACCCAAAATAAATAAAAGGAAAAACAAAAGAGGATGGAAAAGAAAGAAAACCATGCATAATCATCTTATTCAATTGAAATTGAAATACAACAAAGCAACTAAAGCGTCCATTACTCAAGACACAACAAATCGTCTAAGGGTACAGAATCCCAATTGTTTAACGGCTCGAGACTAGGGTAGATCAGCTGAGGTATCTCCCTGGTTCCTCCAAGGGTGCTGACAGCTCATCTGCTTCTATCACCGTCACTTCTGCAGGTGCAGGAAATGTATCCCTAATATATGGGATATTTCCCTTAGCAAATTCAAAAGATTGTTGATCATTTGCGGCTTCATACCCGAGACCAAACTTCCCAGGATTGTCAAGAAGTGAGATTGGGTTCTTGATTCCTTGCAGCTGACTCCCTAATCCTCTTCCTTCTTCAAATCCACTTTTGCGCATTATTCGAGAAGCTACTTGATGCACATCACATTTTGATTTCACTGGCTCTACTATCTCAAGGTTTTGGAATGATACCTCGAGAGTGTCTTCAGCACAATCAACATATGGCATTAACACCGGTTTAGTCACCAACAATTCTTCTTCCCCTTTGACAGTGATGAGTTTCCCATTATCTATGAACTTTACCCTCTGATGAAGCGTAGAGGGAACAGCACCTGCCTCATGAATCCAGGGTCTTCCTAACAGCATCGTGTACCCTGGATCAATATCCATTACTTGGAATCTGGTCATGAAGGTAGTTGGCCCAATCTGCAGCTGAAGATCAATGGCTCCCATGATCTCCCTTAAGGACCCATCAAACGCCTTAACAATGATTCCACTTGATTCAATAGCGAAGGGATCAAGTAGGAGTTGTTGCAAAGTAGAGTAAGGAAGCACATTGAAGGCTGACCCTCCATCAATCAATACTTTTGCATTATTACAACCCTGGCATTTCAGGGTAATGTGGAGCGCCTTCGGGCACGCCCTGCTGGATGAGGGAAAACTTCACTTTCTGTGAAGGTGATGGCGTTAGCTGTTCTGATAGCACCTACAATTCCTTCAAACCTATCAGGGGTTATGTCTTTGGACACGTATGCTTGATCCAACACCTTTTTGATTGCATTGCGATGAGCTTCCGAAGATAAGATTAAGGAATAAAGTGAGATCTTCACCGGTGTTTTCTTCAATTGGTCCACCACATCATACTCTGTTTCATTATCTTCAAGAACTCCTCTTCTTTATCTTCTTGAGTCTTTTCTCTGTTTTCCTTTACAGGCGCTACTTGGGAATCCTTTAATAACTTCTCAGGAGTATAACACCTGCCACTCTGAGTTATTCCTCCTATTCTTGCAACATTTGTTATTGACTTTGTTGCAGAGGGTTCCGAGCAAGCTCCATTGCCAAGTTCTCCAATTACCTCTGGCTTATCAAACATCGCGGTTATGGTAAGATAAGAAGGCAAATTAGATACCTTGAAGACAGGTACTGGTCTTTGAATAGGAGATGTTACTCAAGATGTTGTAGAATGAGGCTCCACAATTGTTTCTACCTCCATGGAACCGCATGATTGCTCTTATAAGGAAATGGCTTGGGCACTTTGAAAACAAGTGCTGGCTCTTGGTTGTAGACTTTAAAAACAGGGGGTGTACGATGAATCATATTGACACTTTGTTCGATATCTCTTGGTATCTCCAGTACCCGTAGTTTGATCATTCTTTCGACATAGAGCTCCAGCTTTGGACATTTCTCTATGTGGTGCTTCATTCCGGAACACTCATAGAATAGATCAACTTCATCACCTTTCACCGTCCTTTTACCTTTCTCTCCTTCAACTTCCATCTCGTAACCTGCCCTCTTCAGTGCTTCCAGGATCTCCTTCATCAGGAGCTTGGTATTCTCCATTCCTTGACTTGTAATCTCCCTATAGTAGATAGAATTTACCTGTCCTCCACCATGATTGGGGAACGGGTTATTCCTTATGTGTGGTCCTGATTCTTCTTCCAACTTAATAGCACCATGGTCAATTAAATGCCATACTGTGCTTCTGAACCCATAACAATCTTCAACTGAGTGCCCCGGGGAATTCGAATGATAATCACATGTCTGATTTGGATTGTACCACCTAGGATATGGTGGCATGAAGGTCTTCCTCGGACGTGGGCCTAGCAAGTTGTCTCTACATAAGTGTTTAAACAGCTTAGCATAGCTCATGTGGAAATCGGGTAAGGGTCGGTTCTCCATTGGAGGTCTTTGTGTGTTGTTGGTATTGGATGGTGAAGGAGTTATAAAGGGATTACTTGTCTGGTGGGTCTGCAGTGGTGTTTGGTGAGGTCTAGGCATCGTTAGTGTATAAGGTCGTGGATAGGAGACGTGGTTAATTTGGTGGGGATGTGGTGTATATGGTATTTGAGGTGAAATGGCTCTTGGGGATGGATATTGCTGATAAGATGGGTGTTGTGTGTATAGATAAGTGGGATGATGGCTTGGTCGGGGGGTGGGTTGTTGAAAGTGGATGTAGTTAACGGCATTCTCCTTCTTCTTAAAATGGAAACTCTTCTTGGATTGAGACTCACTTGCTTTTATCTCTATCTTCCCTTCTTGGATGTTAGTCTCAATCCTTTCTCCGATTTCGACTAAATTGACAAACTCTTTGACATGGGTCCCCAGCATATTCCTGAAAAAAGGTCCTTCCAGTGTACGAATGAAATAGGAGAACATCTCTTGTTCTAACATTGGTGGAACAACCCTCCCAGCCATGGCCCTCCATCTCTAGGCATATTCTTTGAAAGACTTATTTTCCTTCTTCCTTATCCCTTTCAACTGATCTCTAGTAGGTGCAACATTCAAGTTGAACTTGTATTGGTTTGTGAAAGCCTGAGCTAGGTTTTCCCAACACCTGATCTATGCTCGATCCATCTGCATATACCATTCCCATGCAGCGCCTTCTAAACTCTCAGGAAAAAAGCTTATCAGGAAGTTTTCATCTTTTGACCACATTCCCATCTTTGTACAATATATTCGTAGATGCATAATAGGATTGGTGCTACCGTCGAACTTGACGAGTTCAAGCATCTTGAAGTCTTTGGGAATAACCACATTGGGAGTCAAGCACAGATCACTAATACTCATTGAGCCATAGGGATTAGGCCCACGTAGCATTCGGATCTGCTCCTGCATGCTTTCTTGTAGCTCTTGTTTCAGCTTTAGTCGTTCCAACTCCCTCGTAATTTCACTTGCAGATCCAGTTCCTTCATCATTCTCATACCCCACATGTTCCTCGTGCTCAGCATTTTTAGCATTCACCTTGGCCATATTCACTGTATCAACAATGAACTTCTTGAATTCCGGTCCAAACATGGACTTCATCATTTCCTTGAGGTCATCAATTTCTTGACTTAAATTCCTTCCTTGATAACGCTGCTTTGCCATAGCTTTTTTCTTGCCTTTATCCTTGGTAGCTTTCTCTTTCTTAACTCTGGATCGTAACTCGTACGGCTCTCTAGCCAATGCACTGGTATTTGACAAAGCTTTCTTTGAAAGAGCAATCTTGGATAACCTTCACAAAAAGTAAAAGGATAAACAAATGGTAAAAACTTAAAGATCCTTTGATGGCGAAGAATCACATTTATTTTGACAGTATCGAATTTGATTCATATCCTATTCAGAGGACATAATGTCCATAAGACAGGATATGTGATGGATTTAAGTATAGGGGATTATCATTCCACAATATACTTTGTCAGGAGCATACTAGCAATGTAGAACTTGATATTCTTTCTTACATTCTACACAGAAGAAAAGAATTCTATAAGGTAGAAATATAATTGACAATATATCTAAGGGAGATTTCGCTCCACGATGAATATAGTCTTCCATGTTTACTTGAAGAGGAATCGGGAAAGTCAAATTTATTTCATTCATTCAAAAGAGTACAGTTACATCATAGTTGAGTCAAGAATGGCCATTCTCTTTCTCTTAAGACCTCTAGCAAGACCTTTACTCAGGTTCATGAAATCATTCATTTCACTTGGCAAATGAAGCTTGAAATTCCTTTGAACTTCTTTTTCTGCTTTTTCGAAATGGTAAATGAACTTCGGAATATGATGATCAAAATCCTCAGTTAGCTTTGTGCATTTTCCTTTCCATTCCTTAGCCTTCATTACCCAATCACCAGCTTGTTTCTTCCAGAATCTTCCCGCATCTTCTGTATTCAGAAGTTGGTTTCGACATTTCATAAAACGGGCCCATTCTTGATCACATTCTTCTTTGGCCTGTGCTAAGGATGTAGTTAACTTTTCTATCTTTAACTCGAATTCTTCTTTCTGTCCTTGCATTTCAACTTCCAGCTCTTCTTTCATTTGTTCTTGCTCACCAATCTTCATTTTCAACTCTTTGTTTTCTTTATTTAGCTGACTAACATGCTTCACAAACTTATTCTTCTCATTAGCCATCACTTTGACTTGCTTTTCAAGGTTCTGGATCTCCTGTCTTTGCTTCTCTTGGTTAGAGACATCAGCAAGCTCATCTTTCAGGTGTTCAATCAGCTTATCTCTTTCCTCGCATCAGCTTCGAGTAATGATAACTTCTAGTTCTGCTGCCTACTTTTCTTGTTCCAAGAGCTTCATTTGTGCTTTCATGACCTCCATCTGTTCAACCAATTGAGAATCATTCCTTTTTTCATGAATAGAGCTAGGGACAACTTGAGGTACTTTTCTTGTTTCTCTCCATGTGACATACTCGCGGGTACTGATCACAAGTGGTTTACCTAATTCATTTCTTCCGCCCATATGAATATCTCTCCATGCTTCTTTAACTTCTCGTGATAACTTCTTAATGTGTTCACCTTCCTTGTACCAGAAGTGAAGTCCGCTCAATTGCTCATCTCGGGGGCTCTTTTGTGTCCAACAAAGTTGTCTGAGTACAATTGCTGGCATGTATGATACACAACCTCTTGGACCCATCAATGGTATGCTATGATAATTTCCACAACTAAGAATAATGTCACCTCTTTCATGTTCATACCATGGACAAACCCACTTGAATATTTGTTCTTTTACGTTATCAAATTCAACCTTCCATTCATGGCCTTCTTTCGGCTTTGTTGGGATACGATGAAAGCTTTTTAATGGGTCTGAGACACTTCTGATGTGGTTCCCTGCATACATATGTGTGATGATCCACACGTACAAGGGGTGTAGGCAACATCGAAGCTTTCCTTTTTGTTTCTGATGGCAGAAATTCAAAGTCAGAAACGTTTCAGCCAACACAGCAGGAACTGGATTTCTCTACTTATTTTCAACAGCAAAGAAAACATCCATGGCAGCTTGATCAACTATGTCCGGTGCAGAAGGAAACAACACTAGCCCATAGATAGCAAAAGCCAACACTCTTGCAAAAGTAGCCCACTCTTTTCGATGCCCCAAGTCGTTCAAATGTTCTTCTATGAAGATTTTTGTCACCCCTTTTGATTCTGAATGTCCTGTCAACTTCACTTGAACCACTGGCACACCCAATAATTCACTGAATTGCTCTACCACCTTTCCACCTGAAACAGGTTGTTCTAGATGAAAATAAATGGAAGTATTCTTTATTACTGGTAATTTTAACATGCAGGCATATTCTTCAATGGTGGGAGTGATATCCATGTATGGCAGCTCAAAACATCTCAATGTGGGGTTCCAATACTGAGCAAGAACATTGAGGGCGGAAGTTTCCACTGATATGAATAACAGATCTAGAATTGATCCATATTTATTTGAAAAAGCTTTTTGGTTTTCGTTGGGCAGCAACTGACTTAGCTGACATAAATTTCCCAAAGAACTGGTGTTTCCCATCACATTGAAATGCTTTTTCGAGTTGGATACATTGCTAATATATTGTGCTCTTTTCATCATTCACTGTCTAATATGATGTTGTTCTTTTGCCACCAATAGATCCTTCAAAAAAAGAGAAAATGAATGAGATGCGTGTTATGAATAAAATAAATATGCATGGACATGAAGTGAATGCATGAAAATGGATCTTTTTCTTTTTTGTATGCTAAAAATGAACATGTTAAATGGGAAAATATGAATGTCATGCTTGATTGAAATATGAATTATTTATACACAAACTGATAATGTAATGTCCATGATGAATGTTATATGATACCACAAATGCATGATGTATAAAAGATGAAAAACAAAAAAGAAGTACGCTCCCTTGTGTCCTAACAGGGTGGAGTCTAATGCTTGGTTCTATGGTCAACCCTATTTGAGGTAGGCATCTAGCATCATTCTATCAGTGCACAGCTTTTGGATGGATCTAGATCCCTGAAAGATTGTGGTCCCTAGGCTGCCTTTACCAATAGGATAAAGATCCAGTTCCATGAGTTAAACCATAGGGACATGAAAGTCATAATATGACAACCCATAGTTTCAATAACAACCTAAGCGGATGAGTCAACGACTGTCAGAGAAGCATAAGCCTCACAATAACAACGTCGAAACCCCTTCTTACCCTATGGCTTTCCAAGGCTCGGGTATAGAGCCCAAATTGTGTGTGAGGACAGTGATTGTGAGAGTGTGTGCAGGGAGCATACAAACCTTGTAATCCTAAACATTATATACAACCCTGCAAAACAAATCAAAGAAGCACATATGTACAAAAGGTCTTCTACCCTAAGGTTCTAAACGTATACAAAAATAAAATCTCTATCCTATGATATCAAGTATTTACAGAAATAAAACAAACTATCCTAAGATTTGATTAACAAATATTAACAAATAAAATAGGCAAATATTTACAAAAGGAAAATAATTATTTACAAAATGAAAAAAGATGGGGAAATATAAATATTATAAATTATAATTATTTACATGATTTACTCTAACAGGCTTGACTCTCAAATGTCCCCAGTAGAGTTGCCAAGCTGTCACAACGTGCCCGGAAATGACGATCGATTTCAAAATAAACTCGGATAAAAATGGAGTCGCCACCAATTTTAATTTTGGTTAAAAATTGGAAAACCTTTTAATCTGTAAACTGGTCTTTAAAAAAAAAAATCAAAGGTTCGGGAGTCTGATTATGATTAGGGAAGGGTGGAAACTTAATCCTACTGCACCCCTAATACATCCGTATAAATATGGTTATCCTAGAGCTCATTATGCAAATTAATTATAATTTTAATAATATTTACTTTTTCCCAATAGTTATAAAAAAAATAAAATAAAATAAAATAAAAGAAAATTAAATTAAAAAAGAGAATACAACTTAATGAAAAATTAATTTTAACTTGATAGTTGTTGGCTACGCCGACATATCCTCTGGTGCAATGAGGAACTCAAAGTCACGTCGTTCTGTAGAAAATGATTGTGTGTTGGATAGATTTTAATTAAGAAACAAAATAACGATGCGTTGATTGATTTTAATTAAAAAAAGTATTGATCGATTTTGATTTAAGTTTTTTTTGTTTTGGAAATGGATTTCTATTATGAAAGGACAACATTTAGACAAACACCAATTTTAATAAGCTTTGGCAAAATTAATTCACAAACATATAACAAATACAGTTAATTTGAACATACATATAAAATTAAACTAAAAAAAAAATTACCTTTTTTATTTTTTATCATTTTCAGAATAAATAAATAAAAATGGAATAAAATAAAATAAATTAAAAAATTGAATTACTATTTTTTTATCATTTTCAAAATAAAAGAAAAAAACAACAAAAAAAATAAAAAATAAAACCCAAAACATAAAACAAAAACAAAAAGAAGCCCAAAACAGCAAACAAACCCAAAACAGATTAAAAAAAACTTAGTCCAAATGCCCCAAAACATGGATCTGATTTCCCAATCGAAAAAAAAAAGAAAAACTAAGCCCAACAAGAAGATTTCAACCCAAACTAACAAGACTAACCCAAACAGAGTCCTAATGAAAAAAAAAATCTAACAAACCCAAACATATGCTAGCCCAAAAAAGGTAACATAACCTACAAAATAAAAAAAAGCCTAAATTCAAACACTACACTCACGCGATAACACACTTGCTCACATGGACCTACACAAACCCATGTACACATAAACATACTGATGCATACCCACATATCACTAATACACACATCCACTAACTAAATCTCCTCTCTTACACACTTACACACATATGCTAACACACGCACACAGGGAGGAAGTCTGAGAGAGAGAGAGGAATCAAGGGACCAGCCGCCACCAGGACGAACCGCACGGTCGCCACCGTGAGGGAAAGAGCCCGCGTAAGCACACGGTGGAGCTCGCGGAAGGCTGGTGGAGGTGCGACTCCGGCGATCTTCGAGGGTGGTGGTGGTGGTGGTTTCAAGGAGCGGCGGTTTAGAGGATGAAGGAGAAATCACCGGCGAGGCCGCATGCGTGTGGCTGGCTTCTAGCGGGGACGAGGATCGTGGCCAGCTGAGGAAGAAGAAAGCGGGTGAGGGAGATCGCAG
Organism: Dalbergia cochinchinensis; assembly: GCA_031216125.1. Lineage (NCBI taxonomy): Eukaryota > Viridiplantae > Streptophyta > Magnoliopsida > Fabales > Fabaceae > Dalbergia > Dalbergia cochinchinensis. The sequence continues at coordinate 28,026,303 of CM062372.1, read as the reverse complement.
TGATGGGCTCGCGATTCGGTTGGGTGAGGTTGCGATCTGCACGCAGCCTCATAGGGGAGCGTGATGGTGGAGAAGGTGGAGATCGGTGCGGTGATGAGGTTGGTGCGGCGGCTGAGTGGGTCACGCGGTTGGTGGCCGTGGGTGGAGATGGGGGCTGGGCTAGATGGAGCTTCACGGAGACCGGCGCGGTGGCTAAGGGTTGGAGTGGTGGGGGAAGAAGGCCACAATGATGGATGATGGTGAGTCATGGGAGGCCGCGGTGGGGAGAAACCGCCGTGGCCTCCTTCCCTTCCCCTTTTGATTTTTGATGGCAATGATGATGATGATATGTACCTCTCTTTCTTTATGCTTCTTTGTATTGACTCGGTTTAGCTTGAATTTCATTTGTTATCTTTGCGGTTTTCAGTTTGGAATTTTGATGCGTTTTTGCTCTTTGTTTGGAACAATTTTGATATTTCTTCCTGTTCTCCTGGGCTCTTCGTGCATCTCCTCATTTATACTAGGTTGTTCTTGATAATTAACCATTACCTCCATGATGTCTCTGAAATGCAGGAGCACTCTTGTTTGTCCTCCATGTGGCCATGCCTCTACAACTGCTGGGCAGAGAGCCTCATTCCCTGCTGCAGGCGTGTGAAGAGTGGAGACCATGGGGTGCTGAAGTGGAGGGTTGAAGTGGGAGACACTGACATAATGCAAGCACATGCTCCTGTTTCTGTTTTTCGCATTTTTGTATTTATTATTTATTTTCTCGGACAGAAATGTAAACACAAATTGGGCTTGTAACAAAAAGGTACTCGTTGGGCTGAAACACAAGTGAACTATAAAAAGGAATTTGGGTATCAAATTAAAAGAAATGGGCCATAAGAGGAAATGGACTCTTTTTGTATTTTTTTGTTTTGATTTTGGGGATACAATAAAAAAACAAACAGAAAATCTCTTTTTCTTTTTCATTTTCCTTAAAAGAAATGAATGAAGAACTATAATGAAGAAATACAAATTAGATGCAAATTTTTTATTTTTGTTCAATGGATCAGACAAAATTGGGTGTTCACAAAAGTAAATATGCAAGGCTTGAAATCTAAATATGCAAGACTTGAAAGTAAATATGCCATGCAAGTTCATTTCTTTATTTAAGTGCTCTAGGCCTAGCAACAATCAACTTTAAAGCCGAAATAGAAAGGCTTTGAGAATTAATTAGGTGATAATGCAAGTCTTATTTTAATCTTTGAGTCCTTAGGTGATGACTTGAAAATAAAGATCCAAAGCAAGAACATAAACATGAGTGCAACCACAAAGTAAATATGCAAGTTCATTTATATCTTATTAGAGCTCATACAAGACTTTTAGAGGAACTTTAACCTTAACCCAAACTCATCATGATAAGATAAAGTGAGGTCTAGAGTTCTTAGAACTCAAGATAACCTTCCTTAAAAATATAACCATAATGAACTTTGTAACATCCTAATTTTTAACCCAATACTCTAGAACATATTTAGGTTAACCATTAGTCTATTACTCTTTTAGTCTCATTCCTTACAACCTTTCATTAAAATACTTAGCAGAAAATACGAATAAATTTTTCTTTTTGAAACTTGATAGCAAAACGCGAGCACAAGCACTAACCTAACGTTCATATAACCATAACGTGCAAGAAAAAGTAACCACACCATTGATAATCATGAAACATAGTATTATACATATCAATCATAATATCATCACATCTTCATAGATACATAGACTACTAACATCATTGTACCATCATTTACATCAAAACACCCCCATATATGTGAAGTCATCCTTATCCACCTATGAGGTTGGATAAGTGTCAACCCAAAAAGCTAAGCTATTTATGCTCCCGTAGCGACCCTCCGCCCTGTCTTCTAGTGTGATCCTTAAGCACGAGTCTTAACAGAAGTCACGAACCTCATTGTAATCCTCGTCTAGAGACGACACGGAAGAAGAGGAAGGGATGAGAAACTTATTCAAGATTCTCAATAGGAATTCCCGACTCTAACACAAGTGTCATCGTCGTCGTCCCCAGCCACCTCGGTTTTAATTATGAAAAAGGTGTACATGCATAAGGATTGGTTTTAGGCTTTTCAAATCTACTTATCCGAAGTGGGTGTCTTTTAGTATGTGTCTTAATGACATGAATGCAACAGATATTTGATGAATACATGACAATACCATATGCACATTAACACGAAAGTCGTAATACTTGGGCACATCATAAGGAAACAAGAATCATATATGTGGCATAAAGAGGCATAGTAATTTTCATGTGATATCTTTCTTATAAATAAAGCTCTTAAGTTCTTTTTCTTGAAGACCACCCTCTTAACATATCCACCAAAAATCCAACCGATTCACCGGCCCGGCGATAATCTGGTCACCAAACTACGTCTCACCTATCGCCTAGGAATGAGCTCAATCCTAACTAGTCGTCACTAGATTTAATATGGGCTAATAGAGGGGCTATACATAACTTTCTTGGATCACCTATCTTAGGATCATTTCTTTCTTTGAAACGCTCTACTAGTATCTAATACACAGTGAATTGTCCACTATGGCAAGCTCAATGTCAATACCCTCACGGATTTGTTCCCTCCCCACCGTAGCGGGAGGAATGCATCTCAGTGTTACATCACATCTGTTCTGGCGGTGCTCGGCCGAACCGGTGTCACCCAGGAGTTTTCGCAAGCTTTTTCTCAAGTACTCAAGTTTGATGGGAAATTCGATAGCGAAACGGCATACATCGGATTTCCATTAAACTTGCTTTATGCCACCAACCATATAGAGCATGCATAGCCATTCAATACCAACATAAGGCATCGTAATCATCGTATGCATCATAAGCATCATAATACCATAATTTTGCATAACGCATCATGGCGTGAGCATCAACACATCAACACTATATACTCTCATAAGAGATCACATGCTCAAGTTGTTCTCATAATAAAACATACACTTGCATGAAACATTAAAGCCCATTATGCTCTTAAGCCTATGGTGTCTTATGCTTTGACCCTTACGGGTCTAAATCTTGAAAACTAATTACGCTATCATCCGTTTTTATCCTTTCATGCACCTATAGGCTCACAACTAATAATTCTTACTAATTTTTATGTTCGTCAATGAATCTGGACAGCCTTACACTTTAAGGGCAGAAATTACATCTTGTGATTACGAGGATTCTAGAAACTACGTCTTAGACCCTTTCTCGATTCCGTTTTCGTCTAAAGCGCTATAAATCAAATCCAAGCCAATTATGAAGTATTCCTAAGCCTTTGAACTAATTATAAACCATGTTTACTACCTTGTAAGGGTGCTGGACAGAATCAGAAAACTAAATGTTCTAAGAGTTCTAGAGTTGCGGTTTTACGGTTTTCTAGTTACTAGTTTCTCTATAGGTGCTAAAATTCATTCCTACTTCAAATGTAACCAAATTTTTCATGATTAATCAATCCTAATCTGATTATATTCCCATTAAAACATTTTGGGCAGTGTCCATAATTAAATGGGATAAAACTATGTTAAAACTCAACTTTACGGTATTTCTAGTTAGCTAGTTTCTTACCTATCATGCATAAGAATCATTTCTACATCATCATGTGATATTTTCACACATTCTTAACACATCAAGACATCATCATACAGCCACAAGCTCATCATGACAGTACTGAAAACATCTAACTTCAATAAGAGAACTAAATTGACATCTCTAGGTACATAAGTTAACTAGTTTCTCTTGGAATCAATTTAGAATCTCTAAAACTCTTTGCAAATCATTTTAATTCATTAGGAGGCTAAGAGAAGCCTTAGGTCAGTGACCAAAATATATTTCATATTCAAAAAGGGAATAAAATTATAACTCATGATAACATAACCTTATAAAGATTTGTAAAGCTTCAGGAAAAACTTAGAACATAGATTATCGGCCCTTGTAGCTAGATGAAAACTCATTGCAAGTCCATCATCACTACTTGGCCGAAACATGCATTCAAAGAATGCATTCACATTAAACTTCAACTTGAAATGAAATGGGCAAGTCTTTGAGCTCTAGGTTCTTAAGTTATGACATAAAATAAACGTGCTCATGCTTTTCATCTTTAATCTTGCTTACAAAATAAAGTGATGACTTAAAATAAATATGCAAGGCATAAACTTAAACGTGCAAGCTTGAAAGTAAATATGCAAGGTTCAATTCTTTATTTTAGTGCTCTTGTCCCAACAACAATCGACTTTAAGGCCGAAATAGAAAGGCATTCGAGAAATTAATTAGGTGATAATGCAAGTTCAATTCTTTATTTTAGTGCTCATCAAAAAGGAAAAGGAACATTTTAAAACTCTAGGGTCCATGATCTTGATGATATATTAACACCAACATCATGAGACCTCATCATTGAGTCCTTAGAAACATTTTGGAACATCACCAAAGATAGAGTTCTCAAGAGTTCAAGAAAGGAAAAACTAGAAACATTTTTGCTCAAGAACAAAGATCAAACTCTAGAGTTTGTTTCAAGTGATGAACATCATCATGAAACTCTCATCATCAAGCTCTTATTTCTCTATTCTCTAGGGCTCATGGCCAAAACAAGAAAGAAAGAGGATTAGAGAAGAAGTTCTAAAAAGAAAACAAGAGAAACCATAAACATCAAGCTTTAAAAAAGAACATTCATGAAAAGAAATCCCTACTTGGTGTGATGAACTTGAAGATGGAAGAAGAAGATGAAGAAGATGAAGAAGATGGAGAGCTCCAAGAACTTGAAGAACACAAGAGCTTTGAGAGAAAAAGAAAAGCTTTGAGTGTTCCTAAACTTAGCAAATGATCTAAAAGTGGTGCAAGCTTCCCAAGGCCATCTATTTATAGAGAAATGAAGCAAATGCAAGGTGCAAATGAAGAAGGAAATTTCAGCCATCAGCCTCATGGGCAGCCCATGAGTTCCATGAGGTTAGATAATGTGGTCTTGAGGCATGGTGAGGTATGGTTCAAAGTATGGTGATGTATGGTTCAAGGTATGGCTTCAAGCATGGTTCTTTGAGTGAGAAATAATTCAACATGTGTTGTAAATGAGAGAGAGAGGGCTGAAATTGCATCAGCCATGGGGAGGGTTTTCTTGCATTTTAATTGTAGTTTAGAGTTGTGTTTAGGTGTATCTTTGATTAGGATTAAGATTAGGAATTTGTAAGAAAGTGTTTAGGTAAGGAAAATGGGTAATTAAGGTTGTCAAGACATAATTAAAGAATGTTCTTGCATCATTAGTGGGTTATAAACTCATTTTAGTATTTAAACAATTCTAGACACAATTTCTTGATTTAAGGAATTGGAGAGAGAAAACACTATTCAAGATTCCAAGACTAGGAATCTTGAGTTCTAAAAAGGGATTTAAGTTTAATCTAAGAAATTTTAGGTTCAAATTAACTTTAATAACTTATTTTGACTCTAGATTAATTAGGGAAATTAATTAATCTTCGATTAGAGCCTAATATTGCTTAGGTTAGCTTAATTACGTCATTAGGCGTAAAGACACTATTCTAGGGGCAAAATCGTAATTTTGTACAAAAACTGCCCGGGACCACCGGGACTTGAATAGAGACCTCTAGACACATGAAAACATGTTTTTAAACCTCTGGGGAAAGTTTCGGGCTCAAACGGCACTTCTATCCGCGTAAAACGCTATAGGGGTATTTTGGTCATTTTGACCCGAAACTGCAGAAAATGAGACTTTCGCCTCCGGAACCACTCAAGGGTCATTCAATCCCCTTCAAGCATTGAGTTGGCCCTTCGAGGACTGCCGGGTCGACCATCCTCGAATTCCAGGCCGAAAATGACCTCAGGGACATTTCGGTCATTTTCTACTCAGGCAGAAAATCGGGGCGTTACAAACTTTATAACACCTTTATGAAAACTCAAGCTTTAAAGATTCTTTTGTGGTAAGCATAAAGTTACCAACTAGAACTCTCATCATCAAGCTATCATGTTGGACCACCCAAGTTGGTTGGCCGAAATTTTAGAGAAAAAGGGAAGGAAAGAAACCGAAACTTAAGAGCAAGATAGAACCATTTTGAAACTCTAGAGACCATGATTTTGATGATGTATTAACACTAACATCATGGGTCCTCATCATTGAGTTCATGTAACATCCTAATTTTTAACCCAATACTCTAGAACATATTTAGGTTAATCATTAGTCTGTTACTTCATAGTTCTCATTTAACTTTGAATTACTTAGCGGAAAATACGGGTAATTTTTTTTTGAAATAAAAGTGAGAGCCGCGTGATGCGATAAGCGGTACACCATGTAAAGTGAAACAATTATCTCACAACATCATAACATGAGGCACAACATGAACATCACTGAATATCATCTCATACATATATAACTTGCCCACTTATAAGTGTGGGTCTTAATTTAGTACAAGGGAAATGCATAAAAGAAAGTACAACATAAGCATAAACATAATCTACTCCCCTACCCGAGTGCATCTAATGGGAAACCTTTAAACAAAAGAAGGTTTATCCCCATCTAAGTGGTGTGTGCTTTAACTCGGGCCATCCACGGCCTCCTACTGGCGACTATCTCGGGATCGAGGCAGATATCCGGAAAGCGGGCGAGCTCTCGGCGTGAAGAGGCGGAGCGGGGATCGAGTGTGAGCCCCGGGGTATGGCCGCATCTCCGGTCGTCGTGCACGCCTCGGCTGAGTCACGGTGGGCTCGCTATCCTCTCCAAAGTCCATAGGTATGGAAGGGGAAGATCCCTCAAAGGGTGCCTGGGTTACCGAATCCTCGGAAGGATCCGTCTCCGAGAAGGACGACGGGCAACGGGGCACATACTGGGGGTAGTCTCGAGCGGCGGACGTGGATGATGGGGTACGGCGAAGCCTCTCCTCTGGGGGACGTGCGCGCTCGAACACCAGGTCATCGCCAAAAGGTGAGACGGGGGAGAAACGATGGGAATGTACAGGGGGAGTGAAGGGTCGACCCATGAACATAAATACTCTAACCGTGCATCGACCCACAAAATGGAATGACCCGTGGTCCGGGTCATGGTGCACCTCCCATATCGGCGTGTCCACGAACGTCGCCATATGAAGACGTGACGGAAGGAAAGAGATAGAGGGAGTGAGAATCTTGCTAAAGAATCTCAGTAGGGCCTCCTACTACCTAGGTGTCATCATCTACGTCCTCAGGAACCTTGGGTTTATTTATACAAAATGACTGAGCATGTATTAGGTTCATTTTAAACTTTAAAATATATTTTAGCCAAGGTCCATTCATTTTAGGATGATCTTAATGTCATGGATGCAACATATTAGAAAATGTATGCATGGCACTACCTAATGCACATACATAAAACATAACATCAAGCATCATCATTCTTGGTGGCATAAAGTGGCAATAGTAACATTCATATGGGACAAAACTTAGTGACATAATCATAATCATGAAACTTCTCTTCCTCATGGGCCACCCTAAAAGACAATCGAACTGGGGGTGCTCGGCCGAACCGGTGTCACCCAGAACGTGTCATACATCTAGGTTATGAGCTCATACCTTAACTAGTCATCACTAGTTCTTACTTACCACTTAACGATAAGCGTATCATAAATCATAAATCCCGACTATCTGAGTACGGGTTAGGGGGCAATTCTCTTAAGGGTGCTCGGCCGAACCGGTGTCACCTAAGAGTATAAAATGGTACCGATGTCACATGAGTTCTATGGAGGTGCTCGGCCGAACCGGTGTCATCCTAGAACCCATCTTAGTACCTTAACTTTCAAAATTTCTTTAAGTCCCCAAATTTGTCGGAAATTCGACGGCACAACGGTCATTACACCGAATTTCCTTCCAAATTTTCTTTATGCCACATAAACATATAACCTCATAAATTCCTCATATGAATAACATCATCATCATTAGCATACTTCATGCATCATCATAAAACATCCAAACGCTTACCCTTACGGTAGCTTATGCTTTGACCCTTACGGGTCTTAATCTTGAGATATAGTTCTCTACACCCGTCGTTCATATTTTAAGCACCTAAGGCTCATAATTAAACATCATTCATAATCCTCTCATTTTACTTTTAAATCTGAATAGCATAGGGTGGAAATCCTAACATGTGAATACGGGGTTCTAGAACTTACGTTTTAGACCCTTTCTTGGTTCCGCTTTAACTGGAAAGCTTATATATTAAATCTAAATCAATTATGAGGCATTCCTATGCTTAAGGACTAATTATTAATCATGTTTACTATGTTGTAAGGGTGCTGGACAGAATCCAGAAAATTAAATGTTCTAAGAGTTCTACATTTGCATTTTTACGGTTTTCTAGTTACTAGTTTCCCCATAGGTGCTAGAATTCAATTCTAACTCAAATGATACCAAGTTTTTCATGTCTAAACAATCTAAATCTGATTATGTCCCCATTAAAACAGTTTGGAAAAGTTCCATAAACAAATGGGTCAAAACTATGTTAAATTCTAGCTTTACGGTATTTCTAGTTAGCTAGTTTCTTACCTATCATACATAGGATCGCTTCTACATCATCATATGATATTTTTACACATTCCAACACATCAAAACATCATCATACAGCATCACACTCATCACATCAGAACCGAAAACATTTAACTTAAATGAGAGAGTTAAATTGACATTTCTAGGTACATAAGTTAACTAGTTTCTCTTGGAATCATTCTAGAACTTCTAAAACTCTTTGCAAAACATTTTAATTCATCAAGAGGCTAAGTGAAGCCTTAGGTCACTGACCAAAACATATTCCATCCCCTAAAAGATAATAAAATCACAACTTGTGATGACATAACCTTATAAAGATTTGTAAAGCTTTAGGGAAAACTTAAAACATAGACTATTGGTCCTAGTAGCTAGATGAAAACTCATTGCGAGTCCATCATCACTACTTGGCCGAAATTATGCATTCAAGGAATACATTCACATATAACTTTAACTTGGAATGAAATGGGCAAGTCTTTGAGCTCTAGGTTCTTAAGTTTTGACATAAACTAAACGTGCTTATGCTTTTCGTTTTTAATCTTGCTTACAAAGTAAAGTGATGACTTAAATTTAAATATGCAAGGCATGAACTTAAACGTGCAAGCTTGAAGGTAAATATACATGGTTCAGTTCTTTATTTTAGTGCTATTGGCCCAACAACAATCGACTTTAAGGCCGAAATAGATAGGCATTCGAGGAATTAATTAAGTGATAATGCAAGTTCAATTCTTTATTTTAGTGCTCTAGGCCCAACAACAATCGACTTTAAGGCCGAAATAGAAAGGCTTCGAGAATTAAATTAAGTGATGATACAAGTTTCATTTTAATCTTTATGTTCTTAGGTGATAGCTAGAAAGCAAAGATGCATAGCAAGAATGTAAATATGGATGTAAGCATAAAATAAATTATGCAAGTTCATTTTATCTTTCTAGAGCTCTTAACAAGACTTTAAAGGAATTTAAACCATAACCCAAACTCATCCAAACAAGGTAAAGTCAAGCTTAGAGTTCTTTAAAACTTAACATAATATTTTTAGGAAATCAAACCATGAAGCTTAGAAAAATTTAAGGAAATGGCCGAAATCTTTAAGAAGAAAAAAGAACATTTTAGAACTCTAGAGTTCATGATCTTGGTGATATATTAACACCAACATCATGAGTCCTCATCATTGAGTTCATAGAGCCATTTAAAACCATCATCAAAGCTAAAGTTCTTAAGAGTTCAAGAAAAGAAAAACTAAAAACATTTTTGCTCAAGAACAAAGATCAAGCTCTAGAGTTTGTTTCAAGTGATGAACATCATCATGAAACTCTCATCATCAAGCTCTCATTCCTTTGTTCTCCAAGGCCTATGGCCGAAAATGAAAAGGAAAAAGGAGTGGAAATGAAGTTCTAAAGAGAAACAAGAGAAACTATGAACATCAAGCTTGAAACAAGAACTTTAAAGAAAAGAATACATGAAAGAAAATCCCTACTTGGTGTGATGAACTTGAAGATGGAAGAAGAAGATGAAGAAGATGAAGAACTTGAGGAACTCCAAGAACTTGAAGAACACAAAAACTTTGAGAGAAAAAGAAAAGCTTTGAGAGTTCCTAAACTTAGCAAATGATCTAAAAGTGGTGCAAGCTCCTCAAGGCATTCTATTTATAGAGAAATGAAACAAATGGAGGGTGTGAATGGGCTGATGCATTTTCGGCCAAGAGGTGCAGAATTGGAGGGTTCCATGTGTTCCATGAGGTGAGATAATGTGTTCTTGAGGCATGGTGAGGTATGGCTTAAGGTATGGTGAGGTATGGTTCAAGGTATGGCCTCAAGCATGGTTCTTTGAGTGAGAAAATAATTAAACATGTGGTCAATGGGGAGTGGGCTGTTTGGCCATGTTGCAGCCAAGGGGAGGATTAGTTTGCATTTTAATTGTGGTTTAGAGTTGTGTTTAGGTGTATCTTTGATTATGCTTAAGATTAGGAATTTGTAAGAAAGTGTTTAGGTAAGGTAAATGGGTAATTAAGGTGGTCTAGACATAATTAAGGAGTGGTCTTGCACCATTAATGAGTTAAATCCTCAATTTAGAGTCTAAACAACTCTAGACACATTTCCTTGATTTAAGGAATTGGAAAGAGAAAACACTATTCAAGATTCCAAGACTAGGAGTCTTGAGTTCTAAAAAGGGATTTAATGTTTAATCTAAGCAATTTTAGGTTCTAATTAACTTTAATAAATTATTTTGGCTCTAGATTAATTAGGGAAATAAATTAATCTTCGTTTAGAGCCTAATATTGCTTAGGTTTGCTTAATTACGTCGTTAAGCTCAAAAACACTATTTTAGGGGCAAAATCGTAATTTTGCACTAAAACTGCCCGGGACCACCGGGACTTGAACAGAGACCTCTAGACTCATGAAAACATGTTTTTAAACCTCTGGGGAAAGTTCCGGGCTCAAACGGCACCATTACCTGCGTAAAAACGCTATAGGGGTATTTTGGTCATTTTGACCAAATCATGGAAACGAAATTTTCGCTTCCGAAAGCATTCAAAGGTCATTCAATCCCCTTCAAACATTGAGTTGACCCTTCGAGGACGACCGAGTTGGTTACCCTCGAACTCGGGTCAGGAAATGACCTCAGGGGCATTTTGGTCATTTCCCTCGGACAGAGAAATCGGGGTGTTACAGTTCATGTAACCATTTTAAAACATCATCAAAGTTAAAGATTTCAAGGTTCAAGAAAGAAAGAATTATAAATATTTTTAACTCAAGAACAAAGATCAAGCTTTAGAGGTTGTTCAAGTGATGAACATCATCATGAAACCCTCATCATCAAGCTCTCAGTCCTTTGTTTTCAAAGGCTCGTGGCCGAAAATGAAGAAGGAAGAGAAGAAGAAAAGAAGTTCCTAAAAGATTCAAGAGAAACCATGAACACATAACTAGATTAAGAACTTAAATGAAAGAAACACTTGAAAGAAAATGCCTACCAAGTGATTTGGAGGTTGAGATGAGTAAAGAGGATGAAGAACTTGAACACTTGAACCTTGAGAGAAAAAGGAAACTTTGAAGTGCTCTTTGAAAACTTACACTTAGCAAATGAACCCAAAATGATGGAAGTTCACCCAAGCATGCTATATATAGAGAAATGAAACAAAATGAGAGGTGTTTAGGGGAAGGAGAGCTTTGGCCATTTATAGCCAAGGAGGAGAGAAAATATCTTCTCCAAGGTATGGTTCAAGGCATGGTGGAAAGCATGGGTAGGTATGAGTTCAAGTATGGGTGCAAGTATGGGTCAAGCATGGTTCTTTGAGTGAAAAACAAATCAACATGTGATGTAAATGGGGGAGGAGTGGCCAAAAATGCATCAGCCATGGTGGAGGGTTTTTTGCATTTTAATTGTGGTTTAGAGTTGTGTTTAGGTGTACCTTTGATTAAGATTAAGATTAGGAATTTGTAAGAAAGTGTTTAGGTGAGAAAATGGGTAATCAAGGTTGTCAAGACATGTTTAAGGAGTGGTCTTGCATCATTAGTGAGTTATAAATTCATTTTAGTTCATAAACAACTCTAGACACAATTCCATGATTTAAGGAATTGGAAAGAGAAAATACTATTCAAGATTCCAAGATTGGAATCTTGAGTTTTAAAAAGAGATTTAAGTTTAATCTAAGCAATTTTAGGTCCTAATTAATTTTAATAGCTTATTTTGACTCTAGAGTAATTATGGAAATTAATTAATCTTTGATTAGAGCTTAATATTGCTTAGGTTTGCTTAATTATGTCGTTAAGCTCAAAAACACTATTCTAGGGGCAAAATCGTAATTTTGTACTAAAACTACTCGGGACCACCGGGACTTAAACAGACGCTTTTAAACATGTAAAAACATTGTTTTAAACCCTCGGGGAAAGTTTTGGGCTCAAACAGCACCTTTACCCGTGTAGAAATGCTATAGGGGTATTTTGGTCTTTTTGACCCGAAACTGCAGAAAATGAGATTTTCGCCTCCAAAACCATTCAAAGGCCATCCAATCCCCTTCAAACATTGAGTTGGCCTTTCGAGGACTGCCGGGCCGGCCATCCTCGAATTCTGGGCCGAAAATGACCTCAGGGGCATTTTGGTCATTTTCCTCTCAGACAGAAAAATCGGGGCGTTACAGTAGATGTAATGGCTAGGAATAAAACTGTATGTGATTGAAAAATGGAAAAAAAATGAAGTTCAATGATCATGTATAGGATTGAGCTCATCCTAATAAGAACTCTATTTCCCTTTTTGGTGTTATCCACTATAAATACCATTTAGTATAAATTGTATACACTAAGTCCTTCCTATGTCAATGAAGAAAAAAAGTTGCACTTGTAACACCCCGATTTCTCTGTCCGAGGGAAATGACCAAAATGCCCCTGAGGTCATTTCCTGACCCGAACTTGAGGGTAACCAACTCGGTCGTCCTCGAAGGGTCAACTCAATGTTTGAAGGGGATTAAATGGCCCTTGAATGCTTTCGGAAGCGAAAATTTCGTTTTCAGCAGTTTCGGGTCAAAATGACCAAAATACCCCTATAGCGTTTTTACGCGGGTAAAGGTGCCGTTGAGCTCGGAACTTTCCCCAGAGGTTTAAAAACATGTTTTCATGTGTCTAGAGGTCTCTGTTCAAGTCCCGGTGGTCCCAGGCAGTTTTAGTGCAAAATTACAATTTTGCCCCTAGAATAGTATTTTTGAGCTTAATGACGTAATTAAGCAAACCTAAGCAATATTAGGCTCTAAACGAAGATTAATTTATTTCCCTAATTAATCTAGAGTCAAAATAATTTATTAAAGTTAATTAGAACCTAAAATTGCTTAGATTAAACATTAAATCCCTTTTTAGAACTCAAGACTCCTAGTCTTGGAATCTTGAATAGTGTTTTCTCTCTCCAATTCCTTAAATCAAGGAAATGTGTCTAGAGTTGTTTAGACTCTAAATTGAGGATTTAACTCACTAATGGTGCAAGACCACTCCTTAATTATGTCTAGACCACCTTAATTACCCATCTTCCTTACCTAAACACTTTCTTACAAATTCCTAATCTTAAGCATAATCAAAGATACACCTAAACACAACTCTAAAGCACAATTAAAATGCAAAGAAACCTCCCCCATGGGCTGATGCATATTCGGCCATCTCTCTCCAATTACCACACATATTAAATTGTTTTCTCACTCAAAGAACCATGCTTGAGCCATACCTTGAGCCATACCTCACCATGCTTTGAACCATACCTCACCATACCTCAAGAACACATTATCTCACCTCATGGAACTCATGGAATGCCTCCAATCTGCACCTCATGGCCGAAGCCATCATCCACCATGAGCTCCCTCCATTTGTTTCATTTCTCTATAAATAGAATGCCTTGAGGAGCTTGCACCACTTTTAGATCATTTGCTAAGTTTAGGAAACACTCAAAGCTTTTCTTTTCTCTCAAAGTTCTAGTGTTCTTCAAGTTCTTCAAGCTCTTCAAAGTTCTTCATCATCTTCATCTTCTTCTTCCATCTTCAAGTTCATCACACCAAGTAGGGATTTTCTTTCATGTATTCTTTTCTTTAAAGTTCTTGTTTCAAGCTTGATGTTCATAGTTTCTCTTGTTTCTCTTTAGAACTTCATTTCCACTCCTTTTTCCTTTTCATTTTCAGCCATAGGCCTTGAAGAACAAAGGAATGAGAGCTTGATGATGAGAGTTTCATGATGATGTTCATCACTTGAAACAAACTCTAGAGCTTGATCTTTGTTCTTGAGCAAAAATGTTTTTAGTTTTTCCTTTCTTGAACTCTTGAGAACTTTAGCTTTGATGATGTTTTAAAATGGCTCTATGAACTCAATGATGAGGACTCATGATGTTGATATTAATATATCATCAAGATCATGAACTCTAGAGTTTTAAAATGTTCCTTTTTCTTCTTGAAGTTTTCGCCCATTTCCTTAATTTTTCTAAGCTTCATGGTTTGATTTCCTAAAAATATTATGTTGAGTTTTAAGAACTCTAAGCTTGACTTTACCTTGGTTGGATGAGTTTGGGTTATGGTTTAAATTCCTTTAAAGTCTTGTCAAGAGCTCTAGAAATGATAAAATGAACTTGCATAATTTATTTTATGCTTACATCCATATTTACATTCTTGCTATGCATCTTTGCTTTCTAGCTATCACTTAAGAACATAAAGATTAAAATGGAACTTGTATCATCACTTAATTTAATTCTCGAAGCCTTTCTATTTCGGCCTTAAAGTCGATTGTTGTTGGGCCTAGAGCACTAAAATAAAGAATTGAACTTGCATTACCATTTAATTAATTTCTCGAATGCCTATCTATTTCGGCCTTAAAGTCGATTGTTGTTGGGCCAAGAGCACTAAAATAAAGAATTGAACCATGCATATTTACCTTCAAGCTTGCACGTTTAAGTTTATGCCTCGCATATTTACTTTCAAGCTTGCACGCTTAAGTTATGCCTTGCATATTTAATTTTAAGTCATCACTTTACCTTGTAAGCAAGATTAAAAACGAAAAGCATGAGCACGTTTAGTTTATGTCACAACTTAAGAACCTAGAGCTCAAAGACTTGCCCATTTCATTCCAAGTTAAAGTTATATGTGAATGTATTCCTTGAATGCATAATTTCGGCCAAGTAGTGATGATGGGCTTGCAATGAGTTTTCATCTAGCTACTAGGACCAATAGTCTATGTTTTAAGTTTTCCTTAAAGCTTTACAAATCTTTATAAGGTTATGACATCACAAGTTGTGATTTTATTATCTTTTAGGGATGGAATATGTTTTGGTCAGTGACCTAAGGCTTCACTTAGCCTCTTGATGAATTAAAATGTTTTGCAAAGAGTTTTAGAAGTTCTAGATTGATTCCAAGAGAAACTAGTTAACTTATGTACCTAGAAATGTCAATTTAACTCTCTTATTGAAGTTAAATGTTTTCGGTCCTGATATGATGAGTGTGATGTGGTATGATGATGTTTTGATGTGTTGGAATGTGTGAAAATATCATATGATGATGTAGAAGCGATCCTATGCATGATAGGTAAGAAACTAGCTAACTAGTAATACCGTAAAGCTAGAATTTAACATAGTTTTGACCCATTTGTTTATGGAACCTTTCCAAACTGTTTTAATGGGGACATAATCAGATTTAGATTGTTTAGACATGAAAAACTTGGTATCATTTGAGTTAGAATTGAATTCTAGCACCTATGGGGAAACTAGTAACTAGAAAACCGTAAAAATGCAAATGTAGAACTCTTAGAACATTTAATTTTCTGGATTCTGTCCAGCACCCTTACAACATGGTAAACATGATCAATAATTAGTCCTTAAGCATAGGAATGCCTCATAATTGATTTAGATTTAATATATAGCGCCTCCGGCGAAAATGGAACCAAGAAAGGGTCTAAAACGTAAGTTCTAGAACCCCGTATTCACATGTTAGGATTTCCACCCTATGCCATTCAGATTTAAAAGTAAAATGAGAGGATTATGAATGATGTTTAATTATGAGCCTTAGGTGCTTAAAATATGAACGACGGATGTAGAGAACTATATCTCAAGATTAAGACCCGTAAAGGTCAAAGCATAAGCTACCGTAAGGGTAAGCGTTTGAATATTTTATGATGATGCATGAAGTATGCTAATGATGATGATGTTATTCATATGAGGAATTTATGAGGTTATATGTTTATGTGGCATAAAGCAAATTTGGAAGGAAATTCGGTGTAATGACCGTTGTGCCGCCAAATTTCCGACAAATTTGGGGACTTAAAGAAATTTTGAAAATTAAGGTACTAAGATGGGTTCTAGGATGACACCGGTTCGGCCGAGCACCTCCATAGAACTCATGTGACATCGGTACCATTTTATACTCTTAGGTGACACCGGTTCGGCCGAGCACCCCTAAGATTTTTGCCCCCTAACCCGTACTCAGATAGTCGGGATTTATGATTTATGATACGCTTATCATTAAGTGGTAAGTAAGAACTAGTGACGACTAGTTAAGGTATGAGCTCATAACCTAGATGTATGACACGTTCTGGGTGACACCGGTTCGGCCGAGCACCCCCAGTTCGATTGTCTTTTAGGGTGGCCCATGAGGAAGAGAAGTTTCATGATTATGATTATGTCACTAAGTTTTGTCCCATATGAATGTTACTATTGCCACTTTATGCCACCAAGAATGATGATGCTTGATGTTATGTTTTATGTATGTGCATTAGGTAGTGCCATGCATACATTTTCTATTATGTTGCATTCATGACATTAAGATCATCCTAAAATGAATGGACCTTGGCTAAAATATTTTTTAAGTTTAAAATGAACTTAATACATGCTCAGTCGTTTTGTATAAATAAACCCAAGGTTCCTGAGGACGTAGATGATGACACCTAGGTAGTAGGAGGCCCTACTGAGATTCTTTAGCAAGATTCTCACTCCCTCTATCTCTTTCTTTCCGTCACGTCTTCAGATGGCGACGTTCGTAGTGTTCGTGGACACCCGACATGGGAGGTGCACTATGACCCGGCTCACGGGTCATACCATTTTGAGGGGCAGTGCACGGTGCGGGTTTTCATGTTCGTAGGACGCCCCTTCGCTCATCCCGTGCACACCCATCGCTTCTCCCCGACTGCACCCTATGGCGACGACGAGCGGGTTTTTGAGCGCGCGCGTACGCATGACGAGAGAGTGCTCCGCATGCACACCGCCGCCTTAGCCATGCGAGACTATCCCGAATACGTGCCCCGGACCTACTTCTCGGAGACCGACCCGTCCGAGGACCCGCCTACTCATCCGTATAGCGAGAGCTCTGCCCCCTCTCCACCATTGATGAGGGAGGGCAGTGAGGATACCGTGACTCAGCCCCGACTTGCACGACGACCGGAGATGCGGCCATACCGCGGGGGTCACTCTCGATCCCCGTTCCGCCTCTTTACGCCCGAGGAGCTCGTGACAGCTTTCGGATACTTGCCTCGTTCACGAGACGGACGTCGATGAGAAGGTGACGATCGACCGATGGAGTACCCGGTTAGAGCACACACCACTTAGATGGGGATAAACCTTCTTTTGTTTAGAGGTTATCCTATTAGGTGCACTCGGGTAGGGGAGTAGATTATGTTCACGTTTTATGTTGTATTTTCTTTTATGCATTTCCCCTGTACTAAACTAAGTCCCACACTTATAAGTGGGCAAATTATATATATATGAGATGATCTTCAGTGTTACTCATGGTGTGCCTTATGTTATGATGTTGTGAGACATTCGTTTACCATACATGGTTTACTGCTTATCGCATCACGCGGCTCTCACTTTGTTTTTCAAATAAAAAATTACCCGTATTTTCCGCTAAGTAATTCAAGGATAAATGAGAACTATGAAGTAACAGACTAACGATTAACCTAAATATGTTCTAGAGTATTGGGTTAAAAATTAGGATGTTACATTATGGTATCAGAGCAGTTCGATTCTCATGGAGCCTGAGGATTGGACTGACTATGCTTTCTAAAAGCGTAGTACGATAGCTATGTCATGCGTAGTGCTTAGTTAGAGATAAGCTATAGGATAGAAGTGCATGACCCTTGTCTACTTGCGTGTGCCATGGTAACTAGCTCATTTTACATGGAATATTGAGCCTGATCACCTCAGTGTTTATTGTCTCGTGTGTTTAGGAACCAATGGCGCCAAGGAGACAACCTAGGACCCCGACCGAGGGGGACCAAAACGATGCTACTGCTGCTACTATTCGTGACATGGCTAGGGCCATGGAACGAATGTTCGAGAGGATGAACCAACAAGGGAACACCGGACGTGCTCCCCCTACTGCCGAAATGATCGAGCAAGCAAGGTTTGGTGAGTTTCGCAAGGCGAACCCGCCAACCTTCCGAGGAGCCATGGACCCCGACCAAGCTTATGAGTGGATCAAAAACATGGAAAAGATCTACTCTGTGGTGGCTTGCTCGGAGGAATAGAATGTCACCTTTGCGGCCTATATGATGGAATCGGATGCCGAGTTTTGGTGGATCGGCACCCGAAGACTGCTAGAAGCTTCGCATCATTGTCAATCGCGAAGTCGTTTCAAGACCTACTTCTATGAGAAGTACTTTCCGGAATCGGTAAGGAATGCGAAGGACATCGAGTTCATGCAACTGACCCAAGGAGGGTCTACTGTCGCCCAGTACACGGTGAAATTCGAGGAGCTGATCAAGTTCTCTAGGGTGTTTCAAGGAAACCCCGATGAGGTATGGAAGTGCGTCAAATATGAGGCTGGACTAACGGCAGAGCTCAACTATGCTGTGGCGCACATGGAGATTAGGGACTTCCCAACCCTAGTCAACAAGTGCCGGATCATGGAAGAGGGACAGAAGAAAATCAATGCTGCAAGGCAAAGACGGAACAAGGGGCTAGCACCTCAAGCCCCAAAATTCAAGCCCCAATATCCAAACCAATCCCGAAATCACTATAATCCCTACCAAACCAACCAGTTCAGACCACAACAACAACAAAGAACCCCCTTCCACCAACAACCCAAGCAACCATACCGACCACAATTCCAGAACAACAACAACAACCGCAACAACAACAACAACAACAACCGACAAGGAGGGTCGGGCGGCCCCCAAAACAACCAAGAAGGGTCAAGTGGGACTAAGAACAAGACGCCCCAAGGAGCCCCAGCCACCTTTGCTAGGCCTACACCGGCAATACTATGCCCCCAGTGCAGGAAAGATCATGGCAACCGTCCCTGCCTAGCTGGACAAAGCGTGTGCTTCAAGTGTGGGAAGCCTGGCCACTACGCCAATAGATGCAACAACGGAGGGCCAGCAAATCAGAACCCTAGGCCGCAACACCAAGGGAGGGTCTTCACCCTCAATGTGGACGAAGCGGACACATCCAACGGTCTCATAGAAGGTAAGTGCGAAATAGATGGTAGAACCTTAACTGTGCTATATGACTCTGGTGCAACACATTCTTTTATTTCATATGCTAGTGTCGAGACTCTAATTTGAAAACTTCCAAACTTCCTTTTGATCTTATTGTCTCTACCCCCACAAATCATCCTGTGAATACTTGTTATTGTTGCCTAAATTGTCACCTCACCACAGAAAATAGATCATATGTTGTGGATTTAATTTGTTTACCCATGAAAGGTATAGGAGTAGTTCTTGGCATGGATTGGCTTCACGCCAACCGTGTATTGTTAGACTGTGACACCAAAACAGTTATCTTTCCTTCTCCCCCTAGTGAAATAAGTCAACCTCTGAAACTCTATCTCAATGCCGTAGAGGTCCACTGTAATGGGAAAAAGACTAAGGGATATGTTCTCCTAGCCGCTAGCGAGATACACTTTGAGCAGAATTTAGAGAATATACCAGTAGTGAGAGACTATCCCGAGGTGTTTCCGGAAGATATACCCGAGTTCCCTCCAGAGCGAGAAGTGGAGTTCTCGATTGAGTTGGTTCCTGGAGCGGGACCAATCTCCATTGCCCCCTATAGAATGTCACCCCTAGAACTAGCCGAGCTTAAAACCCAACTTGAGGAACTTTTAGAGAAGAGCTTTATAAGACCTAGTGCTTCACCATGGGGAGCCCCGGTCTTGTTTGTGAAAAAGAAGGACGGGAGTATGAGGTTGTGCATAGATTATAGGCAATTAAATCGTGTGACAATGAAAAACAAATACCCTTTGCCTAGGATTGATGATCTCATGGACCAATTGAGAGGAGCGGTAGTGTTTTCCAAGATCGACCTAAGGTCAGGATACCACCAAATTAGAGTGAGAGATCAAGATATACCAAAGACCGCCTTTAGAACTCGGTATGGACACTTTGAGTTCGCGGTGATGTCTTTTGGGTTGACAAATGCTCCTGCAGTATTTATGGATTACATGAATAGGATCTTTAGACCCTATTTAGACCAGTTCGTGGTCGTGTTCATAGATGATATACCGATCTATTCGAAGACCCACGAGGAGCATGAGCGTCATTTGAGGATAGTTTTGGAGATTTTGAAGGAGAAAAAGCTATATGCAAAACTCTCTAAGTGTGAATTTTGGTTGGAGGAGGTCAAGTTTTTAGGACACGTTGTGTCAAAAGGAGGCATAGCCGTTGATCCTAGTAAGGTAGAAGCCGTAATGAATTGGGATAGACCGACCACCGTAACAGAAATACGGAGCTTTTTGGGCTTAGCAGGCTACTACCGTAGGTTTATCAAAGGATTTTCCCAGTTAGCCCTACCCTTGACCAAGCTCACTAGGAAGAATGCCCCGTTTGAGTGGAGCCCCGAATGTGAGAAGAGTTTTCAAGAGCTTAAGGAAAGGTTAACCACGACCCCAGTCTTAGTCTTACCTAGCCCCAATGTACCCTTCGAGGTATATTGTGATGCTTGAACAAAGGACTAGGGTGTGTGTTGATGCAAAATAGGCAAGTGGTAGCCTATGCATCACGACAACTCAAGCCTCACGAGGCTAACTACCCCACCCATGACCTAGAATTAGCCGCCGTAGTGTTTGCCTTAAAAATATGGAGACACCATTTGTATGGTGTAAGGTTTGAAGTTTTCTCCGATCATAAGAGTCTCAAGTACCTCTTTGATCAAAAGGAGTTAAACATGAGGCAAAGAAGATGGATGGAATTCCTCAAAGACTACGATTTCGGTTTAAGTTACCACCCCGGCAAGGCTAATGTAGTCGCCGATGCCTTGAGCCGAAAGTCGTTACACCTGTCCCACATGATGATCAAAGAAGTTGAGTTGATAGAGAAGTTTAGAGATATGAATCTAGGGATGTCAAAGAACCGATAGAGGGATAAAGATGTGCTATCTTAGTGTAACAAGTGGATTTAAACAAAGGATCATGTTAGCACTTGAGAGAATGAGGAGTTCAAGAGATCATAGATGCTTTGTTAAAGCGGAAAGTTGAAAGGTTTCGAAAGAGGTGAGGATTGGATATGGAGATTTGAAGGAAGGATCTGCGTACCCCAAGATGGTGACCTCCGAGAAAAGATCTTGGAGGAGGCTCACAAAAGCTATTTCACTATTCATCCCGGTGTTACCAAGATGTACCAAGACTTGAAGAAGATGTTTTGGTGGCCCGGAATGAAGAAGGATGTAGTCGCCTGGGTTAGTAAGTGCTTGGTATGTCAGAAAGTGAAAATCGAGCACCAAAAACCTTCAGGTTTGTTGCAACCCCTGTCAATCCCCGAGTGGAAGTGGGAATGCATATCTATGGATTTCGTGACAGGATTGCCTAAGACCCAAGCTGGCCATGATGCTATTTGGGTGATAGTGGATCGACTAACCAAGTCGGCACACTTTCTACCTATTAGAGTGACATACTCCTTAGATAAATTGGCTCAATTATACATCCAAGAGATCGTAAGATTGCATGGAGTACCGTCGACGATAATCTCGGATAGAGATCCGTGGTTTACGCTATGCTTTTGGGCAGCCTTTCAAAAGGCGTTTGGTTCAAAGCTATGCTTAAGCACTGCTTACCACCCACAAACAGACGGACAATCCGAAAGGACGATCCAAACCCTAGAGGATATGCTAAGAGCCTGCATGTTAGACCAAAGGGGAAGTTGGGATAAGTACTTGCCTTTGATCGAGTTTGCGTATAACAATAGTTATCACGCGAGCATCGGTATGGCACCGTACGAGGCATTGTATGGGAGGAAGTGCCAATCACCTTTATGTTGGTATGAGTCCGGAGAACAAACCATAATAGGACCTGATGTAGTGAGGGAGACGACGGAACAAATCAAGAGGATCCGGGGTAGGATGCTCACTGCTCAAAGTAGACAAAAGAGCTATGCGGACAAGCGGCGCAAGCCCTTGGAGTTCGAAGAGGGAGAACATGTGTTCCTTAGGATTACCACAGGCATAGGGAGAGCCATGAAAGTCAAAAAGTTGAGCCCCCGATTCCTTGGTCCTTTCCAAATTCTTCAAAGGATAGGAACAGTTGCCTATAAAATAGCCTTACCCCCTAATCTTTCAAATCTTCATGACGT
Source organism: Dalbergia cochinchinensis (assembly GCA_031216125.1). Taxonomy (NCBI): domain Eukaryota; kingdom Viridiplantae; phylum Streptophyta; class Magnoliopsida; order Fabales; family Fabaceae; genus Dalbergia; species Dalbergia cochinchinensis. Next base: position 28,003,773 of record CM062372.1, on the reverse strand, counting down.
CTTTCACGTCTCTCAGTTAAGGAAGTATGAGTCCGACCCTAGCCACGTTTTAGAGCCAGAGCATGTTCAGTTAAGGGATGACCTAACTTTCAATCTTCCCCCTACGAGAATCGTGGACCGCGGAGTCAAGCAGCTGAGGAACAAGTCTGTTCCTTTGGTAAAAGTAGCATGGGGACGCGACAAGTCCGAAGAATTCACATGGGAGCTAGAGGCAAATGCCAGACAAAGTACCCAGAGCTTTTCTAAGGTAACGAATTTCGAGGACGAAATTCTTTTTAAGGAGAGGAGTAATGTAACACCCCGATTTCTCTATTTGAGCAAAAATGACCAAAATGCCCCTGTGGTCATTTCTGACCAACTCGAGGGTAACCAACTCGGTCGTCCTCGAAGGGTCAACTCAATGTTTGAAGGGGATTAAATGGCCCTTGAATGCTTTCGGAAGCGAAAATTTCGTTTTCCGCATTTAGTCAAAATGACCAAAATACCCCTATAGCGTTTTTACGGGTAAAGGTGCCGTTGAGCCCTAACTTTCCCCAGAGGTTTAAAAACATGTTTTCATGTGTCTAGAGGTCTCTGTTCAAGTCCGGTGGTCCGGGCAGTTTTAGTGCAAAATTACGATTTTACCCCTAGAATAGTGTTTTTGAGTTTAATGACGTAATTAAGCAAACCTAAGCAATATTAGGCTCTAAACGAAGATTAATTTATTTCCCTAATTAATCTAGAGTCAAAATAATTTATTAAAGTTAATTAGAACCTAAAATTGCTTAGATTAAACATTAAATCCCTTTTTAGAACTCAAGACTCCTAGTCTTGGAATCTTGAATAGTGTTTTCTCTCTCAATTCCTTAAATCAAGGAAATGTGTCTAGAGTTGTTTAGACTCTAAATTGAGGATTTAACTCACTAATGGTGCAAGACCACTCCTTAATTATGTCTAGACCACCTTAATTACCCATCTTCCTTACCTAAACACTTTCTTACAAATTCCTAATCTTAAGCATAATCAAAGATACACCTAAACACAACTCTAAAGCACAATTAAAATGCAAAGAAACCTCCCCCATGGGCTGATGCATATTCGGCCATCTCTCTCCAATTACCACACATATTAAATTGTTTTCTCACTCAAAGAACCATGCTTGAGCCATACCTTGAGCCATACCTCACCATGCTTTGAACCATACCTCACCATACCTCAAGAACACATTATCTCACCTCATGGAACTCATGGAATGCCTCCAATCTGCACCTCATGGCCGAAGCCATCATCCACCATGAGCTCCCTCCATTTGTTTCATTTCTCTATAAATAGAATGCCTTGAGGAGCTTGCACCACTTTTAGATCATTTGCTAAGTTTAGGAAACACTCAAAGCTTTTCTTTTCTCTCAAAGTTCTAGTGTTCTTCAAGTTCTTCAAGCTCTTCAAAGTTCTTCATCATCTTCATCTTCTTCTTCCATCTTCAAGTTCATCACACCAAGTAGGGATTTTCTTTCATGTATTCTTTTCTTTAAAGTTCTTGTTTCAAGCTTGATGTTCATAGTTTCTCTTGTTTCTCTTTAGAACTTCATTTCCACTCCTTTTTCCTTTTCATTTTCAGCCATAGGCCTTGAAGAACAAAGGAATGAGAGCTTGATGATGAGAGTTTCATGATGATGTTCATCACTTGAAACAAACTCTAGAGCTTGATCTTTGTTCTTGAGCAAAAATGTTTTTAGTTTTTCCTTTCTTGAACTCTTGAGAACTTTAGCTTTGATGATGTTTTAAAATGGCTCTATGAACTCAATGATGAGGACTCATGATGTTGATATTAATATATCATCAAGATCATGAACTCTAGAGTTTTAAAATGTTCCTTTTTCTTCTTGAAGATTTCGGCCATTTCCTTAATTTTTCTAAGCTTCATGGTTTGATTTCCTAAAAATATTATGTTGAGTTTTAAGAACTCTAAGCTTGACTTTACCTTGGTTGGATGAGTTTGGGTTATGGTTTAAATTCCTTTAAAGTCTTGTCAAGAGCTCTAGAAATGATAAAATGAACTTGCATAATTTATTTTATGCTTACATCCATATTTACATTCTTGCTATGCATCTTTGCTTTCTAGCTATCACTTAAGAACATAAAGATTAAAATGGAACTTGTATCATCACTTAATTTAATTCTCGAAGCCTTTCTATTTCGGCCTTAAAGTCGATTGTTGTTGGGCCTAGAGCACTAAAATAAAGAATTGAACTTGCATTACCATTTAATTAATTTCTCGAATGCCTATCTATTTCGGCCTTAAAGTCGATTGTTGTTGGGCCAAGAGCACTAAAATAAAGAATTGAACCATGCATATTTACCTTCAAGCTTGCACGTTTAAGTTTATGCCTCGCATATTTACTTTCAAGCTTGCACGTTTAAGTTATGCCTTGCATATTTAATTTTAAGTCATCACTTTACCTTGTAAGCAAGATTAAAAACGAAAAGCATGAGCACGTTTAGTTTATGTCACAACTTAAGAACCTAGAGCTCAAAGACTTGCCCATTTCATTCCAAGTTAAAGTTATATGTGAATGTATTCCTTGAATGCATAATTTCGGCCAAGTAGTGATGATGGGCTTGCAATGAGTTTTCATCTAGCTACTAGGACCAATAGTCTATGTTTTAAGTTTTCCTTAAAGCTTTACAAATCTTTATAAGGTTATGACATCACAAGTTGTGATTTTATTATCTTTTAGGGGATGGAATATGTTTTGGTCAGTGACCTAAGGCTTCACTTAGCCTCTTGATGAATTAAAATGTTTTGCAAAGAGTTTTAGAAGTTCTAGATTGATTCCAAGAGAAACTAGTTAACTTATGTACCTAGAAATGTCAATTTAACTCTCTTATTGAAGTTAAATGTTTTCGGTCCTGATATGATGAGTGTGATGTGGTATGATGATGTTTTGATGTGTTGGAATGTGTGAAAATATCATATGATGATGTAGAAGCGATCCTATGCATGATAGGTAAGAAACTAGCTAACTAGTAATACCGTAAAGCTAGAATTTAACATAGTTTTGACCCATTTGTTTATGGAACCTTTCCAAACTGTTTTAATGGGGACATAATCAGATTTAGATTGTTTAGACATGAAAAACTTGGTATCATTTGAGTTAGAATTGAATTCTAGCACCTATGGGGAAACTAGTAACTAGAAAACCGTAAAAATGCAAATGTAGAACTCTTAGAACATTTAATTTTCTGGATTCTGTCCAGCACCCTTACAACATGGTAAACATGATCAATAATTAGTCCTTAAGCATAGGAATGCCTCATAATTGATTTAGATTTAATATATAGCGCCTTCGGCGAAAATGGAACCAAGAAAGGGTCTAAAACGTAAGTTCTAGAACCCCGTATTCACATGTTAGGATTTCCACCCTATGCCATTCAGATTTAAAAGTAAAATGAGAGGATTATGAATGATGTTTAATTATGAGCCTTAGGTGCTTAAAATATGAACGACGGATGTAGAGAACTATATCTCAAGATTAAGACCCGTAAAGGTCAAAGCATAAGCTACCGTAAGGGTAAGCGTTTGAATATTTTATGATGATGCATGAAGTATGCTAATGATGATGATGTTATTCATATGAGGAATTTATGAGGTTATATGTTTATGTGGCATAAAGCAAATTTGGAAGGAAATTCGTGTAATGACCGTTGTGCCGCCAAATTTCCGACAAATTTGGGGACTTAAAGAAATTTTGAAAATTAAGGTACTAAGATGGGTTCTAGGATGACACCGGTTCGGCCGAGCACCTCCATAGAACTCATGTGACATCGGTACCATTTTATACTCTTAGGTGACACCGGTTCGGCCGAGCACCCCTAAGATTTTTGCCCCCTAACCCGTACTCAGATAGTCGGGATTTATGATTTATGATACGCTTATCATTAAGTGGTAAGTAAGAACTAGTGACGACTAGTTAAGGTATGAGCTCATAACCTAGATGTATGACACGTTCTGGGTGACACCGGTTGGGCCGAGCAGCCGCAGTTCGATTGTCTTTTAGGGTGGCCCATGAGGAAGAGAAGTTTCATGATTATGATTATGTCACTAAGTTTTGTCCCATATGAATGTTACTATTGCCACTTTATGCCACCAAGAATGATGATGCTTGATGTTATGTTTTATGTATGTGCATTAGGTAGTGCCATGCATACATTTTCTATTATGTTGCATTCATGACATTAAGATCATCCTAAAATGAATGGACCTTGGCTAAAATGTTTTTAAGTTTAAAATGAACTTAATACATGCTCAGTCGTTTTGTATAAATAAACCCAAGGTTCCTGAGGACGTAGATGATGACACCTAGGTAGTAGGAGGCCCTACTGAGATTCTTTAGCAAGATTCTCACTCCCTCTATCTCTTTCTTTCCGTCACGTCTTCAGATGGCGACGTTCGTAGTGTTCGTGGACACCCCGACATGGGAGGTGCACTATGACCCGGCTCACGGGTCATACCATTTTGAGGGGCAGTGCACGGTGCGGGTTTACATGTTCGTAGGACGCCCCTTCGCTCATCCCGTGCACACCCATCGCTTCTCCCCGACTGCACCCTATGGCGACGATGAGCGGGTTTTTGAGCGTGTGCGTACACATGACGAGAGAGTGCTCCGCATGCACACCGCCGCCTTAGCCATGCGAGACTATCCCGATTACGTGCCCCGGACCTACTTCTCGGGGACCAACTCGTCCGAGGACCCGCCTACTCATCCGTATAGCGAGAGCTCTACCCCCTCTCCACCATTGATGAGGGAGGGCAGTGAGGATACCGTGACTCAGCCCCGACTTGCACGACGACCGGAGATACGGCCACACCGCGGGGGTCACTCTTGATCCCCGTTCCGCCTCTTTACGCCCGAGGAGCTCGCACAGTTTCCCGGATACTTGCCTCGTTCACGAGACGGACGTCAGTAAGAGGTGACGATCGACCGATGGAGTACCCGGTTAGAGCACACACCACTTAGATGGGGATAAACCTTCTTTTGTTTAGAGGTTATCCTATTAGGTGCACTCGGGTAGGGGAGTAGATTATGTTCATGTTTTATGTTGTATTTTCTTTTATGCATTTCCCCTGTACTAAACTAAGTCCCACACTTATAAGTGGGCAAATTATATATATATGAGATGATCTTCAGTGTTACTCATGGTGTGCCTTATGTTATGATGTTGTGAGACATTCGTTTACCATACATGGTTTACTGCTTATCGCATCACGCGGCTCTCACTTTGTTTTTCAAAAAAAAAATTACCCGTATTTTCCGCTAAGTAATTCAAGGATAAATGAGAACTATGAAGTAACAGACTAATGATTAACCTAAATATGTTCTAGAGTATTGGGTTAAAAATTAGGATGTTACAGCACTGAATTGAGTTTTACAGCATGATATGAGCTAAGTCTTTCCTACGTCAACAAAAGGAGAAAAATGCACTAGATTAAGTTCCTCGGCCACGAAAAGAAATGCATAATTTATTATTATTATTTCTGTATATAAGTTTACTCGATAATGCTTGTAAGAATGAAATTTCTACTTATGTTTTGGTTGTTATTTTTGAAGTGTCTGCCTAGGATGATTTACTAGGTGTTTGAACACTATGGTGTATATGCATTAAGTAATTGATCATTAAAAGCTACCTACTTTGGAAGTACGACTTGGAAATTTAAAAATGAACCATTGTTATGAAATGTATGATCACTCTTTTTCTAATGAACCGAAGTGGCTGGGGTGATGGCGATGACATTATGAGTGAGTTTTGAGGAGTTGCTCTACTAAGAATTGTATAATTCTCACCCCTATGTGTTTTGTGTTCCCATGTCACCTCTAAGTTGATATAGAGAATGACACGGCCGCTGCGGGAAAGAACTCAAGATTGTAGTAGTTGATATTTTAGTTCACTGTATTTAGTTGGAGTCAATGTATGTAAATTGTAACACCCTAGCATTCAACACAATACGCCTAGGACGCATAATGGTTAATTGTTAGTTGTCACTCTTCTATCTCAGAACTTTTACTTGATTTTTAAACTTTTAAAATAAGTTTACAGAAAATACAACCCATTTTTTTTAAAGACCAAACTATGAGCTGTTTGCTTATAAGTTATAGCGTATAACCATTCATCACATAGCATACATGCAGATCACAATAAAGTATGGTATAGACTAAGAATATCATCATGTCATAGCATTGACTTTAATATCATATTAGCAACATTAATAATATAAGAATATTCCACAATTATATAATGCAATAACAATAGTATCAAGCCTACCTATAGAAGTTGAGCATATGCTAATACAAAAGCCAAACATCATTAAGAAGTAACAAACTCCTAGAGGGTGCACATCTACTAGAACTAAGTCACGAGTATATGTGAAGACGAAACAACTTCTAAGTGCTGAAAATAGGAAGGCCTTTATCTCCACTTTCGTTGCATCACTTTGATCTAGACCACGGTGCAACTCCTACGTCGGCATCTCAGGGTAGACCGTAGTCATCGCTATCGATCTTAGCTGAACATGAAGATGGAAAGAAAGAGAGGGAGTGAGAAACTTAAATAAGAATCTTAGTAGAGTAGTCCGTCTCCATACACATGTCATCATCATCGTCCTTAGGAACCTCAGGTTTCATTATGAAAGTAGTGGACATATATAAGGTTCATTTATTAAGTTGAAAATACCATTAACCGAGGCTCATGTCTTTTAGCATGCATCTTAATGTTATGAACGCGGTATACTAAGTCATGAATGCATGGCAATACTGTATGCAACATTACACGTATATAATGACATAAAGTAGAAGTATAAGGAACACATTCAATATGCATGCAAGAGAACCTATGATAATTCCCTCAAATTCCTTTCTTACTAACCACCCTCTTATGGGAACTTCATAAACTAACCAACATACCTCCCTCGCCATCTTATGGGAACTTCATAGTCCAACTAACACACCTCCACCGGTGAATTTCATAAACCAACTATCATACCTCCACCGATGAATTTTATACAAACAACACCAAAACCTTACCATGCTTATCGCCTAGGATGAACTCAACCTAACTAGCCCTTGCTAGATTTAACATGGGGTAATAGAAGGGGAAACACATTACTTCCTTATTAGATCACCTCTCATAACCTTTAATTCGGGGATTCTAGAGGATCATTTCCATATGTTTTATGCCACCTTACCATTTGCATGTCATATTAAGATGCAAAAACACAACTTATCATATAATATCGCATGCTTTCATATTACTTTCACTCATGCATCTTAAACATTTCTAGTAAAATCATAACATGCTATAACAATCTTTATGCAAATATAATCATCACATAAATCTCAAGTACATCAATTCATAACACTTTATAAAGTAAACACTCATAATAATTCTTTAATCGGTTAAACTTCTAATCGGGTAAACCCAAGTTTTGTATTTATTCTTTTATACATCTAAGGGATTAATTCTAATGGTTTTAACTAATTTTTAATCTTAAGAGCATTAATAAACAAATCTGGATAGATTTGAAATAAAAGAGAAAATGAACCATTTTGGTGTTCTAAAAGTTACGTTTTTGACCCTTTCTCATTATTGACTTTTCCTAAGATGCTAGAATTAATTTATAAACCAATTATGAGTGATTCCTATACATTTACTAAGTGTTAAACCTCCTTTTTACTTAAATATCACATGCTGGACAGAAACCATATTATTTGCTTTAGGGAGTTCTAGAATTCATATTTTTTTTATTTTTTTCTAGTTACTAGTCTTCCCTTAATTGCTAAGAATAATTACCATACTAATTAATAACAATTTTTACATGTTTAACACATTCCAAACAGCATACATCAAATCTGGAAAGGTTTGAACAGAAACTAAAATTTAATTTCCAAAGAGCATGCAAAAGTACAACATAAGCATTCTTAGTAACTAGTCTCTAATAGAATTAAATCTAGATCAAGAAATACACTTATAATTAATTTTATCCTAATAGAGACACAAATAACCACCTTAGATTAGTAACAAAAATTAGAGAGCTTAACAAAAGGATTTTGGTTACGTGAACCATGTGTTAGTTGTAACGCCTCGATTTTTTCCCTGTGCACAAAATGACCAAAATGCTCCTAAGGTCATTTTTACCTGGGAATTGAGGAAAGCTAGTCTAGGCAAACCTCGAGTGAATGTTTTGATGTTAAACGGGGATCATGTGTGTTATGTGTGCTAATAGAGTAGAAGAATCTCATTTTTGAGTTTCGATGCGTAAAATGACCAAAATACCCTTGCGGCTAATTAACACAGAATTAATTGCCAATTGGGCCCGGACTTCATCCGGAAGTTTGGAATGTCATTGTTAAGAATTGTTTAATGTCTATATAAGCCCGAGTGGTTGCAGGGAGTTTTTCTATAAAATTACCATTTTGCCCTTAATTAAGGGCATAATGAGCTTAATTGTGTGATTAACGAAACCTAAGTAATATTAGGCTCCAATTTAAGATTAATTAATTTTTATTATTAATCTTGAGTCAAAATAATTAATTGAGGTTAGTTAGAGCATAAGATTGCTTAAAGAAACTCAAAACTCTTTTCTAAATTCAAGAATTAATGTCATGCCAATTTGAAATAGTATTTTCTCTCTCCAATTCCCTAAATCAAGGAAACATGTTGGCATTAGATTCCTACTTAATGAAGTTTGACTTCACTAAGTGAGCAAGACAACTCTTTAATCATGTCTTGAGTAGGTTAATCATTTACTTACTAGCCCAAACACTCCATTAACAATTCCTAATCATGTTTACCTCTAAACTCAATTCCTAATACAAAAGAAAGAAAAATATCTCCTCATGCCCATGCCTCCATGATGGTCACCCATACCTTCCTCATGGCTACCCATACCTCTCATCACACCCTTACATATGTCTTTATATACAACACACACTCAAAGAAGCCTACACTTTATCACTCACTTTTTTAGATTTGAAAACTTGTCTAAAAAACTTGTCTTGCAATTCTCTCTTCTCTCACCTCTCAAAAACTCTATTTTCTTCCGCCACCCCTAAGAAACACAACTTTTCTATCTCTAAACATCAATGCTTGAGAAAAATCTTCCTTTCTTTTTTTGTTCTCTTGGCCAAATCCTTGAGGAGCTCCAAGAGGAGATATATTCTTCTCATTTCTTTGCAAAAGTCAAGCCCTTTTCTTCCAAACAAGGAAAATACCTTTGGTAGGGAGTTGTCTTAATGATTTCTATTCTTTTCTTTTGCTTTATTCTTGGTTTAAGATGTTGTAATGTTGATTCTTCCTTCCTCTTCCACATTTTCGGTTCTTTATTTTCCTTTTCCTTTCTCTTTGTTTTCGGCCTTGATGACCTACATAATGAAGAAACCATGGGTTGATGATGTGGATCTTGGGTGTTGGTTGCAAAACTATCATTTAGTTGACCTCTGAAGCTTGAAGGTTTCACTTCTAAGAGTTTTTGGCAAATAAAGGTATTATGTTGTAATATGCAATGCATAAGATTGAATATAAATATGAATGCGAATTTATTTTATTTCTTATTAGAGCTCTTACAAGACTTTTAGAGGAACTTTATCCTTAACCCAAACTCATCATGACAAGGTAAAGTGAGGTCTAGAGTTCTTAGAACTTAAGATAACATTCCTTGAAAATATAACCATAAATGAACTTTATAACACCTTTATGAAAACTCAAGCTTTAGAGATTTCTTTGTGGTGAACATAAAGTCACCAACTAGAACTCTCATCATCAAGCTATCATGTTGGACCACCCAAGTTGGTTGGCCGAATTTTTTAGAGAAAAGGAAAAGAAAGAAACCGAAACTTAAGAGCAAGAAAGAAACATTTTGAAACTCTAGAGACCATGATCTTGATGATGTATTAACACCAACATCATGAGTCCTCATCATTGAGTTCATGTAACCATTTTTAAAACATCATCAAAGTTAAAGATTTCAAGGTTCAAGAAAGAAAGAACTATAAACATTTTTAACTCAAGAACAAAGATCAAGCTTTAGAGGTTTCTTCAAGTGATGAACATCATCATGAAACCCTCATCATCAAGCTCTCATTCCTTTGCTCTTCAAAGCTCATGGCCGAAACAAAGAAGGAGGAGGAGAAGAAAAGAAGTTCCAAAAAGATTCAAGAGAAACTATGAACACATAACTAGATTAAGAACTTAAATGAAAGAAACTCTTAAAAGAAAATCCCTACCAAGTGATTGAAGGTTGAGATGAGAGAAGAGGATGAAGAACTTGGACACTTGAACTTTGAGAGAAAAGAAAATTTTGAAGTGCTCTTTGAAAACTTACACTTAGCAAATGAACCCAAAATGATGTAAGTTCACTCAAGCATGTTATTTATAGAGAAATGAAACAAAATGAGAGGTGTAAATGGGAGAGAGGGCTTCGGCCATTACAGCACAAGGAGGAGGAAATATCTTCTCCAAGGTATGGTTGAAAGCATGGCTAGGTATAGGTGCAAGTATGGGTCAAGCATGGTTCTTTGAGTAAGAAACAAATCAACATGTGATGTAAATGGGGGAGGAGATGGCCGAAACTTGCATCAGCCATGGGGAGGGTTTCTTGCATTTTAATTGTGGTTTAGAGTTGTGTTTAGGTGTATCTTTGATTAAGATTAAGATTAGGAATTTGTAAGAAAGTGTTTAGGTGAGAAAATGGGTAATCAAGGTTGACAAGACATGTTTAAGGAGTGGTCTTGCATCATTAATGAGTTATAAACTCATTTTAGTGCATAAACAATTCTAGACACAATTCCATGATTTAAGGAATTGGAAAGAGAAAATACTATTCAAGATTCCAAGATTGGAATCTTGAGTTTTAAAAAGAGATTTAAGTTTAATCTAAGTAATTTTAGGTTTTAATTAATTTTAATAGCTTATTTTGACTCTAGATTACTTATGGAAATTAATTAATCTTTGATTAGAGCCTAATATTGCTTAGGTTTGCATAATTATGTCATTAAGCTCGAAAACACTATTCTAGGGATAAAATCATAATTTTGCACTAAAACTGCCCAGGACCACTGGGACTTAAACAGACGTTTTTAAACATGTAAAAATATTATTTTAAACCTTAGGGGAAAGTTTCGGGCTCAAATGGAACCTTTACCTGTGTAAAAACGTTTCAGGGGTATTTTGGTCTTTTTGACCCGAAACTGCAGAAAATGAGACTTTCGCCTCCAAAACCATTCAAGGGCCATCCAATCCCCTTCAAACATTGAGTTGGCCCTTTCAGATCGCTGGCCGCCATCCTGAATTTCGGCCCGAAAATGACCTCAGGGGCATTTTGGTCATTTTTCTCTCAGATAGAAAAATCGGGGCGTTACAAGAGGAACCCTATTATTAGTTGTCCAAAGTGCGGAAAGAACCATGGTGGTCATCCCTGTCTAGCTAGCTAAGGAGTGTGCTTTAGGTGTGGCAAGCCTGGCTACATAATTAGAGATTGCAATATGATGCCCGCACGTTTAAACACCATATCTAGACCTCAATGCCAAGGGTGAGTGTTCACAATCAATGCTGAAGATACGTCCCATTCTAACACCTGAGGTAAGCATGAAATGAATGGTAAGATGTTGGATATGTTTCTTAGTTTTGGAGGAATCTTTGTGACTCCTTAATTTATGTTCCTTTAATCTTTGGTGGCCTTCTTGCATTTGTTCATATTCGAGTTTCCTTGTAAATGTTTGACTTGACCTTTCTATTGGAGTTAAGATGAGATGTCCTACTCTTTGGATTTCCTTGTACGAGTTGTGAGAATTGATTTTACCTAACATAGTCACCTGCGTCCAGTCGAAACGCATTCTTCAAGAATGGTTGGAGTGTTGGTTAACCCTCATATTGCCTGTTTTTCATAATTGCCTTCATATCTTCCCGACATGAAGGAGGGGAGTAATGTAATGCCCCGATTTTTTCCCTGTGTACAAAATGACCAAAATGCCCCTGAGGTCATTTTTACCCAGGAATCAAGGAAAGCCGGTCCTTGATAACCGTTGCCATTGATCTGTTCTTCAAGTAACACGTGTTGGTCATCAAATGTGTCTTGAAAGAAATAGCTAGAAGAGAGGTTGACAGATCTATCACATCAATTGCAGAAGCCGTTGTAAAGCTGAGTTTTCTGATCTTCTTTCAGAAACTATTTTTCTACTTTCTGAACTCCTCCTTCATGAAACCAAGGTGGTTGATCAAACAGGCAAAAGCGATGACGTACCAGTTTAAAACTGGGTTTAAATTGAGCATTTGAAATTCAAATTTCAAATTTCTCTCCTTTTCTTGTAGCATTCTATGCACCACTCACAGGTGAGCTTTCTGATGTATGCAATCAGTTCCTTGAAGAGTTTTCTACTTTCTAATCTTCAATCCAATCTTCTTTCCTAATGATATCTTTGTAATTGTGATAAGTGAGGATTAAGTAACATGTTGCTCTTGGACATGAGTTGATATCTTCATCTTGAGAGTACTTTCTGATCTCTGTGCTACTTTCTAAAGACTCAGGTCTTAGTTCCTTATAGCGTTGAAAACTTCTTCTTATCGTTAGCTATCAGTTGCTTGGATAATTTCACTTCTATTTTGTTTTAGATCTCATAACATGAGATAAACATGTTCACACATGTATAGTGAAATATATTCTCATTTAAGTAAGCTGTGCTCTTGCTAAATGATAGAAAACTATTATAATCTTACAACAAACTCAATAGACATATCAGTTGTTCTTCAAAGTATTTTTTTCAAAATTGGCTTTGTTATCAATCAAAATAAATAAGTGCAAAGGGTTCTGGAGCTAACAATTTCCCCCTTTTTGATGATGACAAGCCAATTTGAAGAAAATCTTTTGAATAGATAATTAAAAGAAATACAGTAGATTTATAATCATGATATATGATATTCTTTCAATCTATCATTAAGAGAGATTTTCAAGGAGTCCTTTTTCTTAAGGCATAATGTGGATCATATAAAAACCCTTTGGCCTTAAGTGATATTTAATCAGAGTTGCTGTTGTTTCGCTTGAAGCACAAGACAAACTCAACGTACTTTCTAAATGTTATAAGAGCGGATGTTAAAGAAAGACGTTTAAGCTATCGATAAACAATCAGCTTGATTATTTTCCAAAAGAGATGAACTTTCTAAAGATCCTTATGCTTGAAAACTTAAAAAGTAATACTATTGATATATTATCTTGACTAGATCTGTTTTAAACACGACTTAATCCAAAAGGAATTTTGAAAGGAATGCTCAAGGATTATGATTAATGAAATAGAGCATTCATAATTTTGGAAAACAAATTGATGCTTATGTAGTTTCTGATGCTCAGAAAACCATAAGAAGGATAAGATCAAGATATTGCTATGCAAGGTTTCTAAAGTTCATTTAGGGATCAATCCCTGAATTAGCAAGAAGGAGCTTTTGTACTAAGCTATGAAACTTTGCCATAAGAATCAAATCATGAAAAAGATGTTTTCGAAATAGAGGATATATGATCTTTTAAAATAGATTTTGTAAAAACATAACACACTTTAACACATTACTCTTTAAGATATTTCTAAAGCTTGTTAACTGATCTTTGGTCTTTTCAAAACATTTGAGTTCAAGTTTCTGAAGACAAATTAGAAACTATTTATATCCAAACTTTGATCAAGTTATACACAACACTTTCAAACCAAAAAAAAACTCTTACATGAGTAAAGGATAAAAAAAATGATTTAGCTCATCATGCATATCAAAACTCAGCTTGTAAAACTAGTATCAAAGCAACAACCAACTTGTGCTCCTAAAGATACTTAGCCATGGCTAATCACAAAACACATGTAAGCTAATATCCAGCATATATGAATAAACATGTCAAAGCATACGCATTCAAGATAAGAAGGAAACATTTGATAGAGATATAAGTGAGTAGCTGAGCTTAGATAGAGCATTGATACGATTCAAAGCTTAAGATAAAAACAAAACATGAAGCATGAAAAACATGTATGCATCAAACACATGAGCTAAAGAAGATATAAAACGTAACAAACATAAAAGAGATCATGATAAAAGAAGAGACAATTTATATAAACAGAATAATCGTTTAAAGATATAACAAAAGAAAAAAAATGCTACACAAAAAGAATTCTCTGGGCACCCCCTCAGCAAAAGCAAAGCTCCCCCTGAATCCTATTGGCACAGATTTTCTTTAATCTCCACTTCTCCCCTTTTGACATCATCAAAAAGGAAGTGTTTCAGGAAACAGAAGTATTCTTTAGTTTCTATGTATGAGTTGTTGTAGGATATCAAAATTATTCTGGATAATTTTTCGCACTAGATCTTCATGATTACAGGACCTTTCTTCCAAGTTGTCCAGTCCATCAGAAATGAGTTGTTAGTTTGTTAACAGAATACTCAGGGGGAGCCTTTAAGCATTATTCTACCTTTTCCTCTCTTGAATCTTAAAATTTCTTATCGGCCTTTAAGCATAGCATCTCCATATATAGTGGTCTTCCTTTGTGACCATTGCTATTGATCAGTTCTTCAAGTGACACATGTTGAATATCAGATATGTCTTGAAAAAAAAAGCTAGAAGAGAGGTTGACAGACCTATAACATAGGTTGCAAAAGCCATTGTAAAGTTGAGTTTTTTGATATTCCTTCAGAAACTACTTTTCTACTTTCTGAATCATGCTTTCTGAACTCCTCCTTCATAAAGCCAGGGTAGTTGACCAAACAGGTAGAAGAGATGATATACTAGTTTGAAACTAGGCTTGACTTGAACATTTGAAATTCAAAATTCAAATTTAAAGTAAATATGCAAGACTTGAAATAAATATGCGAGGCTTGAAATTTAAATATGCAAGACTTGAAGTAAATATGCAAGGCTTGGAATTTAAATATGCAAGACTTGAAAGTAAATATGCCATGCAAGTTTATTTCTTTATTTTAGTGCTCTAGGCCCAGCAACAATCTACTTTAAGGCCGAAATAGAAAGGCTTTGAGAATTAATTAGGTGATAATGTAAGCTCTCGTTTTAAATCTTTATGTTCTTTAGTGGTGAAAAGTAAATATGTTAGACAAGAACGTAAATATGAGATGCACTCCATTCCTTATCTTTTAGCTTTAAGTGATGACTTCGAAGATAAATATGAATGCAAAGCTCAAAGTAAATATGCAATGTATAAGCTTGAATATAAATATGAATGCGAATTTATTTTATTTCTTATTAGAGCTCCTACAAAGACTTTTAGAGGAACTTTATCCTTAACCCAAACTCATCATGATAAGGTAAAGTGAGGTCTAGATTTCTTAGAACTCAAGATAACATTCCTTGAAAAGATAACCATAAATGAACTTTATAACACCTTTATGAAAACACAAAGTATTAGTTCCCCTTCCCTTTGAGTCAACTGAATTGCTAGTGCAGAATATACTGAATGAGTTAAAGTTCTTAAAAGACAGTATAAGCACAAATAAACTGGTGCAAGAATGAATACTCTATAAAAAATTTGAACTTCTGCAATTGTGGGGAAGGAATTAGAGCAGTGAAAGTATTCTATATATGAGAATGTTTCCTTCTAAAAGATTTTGCAAATTTTAACTTTTAAGAAAACTATCTCACATTTTATTCACGATATCTTTCCATTTTTTCTCTCATGCCCCTCCATCCATCCATCCATCTACAGTCCAACCCTCTCTATCTCTAACCTACCTTGACAGAACCAGGAGGACATGAAGATACAAGTGCAAAATAATCAAGTTGATAAACACCACAAGAAATCTATGGTTATATTTTCACAACAAATATTAAAAAATTTTAAGCACATGAACAATACCAAACAGTACTAAGCAGTGCTGGACAGTATCAGAAATTGCAATTTCAAATGCTTTAGAAATTACATTTTTAACATTTTCTAGTTATTAGTCTTTCCTAAGATGCTAAACATAATTTTTACAACAATTATTAATAATTTTTAACCATGTGAACAACATCAAACAGTACTGAATAGTGGTGAACAGTTCCCAATAGTGCCAAAAATTAAAATTATAAAAGCTTTAAAAATTACATTTTTGACCCTTTCTAATTGCTAGTTTTTCCCCCAAATTCAATTCTAAGGCATATGAAACAATTTTTAACAAATTTTTGACCAAGTGAACAGTGTCAAACGGTATCCTACAGTGTTTAACAGTGTCAAACAGTAAAAAAATTGAAATTTCAAAAGGCTTTAAAAATTACATTTTTTACTTTTTCTAGTTACTAGTTTTTCTCAAAAGCTATTATAGGACATTTAAACACATGAAATCATTTTGTCCCTTTGAGAAAATAAATATTAACATTAAATCAGTAGCAAAAATTAAAATTTCAATAATAAGGTTTTATTTACTTAAAAATCACATTCTTGCTCTTTTTGGGTTTCTAGCTCTTTCAAAATTTCTTTGTACACTCTAGACACAAGATTCAAGCCTTAAAATAAACTAAACCAACTTCAAACCCAACATTCCTTTATGGATGAAATACATATAGGAATATGTGTCCATGATCAAAATTTCCATTTAAGATAAAAGGACAAGTCTTAAGCTTTAGAGACATAGATGACAGCTAGAATAATAAATATGCCATGCAAGTTCATTTTGATAGCATTTGGTAAGGGAACGGGGACAATGGAGATAGTGGAGACAAAGACAAAAATAATAAATATGTACAGGGGCATTATTAGAAAAAAATATTAAATTTCTGTCTCTATTTTGTCCCCACTTTCTATAGGTACAGAAATTGTGTTTTTCTATCCCCTATTCCTATCTCCCCTTCCAAACACGTTTCTGTCTCCATTGTCCTTGTATTTTGTGTCTTGTCTCCCAAACCAAACACTACCTTTAAGTCTTTAACAATATAAGGTGACAACTTGGAAAAATAAATATGATACACAAGGCTTAAAGATAAATATGAAATGCAAGCCCCATTGTTAAGTCTTCAAGAATTATAAGGTGTCAATGTGAAATATAAACATGAAATGTGTAACACCCTAAAAATTATTTAAAAATTAATTCAAGCTTTATTAATTATAATTTCAAAAATCTGACAGTTTCAATAATAATGAGGACAGTCCAACGTATTTGTAAAAAAAAAATGTGAATAGTATTTTGCGGGCCTTACAGGCCTGCCGGGTCAACTAAAACCCCAGATTCGGGACCTAGAGGTGCCCGAAATTAAGAAAAGATGGAAATAAGGTTAGAAATGAAAATTTGTTACTTAGAATTAAATATTGAGTAATGTTTGATTTCCCGGGTACATTGTTTTACCCGTTCGGTGAAATTTCAGTGTGCGATTTTTAACACCGAAAGATAGTTAATCTCTACAAAATAATGAAGTATATCCACTTGAATACCAAGTGAATGGCTAGGACTTCATCTTGGATGAAAGATCAAATCCTAGCCATTGATATTAAATCCTTTTAATGAAAAGAACTCATACTTTATTTTCCAACCAATCAAAACACTCCTTAATAGATATATTTAACTCACCTAATCTCATCTTTTTCACCTTCAATTCTCGGTAATGTGAGAATGCATTAGAGACTCCATTCCTTCTTCATCAAAAACCTTTGCTAACTTTGAGTTTCAACCTCCAAAATCCTAGACCAAATCTTGTTAGAATAAAAAACTTCCTTAAGTAAACTTGTTCTACACTTCAACCTCCATAAATATAACTGATTAGATTCTCCAAAACCTCACTTTAATACCATACTCATCACTGATTAGAGGAGGGTTTGAGTGTGTTTCAAGAGCTTTAGGGTGGAGGATATCTATCTTAAAGTATACAAGAGACAAAGAGACATTAGCTTCCAAGAGTAGGGTTTTCTTTGGCCTTTTCTTTCAAAATTTTTCTAAGAAATTCTTAATGGTTTCAGTCTGAAATTTCTAGTTAATTTGGTTGATATTATATTGATATTGGTGTATGAATTTTAGTGAAGCGTTTGGATGAGATTAGAAAGATTATTTTGTCAAAAGATGTTGAGTGATACTTGCTGGATTTTTCGGTTTTCTTACAGGCAATGTGTGATCACGAATTTTCGGAGCATGTTGTGGGAATTTTCATGAGCTGAAAAAAATATATGTTGAGGCTAACATCTTAGGATAGTCCCATGAATTTTCTTGGGTTCTTAGTTTGAGTCAAACAGCTTTAGAAAAATCAAGAACTGAAATTAAGCATATGTTGTCTAGATTGTAGATACCGAAGCTGTGATTTTGTATAATTTTTTTACAATAGCAAATGATTGAAATATCACTTGAAATTTTTATAAGATGTTGAGGACATATTGACGTCCAACCCTGAATGTTTTTGTGATTTGATATGATCATTTGATAGGGTAATAAAATTGGAAACTATGGCTATTGGTTGTAAATAGGGGGTTTCTAACATCCGAATTTGCCTAATTTTGTGTTAGAAACCTCTTTTCACTATGAAATTTTTATGGAACCTTGTGGACACATTGAGGTGTCATTGAGAATTTTTATAGCCTTTGAATTGGTTATTTGGTATGAAAAATAAATTGTGTTACTTGAGTGAAAAATCTGCCAATGTGCTGAAATTATGATAATGCCTTGAATTAGTGACCTAATGACATTTGGTGCAAGTTTGATGTGTATGAATGCATGCCATGGACTTCCAAGATTATGTTATAAGGAATGAATGAATGATATATATAGGTTTCAAGTATTATGAGATCAAAGAATTATGTTCATACATATAGAAATGTGATGCATGTGTATGCGAGCTTGAGGATAATGTATGTGTTAAGTGAAAAATGAAATCCCCTTTAATGTAAAAAGGGCATTCAAAGGTCCATAGGGCACGAAAAAGTCCCCTTTAGTGTCAAAAAGGCATGGAAAGGTCCCCATTAGGGCACGAAAATGTCTTCTTTATTATGTCAAGGGCATGAAAAAATCATTGCAATTACCATATGTATACATATAATTTTGTTAAATTATTGGTCTTGAAAGAATTCCTCTGATCTTGAATGTTATGAAATACATGTTTTAAGTGATTGAATAATAAAAGAGACCTACTTCAGAAAGGTGATTTTATAACTTTAAAATGAACATTTGATATATATTTTGCATGCTCACACTTTCATAATAACCGAAGTCACTAGGATGATGACGATGACATTATGATTGTGTAATTGGGGAGTTACCCTACTGAGAATTTTAGAATTCTCACCCCTATGTGTTTGTGTTCCCGTGTCGTCTCCAGGTTGATCCCGAGAACAAAGAGGCTACTTTATGAAAGGAAATCGAATTTACAGTAGTTTACAATTGAAGTTTGTACAGACTGTACTTAGCCATATGTTTATGTCTGTATTTCCTTTTGTACTCAACCTTATAATCAATAAATGTTTGTTTCTTAGTTATATATGTTAATAGAACTACGATTTAGTTACTTCACGATTCAACCAAATTTGCTATAGATATTTAAGAAAGGTGTGTTAATTTATAAGTAACAACTTCTTGAGTATGATGTTATGACTTAAAAATCATGTTGTACTTGGGAGGATGTTACAAAATACAAGACTTGAAATATAAACATGAAAATGCAAGTTCATTTTTAAGTCTTTAAGATTAGAAGGTGACAACTTGGAATATAAACATGATATGCAAAACATGTGTAACACCCTAATATTTAACCCAACACGCCTAGGACGCATTTAGATTAATTATTAGTCATTACTTTTTGTCTCAATTCTTAACCTTTAGTCTTTAAAATACTTAGCGAAAATATGGGTAAGCCGCACATACTTAAAGAAACTACGTCGTACGTTGCGCATACGAGTAAGAACAATCTGAAACACATCATGGATAAGAACTAATCACCAAATCATAAGCATATCATAACATCATTGAGGGATACATCAATAAAATCAAAGGTTCCATAATACATGCCATAATACAAATATTTAATATAGTAGCATCAAGCTCACTAATTAAAGGTTGAGCAGTACAGTGATTCAAAAAGCTAAGCATAACTAAAATGTAGCTAAACCCTTCGCGGGTGCACATCTACTAGAAACTAGGATCCGAGCATGTATGTAGGCAAGATAACTCCTAAGCGTCATAAACGAGAAAGCCTATGTCTCCACTTCTGCTGCGCCACTCTGATCTTAACCTTCATGCAACTGCCATGCTGGCATTTCAAGGAGGTCCATGAATATCACCATCAACTTATTCTGAAGACGAAGATGGAAGGAAAGGGAGGGAGTGATAAACTTATAAAAGAATCTCAGTAAGGCATTCTCTTATCCTAGTGTTGTAACACCCTAATTTTAACCCAACTTTCTAGAACACATTAGATTAAACATTAGGCTATTACCTCATAGTCTCATCTTTTTCTTGAAAATATTTAGCGGAAATTACGGTAAAATTTTTTTGAAAGTATAAAACAAAGTGAGAGCCGCGAACTTAACTATTCAAATAACAGAAACGTGAGACATGATTAACACTCATAGAGAGAACTCAAAAAGGAAAACATATAATAGTGGAGCAGAAATCATCATAACAAGAGAAACATTTCATTAATAACATATTTAGAGTACATAGGTAGTCATACCCGCATAGGTACAGGCAGAGCTTGTGATAAAGAAGAAATAAAATACAACAAGAAACACAAGTGTAGGGTGCGACTACAATATAAATCCAAAATGCTACCCTTCTAGTAAGCTACGAGTATAAATCCACCACCCTCCCAAAAGATACAATGAAGGGAATATCCTTGCAACGCTTGTGTACTCTAAAGCTCCACCGGGTGTAGTGCACCTCCTGGCTGGCGTGTCAATGAAGTCAGCGAACATCGCCATCGCTCTCTGAAGATGTGACGGGAGAAGAGAGAAGTGAGAATTCTTAGTAAAGAATCTCGGTAGGAGTCTCTATCCTAGGGTTACATCGTTCACATCCCCAGGAACCTTGGGTTTATTTCATAAAGACAAGTGAGCATATATCAAGTTCATTTTAAGTTCTAAAGTGTATTTTAGCCAAGGTCCATTCATTTTAGGATGATCTTAATGTCATGAATGCAACATAATAAAGAATGTATGCGTGGCGCTACTTAATGCACATACATCAATCATCATCATACTTAGTGGTATTAAGTGGCAATTAGAATACATTCATATGGGACAAACTTAGTGACATAATCATAATCATAAAACTTCTTTTCCTTATGGGCCACCCTAAAAGACAATCAAACTGCGGGTGCTCGGCCGAACCGGTATCACCCAGAACGTGTCCATCTCTAGGTTATGAGCTCATACCTTAACTAGTCGTCACTAGTTCTTACTTACCATTTAATGATAAGCATATCATAAATCATAAATCCCGACTATCTGAGTACGGGTTAGGGGGCAAATCTCTTAGGGGTGCTCGGCCGAACCGGTGTCACCTAAGAGTAAAAAAAAAAATGGGTACCGATGTCACATGAGTTCTATGGAGGTGCTCGGCCAAACCGGTGTCATCCTAGAACCCATCTTAGTACCTTAATTTTCAAAATCTTTAAGTCCCCAAATTTGTTCGAATTCGTGACACGATGGCATCACGCCGAATTTCTTCCAAATTTGTTTTATGCCACATAAACATATATCCTCATGAATTCCTGATATGAATAACGTCATCATCCTTCACATAACATATGCATCATCGTAAAACATCTTAACATACCTTAGTATCATATAAATATCATTCTCATATTCTTATTGTCTTATGCATTGACCGCTATGGTCTTTAATTCACAGTCTAAGTTATGAATCATTCAAAGCTAACCTCTCGGGTACTTAGGAGGTTATGACTAATGTATATCTCTCTTCATACTATGGTCAAGAATATCTCTCAATCTCAAAGGTGCAGAATTCATAATTTCAACTTTACAGGTACCTAGGAGTCACGACAATGACCCTTTCTAAGTTCGGTTTGCTCCTAAGGCACCAAGATCAAGTCCTAAACCAATTATGAGTCATTTCTACACATTTAAACTAATTTAGAACCATGATTATCATTACTAAACCTTGCTGGACAGAATCCAGAAAATTCTAACATTAAGGGATCTAGAACTCTCAAATTAATTCTTTTCTAGTTTCTAACCTTTCTTATCTTTTACTTATGAGTTTTTCCATTGATCATACTTAAACATAAGCATGTTATGATCATTAAAACAGCTCATACAGTGGCTAAACATAGCAAGGCGGAACCGAAACAACACTCTCCATACAAAGGCATAAAACATACTTTTTAAAGCACATATGATACTAGTTTCTCTTGGAACCTTTTTAAAACCTTCAAAACTCTTTTGTAAACATTTTTAACATCTAAAATCATCAAGATATTTATAAGGGCAGTAGCTAAGTTGAATTTATTTCAAGAGGTCCTAAATTCATAAAACTTAGTTCTATATGTTCCTTGAATCCACATAGACTTAGAAAAATTATAAAGCATAGCTTATAGGCATTTTGTGATCAAATGAAACTTATCCTAAGTTCATTCATCTCACATAGCCGAAGTGGGCATTCTAAGAGAATGCTTTCCATGTCTAACTCTCATTTGAGACCTTGGGACAAATCTTTGAGCTCTAGAGCTTTAGGTGATGACAAAACATAAACATGCCATGCACTTCATTTTTATTGTTCATTAGGGAAATAAAGTGAGAACTTGAAAAGTAAATAGCTCAAAATAAATATGAGATGCAACTTGTTATTATCTTGGATTTTAAGTGATGACTTGAATAATAAACGTGAAATGCAATGCTTGGAAATTAAATATGAATATGCAAGTTCATTTTTTTTAGTCTTAGAGCATTAGTGATGACATAAAAATAAATCATGCTATGCAAGGCATAAACTAAATATGAATGCAAGTTCATTTTGGTTTAATAACTAGAGCTCGTCCAAGACTTTAAAGAACCAATATTCACAACCCCAACATAGTCTCATCAAGTCAAGAGAATGGAACTAAAAGAAATCTCCATATTTTCAAGGAAAGGAATTATGGGCGAAATCATGAGGCCAAGAGAAAGTAATCCATATTCCTTTTTGAAATCATTCTTATTTTCTTAAGTTAAAAACTTTAGTGAACTTCATAGCATAATAATAAAAACTAAAGAAAACTCAAGCTTTAGGGGTCTCATTATGATGAACACATAGTCATCATCTAGAGGTCCCCATCATCAAGCCATCATGTATGAGTTTAAAGGTCATGAAGGCCAAAAACTCAAGAAGGAAACCAAGAGAGTTTTAAAAAGAAATTCCAAGAGGTAGCTAGAGAAAAACTCATTTTTCATGGAAATGAGATGCAAAGAAACACTCCTACCTAGAGTGAAGACAAAGAGCTTGAACTTTGAGAGAAGAAAACAAGATGATGAGCTCCTCCAAAAGGCTTGATGTTTTCGGCCAAGGGGAGATAAGGAGGTTAGAGTTGTGTTTGAGGTGAGGTTGTGTTTGAGATGAAATATTTGAGAGGTTTAATGGTGATTCAAGGTTATGGAGTGATGTGTGAAGGTTATGAGATGATGATGATGAAGTAAAGAGATGAAAAAGATGAAGATGAAAAAGAAAGGAACTCTTTGGGACTAGAGAGAAAGAAAGAAACTAGCAAGACTACTCTAAGCTTTAGCAAATGCTCAATGTGCATCCAATGCTAACACAAGCTCCCTATTTATAGAAAAACAAAGTGATAGGTGAGAGAATGGAAAGCATGGCTGATGGTAAGAAAGAGAAAATATCTCTTTGATGGTGTCATACAAGCATGGTTTGAAGCATGGAGCTCATGACACAAGGTATGGCTTCAAGCATGGGTTTTTGAGTGATCTTTTCTTTAAATTGTGGATGAAATTAGGCTTCTAGAAGACCAACATGGCTGGAAGTTTTTCAGCCACAAATAATTGAAGAGAATGATTTATTTTACTTGGTTATTCATTTGGAAAAGCAAGCTTGATTGAAATTATGACAAGGCATGACAAGTAAGGTGATTTGAGGTGATTTTCCTTTAAGTTTGAAATGAAATAATTCATGAAAATGAGGGATGATTTTTGGTCAGATTTGGGCAGCAAGGAGAGAGGAAAAATCTTCAATGTAATTGGGTGTTAATGATAGGATTAAGTGTAGGTTAGTTTAGGTACAAGGTTAGGAGTAATTAAGCTTAAGTTTAGGTAACTAAGCATGTGTATTAGGAATTTTATGACAAGGTTAGGAGTGCTCTTACATCATTAGAGAATTTAAAACTCATTTGTGAATAAACAATGTGTATCACAATCCCATGATTTAAGGAAAGAAAGAGAAAACACTATTTATGCACTATTTGCACACTATTCATTGATTCCTACACTCAAAGTCCTTGAATTTAAGATAGGGTTTTAAGTTTATCTAAGCAATTTTAGGTTCTAATCATCCTTATTAAATTATTTTGACCTTAGATTAATTATGGAAATTAATTAACCTTCGATTAGAGCCTAATATTGCTTAGGTTTCGCTTAACTGTGTGATTAGGTGTAAACATACGAAACTACGGGCAAAACCGTAATTTTGCACTTATTTTGCCCGGGACCTCTGGGACCAAAACTGAGACCACAGAATACATAAAAACGTCTTTTAAACCCATCTAGAGAGGTTTCGGGTTCATCCGGCACTTGCAAAAGGGTAAACGCATACAGGGCATTTTGGTCATTTTGACCTAAAACTCAACGAGATTTTCGATCCCTAAAGAAACACAAGTCATCCAATCCCTTTCCAACATTGAGTTTGCCCTTCGAGTACTACCGGACCTGGCTTTCCTCGAATTCCGGGCTGATAATGACCTCAGGGGCATTTTGGTCATTTTCACTCTAGCAGAAAATCGGGGCGTTACATTACTCCCCTCCTTAAAAAGAATTTCGCCCTCGAAATTCGTACCTTAGAATAATTCGGGGTACTTTGACTTCATCTCGGACTCAAGTTCCCATGTAAACTCCTCGGTGTTTCCTCGTCCCCATGCGACCTTCACCAAAGGAACAGACTTATTCCTCAACTGTTTAACACCTTGGTCCACGATTCTCGTCGGTGGTAGTTTGAATGTCGAGTCCTCCCTTAACTGTACATGTTCTGGCTCTAAGACATGGCTAGGGTCGAACTCGTATTTACGCAACTGAGAGACGTGAAAGACGTCATGAAGGTTTGACAGATTAGGTGGCAAGGCTATTCTATAGGCTACGGATCCGATTCTCTGAAGAATTTCAAAAGGACCGAGGAATCGGGGACTCAACTTCTTGACTTTCATGGCTCTACCTATTCCTGTAGTGGGGGTGATTCTTAGAAATACATGTTCTCCCTCTTGGAATTCCAAGGGCTTACGCCTTTTGTCCGCGTAGCTTTTCTTTCGACTTTGAGCGGTTAAGATTCTATCCCTAATCCTTTTGATTTGTTCCGTCGTTTCCCTCACTACATCGGGTCCTAAGACACTTTGCTCCCCAGACTCGTACCAACACAAAGGTGATTGGCACTTCCTTCCATACAACGCCTCGTACGGTGCCATACCGATGCTCGTGATAATCAAAGTTATCATACGCAAACTCGATCAAAGGCAAGTACTTATCCCAACTCCCCTTCTGATCTAAAACACAGGCTCTCAACATATCTTCTAGGGTTTGAATGGTTTTCTCAGATTGGCCATCCGTTTGTGGGTGGTAGGCCGTGCTTAAGCACAGCTTCGAACCAAATGCCTTTTGGAAAGCTCCCCAAAAACGTGACGTCAACCGCGGATCTCGATCCGAGATTATCGTCGACGGCACTCCATGCAGCCTCACTATTTCTTGGATGTAAAGCTGAGCCAACTTATCTAATGAGTACGTGACTCGAATAGGTAGAAAGTGAGCCGACTTGGTCAGTCCATCCACGATTACCCACACGGCATCATGGCCAGCTTGGGTCCTTGGCAATCCTGTCACGAAATCCATTGATATACTCTCCCACTTCCACTCGGGAATTGACAGGGGTTGCAATGTAACACCCTAGTTATTAACTAAATACACCTAGGTTGAATCTGATTAATGACTAGACTTTACTCCTTACATTGGTTCCTTCTTCATAATTTGAAAATACTTAGTGAAATTACGAGCCATTTTTTTTTAAAAAAAAAACATAATTGAAAACGTGAGCTGAGTACAACGTGAACGAGTAAGTGGAGTATAATAAGACGTTTAAGAATATATCACATCATATCACTTTGGCTCCATCATATAACATCCATAAACACATTATAGCATATATTTACATACAATAACCTCACTCAAAGGGTGGGTTATGTTCATACATCATTGTCTTATGCAAACCCATAAAAGAAAATATACATAAGGAAATACATGCCCCTAAACTAGATAACTCTATAAGCCGGGAAGGTTATCCTAAAACTAGGGTGCATGATCACACATAAGTCTACTAAGAACCCTCTATGGCCTTGTCCTGGAAATGGGGGAATAAATCCGATCCACTGATGAGCTCCCTCGGGAGGGGACACACGAGATGTACCATGTTGGGGTCACATGGACGGCCTTCTTGCTAACCTCGGCTGAACAACTGTTTCCTCACTACCCTCTCTTACACGTGTGGGAGTAGGAGCAGAGCTCTCAGAATATACATGAGTAGGAGTGTCCTCTGAAGGATCAGTTTCAAAATATCTCGTCTCGGGAACATACTCTGGAAATCCGTGGACAGCAGATGAAGCGGGATAAGAACGTAACATCCTTTCATCAAGTGGACGTGCATGTTCGAAAACCATTTCATCGCCATAGGGAGAAGTAGGAGAAAATCGATAACTAGGGACAGGATGTGCAAATGGACGACCTATGTAAATAAAAACATGAACTGCGCACCTCCCTTCAAAATGATACGAGCGATGCACCGGATCATAGTGAAATTCCCAAGTAGGGGTATCAACGAACAGGACGAATGTCGCCATCTGAATCTGGAGACAATGACGGAAATAAAGAAAGGGGAGTGAGAATCTTGCTAAAGAATTCTCAGTAAGGTATCTCCTTCTACAGTGTCATCATCAAAGTCCCCAGGAACCTCGGGATTATTCTAAAATAGTGAGCATGCAAAGATTCATTTTAAGTTCGGACAAATACTTAACCGAGGTTCAACAATTTTTAATCATGCGTCTTATAATGCATCATAATCTTAACATGTCATATTTACAATGAACTTTTCCTTTATCATTACATCATATTCCTCATCATCATTATCAAATAACATGCATAAAAGAACGTCATATAATATTAGCTACACGTGGACATAATGCACATATTTCATTTCTTTAGTGCCTTAGGTGACTTAAAATCTTATCATCATCATTATTTTCCTTAGGCCACCCTATACTCCACCCTTTTGGGAGTAATTTAGGTTATGAGCTCATACTTTACTAGTCGTCACTAGCATATACTTATCCCTTTTGATAAGCTAAAGTCCCGACTCTACCCTTTGAGAGAACGGGTTAGGGGTCTAAAATCACTTTTTCACCACCTATAGTCTGATGGTTCCAAAGGATCATTTTCTTATAAGTTTAAGTCACCATTAAATCTTTGCATGTTATATCACAATAG
The DNA here is from genome assembly GCA_031216125.1 of Dalbergia cochinchinensis. NCBI lineage: Eukaryota > Viridiplantae > Streptophyta > Magnoliopsida > Fabales > Fabaceae > Dalbergia > Dalbergia cochinchinensis. The sequence continues at coordinate 27,976,136 of CM062372.1, read as the reverse complement.
AATTCATAAACATCATAACATTTTCTTATTTATAGTCTTAAACTAGAATAATATATATCAATTGTAATCATGCATATGGGAGATTCCCGAGGAAAGAGGTGGGTCATAATGGACACGCTTAAATACCAAGTCTTTCCTTAGCTTAACCTTTCCAAATTACACTTTTACAATGATACACTTTCTTCTAGCAACAAAGGTAAATTTTACATAATAAAGAATATTTCATGTATAAGCATTCTCATTATTTGCAACAAAGAACTATAACATGCAAGCCAGGAAATCATTCAATGATATCAAGTACTTAATAAGCATCCAATCCTTACATAGAATTATCAATTATAGAATTAATTAGTTACTAAACCAATTATGAATCATTCTCTTAACAATAAACCATAATTATCACACATTGATACTAAACTCGGATCAGTGGCGAATCATGAACCTCATGCAATTACATAGAATCATATTTTAAGTGCATATGAAATACTAGTTCCCCGTAAAATCCTTGCAAAGCCTTAAAACTCATTTAGAAACTAGTTCTTTTGTCAAATTTGGGAGGATCTTCACAATTAAAATTCTCACTTAAGATAAAAGGAGTAAGTCTTGAGCTTTAGAGATTTAGGTGACATCTTAGAATTATAAACATGCTATGCAACCTTATTTTAATCTTATCTTTATAAGGTGATAGCTTGGAATTATAAACATGATATGCAATTCCATTTCTTTATCTTTAAGATTTAAGGTGATGACTTGAAAATTAAACATGATGCAAGAACTTGAAATATAAACATGATACAAGAAATCTGGAGCGGCGGTAATCCGCACAGACCAAAGAGAGGGAGAAGAGAATATTAGGAAACCGGAGCGGCGGTAGGGCGGAGGGGAGGAGTAGAGGGAGAAGAGATTATTAAGAAACTGGAGCGGCGGTAGTCCGCACACGACCAGTAGAGGGAGAAGAGAATTATTATTACATCTTTTTAAGCTCCAATCTCAAGACTTTTTAAAGAATAAATTCTTTAACTCCAATAATCATATTTCTTTGCTTGTGATACATGGGCAAGTCTTTGTGCTCTAGGATCTTTAGGTGATGGCATAAAATAAATATGTCATGCGTTGATTCTTTTAGCCATTATAAAATAAAGTGAGAGCATAAATTAAATATGAGATGCAACCTCTTTATTATCTTGAAAGATTAAGTGATAACTTGAAACATAAATATGAAATACAAGCTTGGAATTTAAACATGAGAAATGCAAGTTCATTTATTCATTCTTGAAAATTTAGTGATGACATAGAAGGTAAACATGGTTATGCAAAGAACTTAATCATGGATGCAAATTCATTTTGTTTCTTTACTAGAGCTCCTTCAAGACTTTAAAAGAATTATAAATTCAACCCAATACATATCTTAACAAGAAATAAAACATAAAAGGAAATACATCTTTCAAGTTCTAAACTAAAAATCATTGTTTTAGCATCATAAAGCATTATTCTTTAAAGTTTTGCATCAAGTGGAATTTTCAAGCTTTAGAGGCCTAACTTGTGATGGATTTACAACCCACCCTCAAGGTCCTCATCGTCAAGCCATCATCTTAGTTCCACCTAGGCCATATGGCCTGAATTGGTTAAAGAAAAAAGAAGAAGAGGAAAACCAAAATGAAAAGCTAAGGTAAATTCATAATTTCATCATTTTGAGCTAAAAACACAACTCCTCAAAGCATAGAAATAAATTTAGAAACTACTCCCTACCTAATCTGAGTTGAAGAAGAGGAAGAGAACTTGATTTCTTGAAGTGAAATGACACAAAATCTCTTTGAAAAAATTGAAGAAAGAATTCAGCCAAGAGGAGGAAGAAAGAAAGTTTTTGGTGCTCCTAAAAACTAGTTATGAACCAAGCATTCCAAGACCACTCAAGCAAGCCTATTTATAGAAGATTTTGAGGCTTCTAATTGGCCAAAATGAGGAGGTAGTTGTCAGAATTTTTCAGGAGAAATAATGGAGGAAAAAAAAATCATTTTAGACAAAGTTGTATGAAATTAAGGAATTATGTCTCTTATGGTGACATTTTGGCATTTTGTTTTAGTGCAACTTTTGGAAATAATTCAGCTGCATAATGGCATCAATAATTTCGTGCATTACAGCCCAAAGAAGTGAAATTTGTGTGTTCCATGCATTATTTAGGTGTAGGCAAGGTATTCATGTAATTTAGAGAATTTACGGTTAAGGGCTTAAATGAATTAGTAAGCAATTTGGGTGTTTTTGAGCAATTTTGGGTTCTAATCAATCTAAATACATAATTTTGAATCTAGATTAATATTTAGAATTTAATAAGCTTTAATTTGAGGCTAATATTGCTTAGGTTTCGGTATATGAATCGAAAATCCCGAAATTCGCAAAACTGCCAGAAAACGGGGGCAAAATCGTACTTTCACTTAAAAACTGTCCGAGGCCACCCGAGCTTAACCAATGGTTAATCATGGCTTAAAAACACATTTTAAAACATTTTAGTGAGGTTCGGGCTCGATCAAGACGCACATCGGAGTTAAAAGCACCTTGAGGGGCGTTTTGGTCATTTCGCGCGTCGGAACTCAAAATTGAGATTCTTCTGCTCTATTAACACACATAACACAAACAATCCCTTATTATTCTCAAAACATCCCCTTGAGAATATGTGGGGCCCACAATCCTCATTTTCTGAGTAAAATAACTTCAGGGACATTTTGGTCATTTTACACGTACAGAAATTCGGGATTTGCGACTCTCACATGAATCGCTCCTAACCTATCTTATAATGTTATATTCCTTTATTAAGGATTGTTCGGCCTCAAATCTTATGTAATAATTACCTATGGTAATTCAGTAATTTCCAATGACAGTAAAAATTACAGTAAAAATTGGGGCGTTACATGCAACATGCCAGAAGGTTTTTGGTGTTCGATCTTTACCTTTTGGCAGACCAAACACTTACTCACCCAGGCGATCACATCCTTTTTCAATCCGGGCCACCAGAATATCTTCTTTAGGTCCTGATACATCTTGGTGGCACCAGGATGGATGGCAAAGTGGCTCTTATGAGCCTCCTCCAAGATTTTCTCTCGGAGGTCGCCATCATGTGGTACACAGATCCGCCCCTCATACCTCCACAACCAGTCGGGGCCTTGCTCAAAACCTTTCAATTTTCTGGCCTTAACCGCCTCTATTGTCTCCATAAAGTCCTCATTTTCTCTTTGGGAAAGCATAATCCTTTGCTTAAACCCACTGGTCACCGTGAGATGGCTCATCACGATGCCATTTTCCGTTGTTGCCATCCCCAAATTCATATTCCTGAACTGCTCTATTAACCTAACTTCATTGATCATCATACAAGACAGACGTAACGACTTTCGACTCAAGGCATCGGCGACTACATTAGCCTTGCCGGGGTGGTAACTTAAGTTGAAATCGTAATCTTTGAGGAATTCCATCCATCTCCTCTGTCTCATATTCAACTCCTTTTGATCAAAGAGATGCTTGAGACTCTTATGATCGGAGAAAACTTCAAACCTTACACCATATAAATGGTGTCTCCATATCTTAAGGGCAAAAACGATGGCTGCTAGTTCTAGGTCATGGGTGGGGTAGGTTACCTCGTGAGGCTTGAGTTGTCTGGACGCATAGGCTACCACTTGCCTATTTTGCATCAACACACAACCTAAACCCTTGCTTGACGCGTCACAATATACCTCAAAGGGCACATTGGGGTCAGGTAATACCAAAACTGGGGTTGAGGTGAGCTTTTCCTTAAGCTCTAGGAAACTCTTTTCACACTCAGGGCTCCACTCAAACGGGGCATTCTTCCTAGTGAGCTTGGTCAAGGGTAGGGCTAACTGGGAGAATCCTTTGATAAACCTACGATAATAGCCAGCTAAACCCAAAAAGCTTCTAATCTCGGTCACGGAGGTTGGTCTATCCCAATTCATTACGGCCTCTATTTTACTTGGGTCGACAGCTATGCCACCTTTTGACACAACATGTCCTAAGAATTTCACCTCATCCAACCAGAATTCACACTTAGAGAGCTTGGCATATAGCTTCTTTTCTTTTAATACTTCTAAAACCAACTTTAAATGACGCTCATGCTCCTCGTGGGTCTTCGAATAGATGAGAATATCATCTATGAACACAACCACGAATTGATCTAAATAGGGTCAAAAGATCCTATTCATGTAATCCATAAAAACTGCGGGAGCATTCGTCAAACCAAACGACATCACATTGAACTCAAAGTGTCCATACCGAGTTCGAAAGGCGGTTTTTGGAATGTCCAAATCTCTAACCCTAATCTGATGGTAACCGGACCTCAAATCAATCTTAGAAAACACTACAGCTCCTTTCAATTGGTCCATAAGATCATCAATCCTAGGCAACGGGTACTTATTCTTTATGGTCACTCGGTTCAACTGCCTATAGTCTATACACATTCTCATACTTCCATCCTTTTTCTTTACAAATAAGACCGGAGCACCCCAAGGCGAAACACTCGGCCTTATGAATCTCTTCTCCAATAACTCCTCTAACTGGGTTTTTAACTCAGCTAACTCCAAGGGTGACATTCTATATGGGGCTATAGAGATCGGTCCCGTTCCGGGTACTAGTTCTATGGAAAACTCTACTTCTCTTTCTGAGGGAATTCGGTATTTCCTCTGGGAATACCTCAGGATAGTCTCTTACCACAGGTATCTCATCTATGTTTTGCTCAAAGTCTACATCGCAGGCGGCTAGGAGAACATATCCCTTAGTTTTCTCCCCACTACAGAAGACTTCTATGGAGTTTAGGTATAACCTAAGAGGTTGAGTGATATCTTTGGGAAGAGAAGGAAAGACTACTGTTTGGGTTCCACAATCTAACAACACACGGTTGGCGTGAAGCCAATCCATGCCTAAGATGATTCCTATGTCTTTCAGGGGTAAACAAATAAAATCCATGATAAAAGACCTATTTTCCACTACAAGATGACAGTTCAGGCAACAATGGCAGGTATTAACAGGGCGATTTGTAGGAGTAGAAACAATGAGATCAAAGGGAAGTTTAGAGACTTTCAAATTTAAAGACTCGACACTAGCAAGTGAAATGAAGGAATGAGTAGCGCCAGAATCAAAAAGTACAGTTAAGGTTCTACCATTAAGTTCGCACTTACCTTCGATGAGGTCGTTAGACTTCTCGGCATCTTCGGCGTTGAGGGTAAAGACTCTCCCTTGGTGTTGTGGACGGGGGTCCTGGCTTGATGGCCCTCTGCTGGCACAGTCTTTTGCGTAGTGGCCGGGCCTACCACACTTGAAACAGACATTCTGCCCGGCTAGGCATGGGCGGTTCCCATGATTCTTCCCGCATTGAGGGCATACAGCAGCCGTTGCGGAACCTGAAGAGGTGGCGGGGGTTCCTTGGTACGCCTTATTCTTAGCTCCATTTGCCCCTCCTTGGCTATTGCCGTTTCGAGGACCGCCTTGTCCTCCTTGGTGATTGCTATTCCTCTGGCCATTGTTTTTGAACGGGGGCCTTTGGTTCTGTTTGGATTGTTGGTTGTAGGGAGTCCTTTGTTGTTGTTGTTGTTGTGGCTTGAACTGGTTGTTATTGTTGTTGTTGTTGTATGGAGTGTAGTGGCTCCTTGATTGGTTCTGATGTTGTGGTTTGAACCTTGGGGTTTGTGGTCCCAACCCCTTGGCTCTTTCCGCCCTCGCGGCATTGAGTTTCTTCTGGCCTTCTTCCAGAATCCGACACTTGTTGACCAACATTGGGAAATCCCTGATTTCCATGTGAGCAACGGCGAAGTTTAACTCCGCTTTGAGACCGGCCTCGTACTTTACACATTTCCATACCTCATCGAGGTTCCCTTGGAACACCCGAGAGAATTTGATCAGTTCTTCGAACTTGGCAGTGTATTGTGCCACAGTAGACCCTCCCTTAACTCCGCTTATAAGTAACAACTTCTTGAGTATGATGTTATGACTTAAAAATCATGTTGTACTTGGGAGGATGTTACAAAATACAAGACTTGAAATATAAACATGAAAATGCAAGTTCATTTTTAAGTCTTTAAGATTAGAAGGTGACAACTTGGAATATAAACATGATATGCAAAACATGTGTAACACCCTAATATTTAACCCAACACGCCTAGGACGCATTTAGATTAATTATTAGTCATTACTTTTTGTCTCAATTCTTAACCTTTAGTCTTTAAAATACTTAGCGAAAATATGGGTAAGCCGCACATACTTAAAGAAACTACGTCGTACGTTGCGCATACGAGTAAGAACAATCTGAAACACATCATGGATAAGAACTAATCACCAAATCATAAGCATATCATAACATCATTGAGGGATACATCAATAAAATCAAAGGTTCCATAATACATGCCATAATACAAATATTTAATATAGTAGCATCAAGCTCACTAATTAAAGGTTGAGCAGTACAGTGATTCAAAAAGCTAAGCATAACTAAAATGTAGCTAAACCCTTCGCGGGTGCACATCTACTAGAAACTAGGATCCGAGCATGTATGTAGGCAAGATAACTCCTAAGCGTCATAAACGAGAAAGCCTATGTCTCCACTTCTGCTGCGCCACTCTGATCTTAACCTTCATGCAACTGCCATGCTGGCATCTCAAGGAGGTCCATGAATATCACCATCAACTTATTCTGAAGACGAAGATGGAAGGAAAGGGAGGGAGTGATAAACTTATAAAAGAATCTCAGTAAGGCATTCTCTTATCCTAGTGTTGTAACACCCTAATTTTAACCCAACTTTCTAGAACACATTAGGTTAAACATTAGGCTATTACCTCATAGTCTCATCTTTTTCTTGAAAATATTTAGCGGAAATTACGGTAAAATTTTTTTTGAAAGTATAAAACAAAGTGAGAGCCGCGAACTTAACTATTCGAATAATGAACGTGAGACATGATTAACACTCATAGAGAGAACTCAAAAAGGAAAACATATAATAGTGGAGCAGAAATCATCATAACAAGAGAAACATTTCATTAATAACATATTTAGAGTACATAGGTAGTCATACCCGCATAGGTACAAGTGTAGCTTGTGATAAAGAAGAAATAAAATACAACAAGAAACACAAGTGTAGGGTGCGACTACAATATAAATCCAAAATGCTACCCTTCTAGTAAGCTACGAGTATAAATCCACCACCCCTCCCAAAAGATACAATAAGGGAATATCCTTGCAACGCTTGTGTACTCGAAAGCTCCACTTAGGGGTGTAGTGCACCTCCCTGGCTGGCGTGTCAATGAAGTCAACGAACATCACCATCGCTCTCTGAAGATGTGACGGGAGAAGAGAGAGAGGAGTGAGAATTCTTAGTAAAGAATCTCAGTAGGAGTCTCCTATCCTAGGGTTACATCGTTCACATCCCCAGGAACCTTGGGTTTATTTCATAAAGACAAGTGAGCATATATCAAGTTCATTTTAAGTTCTAAAGTGTATTTTAGCCAAGGTCCATTCATTTTAGGATGATCTTAATGTCATGAATGCAACATAATAAAGAATGTATGCGTGGCGCTACTTAATGCACATACATCAATCATCATCATACTTAGTGGTATTAAGTGGCAATTAGAATACATTCATATGGGACAAACTTAGTGACATAATCATAATCATAAAACTTCTTTTCCTTATGGGCCACCCTAAAAGACAATCAAATCAAGGGTGCTCGGCGAACCGGTATCACCCAGAACGTGTCCATCTCTAGGTTATGAGCTCATACCTTAACTAGTCGTCACTAGTTCTTACTTACCATTTAATGATAAGCATATCATAAATCATAAATCCCGACTATCCGAGTGCGGGTTAGGGGCAAATCTCTTAGGGGTGCTCGGCCGAACCGGTGTCACCTAAGAGTAAAAAAATGGGTACCGATGTCACATGAGTTCTATGGAGGTGCTCGGCCAAACCGGTGTCATCCTAGAACCCATCTTAGTACCTTAATTTTCAAAATCTTTAAGTCCCCAAATTTGTCGGAATTTGGCACCATGGCATCATGCCGAATTTCTTCCAAATTTGTTTTATGCCACATAAACATATATCCTCATGAATTCCTCATATGAATAACGTCATCATCCTTCACATAACATATGCATCATCGTAAAACATCTTAACATACCTTAGTATCATATAAATATCATTCTCATATTCTTAATGTCTTATGCATTGACCGCTATGGTCTTTAATTCACAGTCTAAGTTATGAATCATTCAAAGCTAACCTCTCGGGTACTTAGGAGGTTATGACTAATGTATATCTCTCTTCATACTATGGTCAAGAATATCTCTCAATCTCAAAGGTGCAGAATTCATAATTTCAACTTTACAGGTACCTAGGAGTCACGACAATGACCCTTTCTAAGTTCGGTTTGCTCCTAAGGCACCAAGATCAAGTCCTAAACCAATTATGAGTCATTTCTACACATTTAAACTAATTTAGAACCATGATTATCATTACTAAACCTTGCTGGACAGAATCCAGAAAATTCTAACATTAAGGGATCTAGAACTCTCAAATTAATTCTTTTCTAGTTTCTAACCTTTCTTATCTTTTACTTATGAGTTTTTCCATTGATCATACTTAAACATAAGCATGTTATGATCATTAAAACAGCTCATACAGTGGCCAAACATAGCAAGGCGGAACCGAAACAACACTCTCCATACAAAGGCATAAAACATACTTTTTAAAGCACATATGATACTAGTTTCTCTTGGAACCTTTTTAAAACCTTCAAAACTCTTTTGTAAACATTTTTAACATCTAAAATCATCAAGATATTTATAAGGGCAGTAGCTAAGTTGAATTTATTTCAAGAGGTCCTAAATTCATAAAACTTAGTTCTATATGTTCCTTGAATCCACATAGACTTAGAAAAATTATAAAGCATAGCTTATAGGCATTTTGTGATCAAATGAAACTTATCCTAAGTTCATTCATCTCACATAGCCGAAGTGGGCATTCTAAGAGAATGCTTTCCATGTCTAACTCTCATTTGAGACCTTGGGACAAATCTTTGAGCTCTAGAGCTTTAGGTGATGACAAAACATAAACATGCCATGCACTTCATTTTTATTGTTCATTAGGGAAATAAAGTGAGAACTTGAAAAGTAAATAGCTCAAAATAAATATGAGATGCAACTTGTTATTATCTTGGATTTTAAGTGATGACTTGAATAATAAACGTGAAATGCAATGCTTGAAAATTAAATATGAATATGCAAGTTCATTTTTTTTAGTCTTAGAGCATTAGTGATGACATAAAAATAAATCATGCTATGCAAGGCATAAACTAAATATGAATGCAAGTTCATTTTGGTTTAATAACTAGAGCTCGCCCAAGACTTTAAAGAACCAATATTCACAACCCCAACATAGTCTCATCAAGTCAAGAGAATGGAACTAAAAGAAATCTCCATATTTTCAAGGAAAGGAATTATGGCCGAAATCATGAGGCCAAGAGAAAGTAATCCATATTCCTTTTTGAAATCATTCTTATTTTCTTAAGTTGAAAACTTTAGTGAACTTCATAGCATAATAATAAAAACTAAAGAAAACTCAAGCTTTAGGGGTCTCATTATGATGAACACATAGTCATCATCTAGAGGTCCCCATCATCAAGCCATCATGTATGAGTTTAAAGGTCATGAAGGCCAAAAACTCAAGAAGGAAACCAAGAGAGTTTTAAAAAGAAATTCCAAGAGGTAGCTAGAGAAAAACTCATTTTTCATGGAAATGAGATGCAAAGAAACACTCCTACCTAGAGTGAAGACAAAGAGCTTGAACTTTGAGAGAAGAAAACAAGATGATGAGCTCCTCCAAAAGGCTTGATGTTTTCGGCCAAGGGGAGATAAGGAGGTTAGAGTTGTGTTTGAGGTGAGGTTGTGTTTGAGATGAAATATTTGAGAGGTTTAATGGTGATTCAAGGTTATGGAGTGATGTGTGAAGGTTATGAGATGATGATGATGAAGTAAAGAGATGAAAAAGATGAAGATGAAAAAGAAAGGAACTCTTTGGGACTAGAGAGAAAGAAAGAAACTAGCAAGACTACTCTAAGCTTTAGCAAATGCTCAATGTGCATCCAATGCTAACACAAGCTCCTATTTATAGAAAAACAAAGTGATAGGTGAGAGAATGGAAAGCATGGCTGATGGTAAGAAAGAGAAAATATCTCTTTGATGGTGTCATACAAGCATGGTTTGAAGCATGGAGCTCATGACACAAGGTATGGCTTCAAGCATGGGTTTTTGAGTGATCTTTTCTTTAAATTGTGGATGAAATTAGGCTTCTAGAAGACCAACATGGCTGGAAGTTTTTCAGCCACAAATAATTGAAGAGAATGATTTATTTTACTTGGTTATTCATTTGGAAAAGCAAGCTTGATTGAAATTATGACAAGGCATGACAAGTAAGGTGATTTGAGGTGATTTTCCTTTAAGTTTGAAATGAAATAATTCATGAAAATGCGGGATGATTTTTGGTCAGATTTGGGCAGCAAGGAGAGAGGAAAAATCTTCAATGTAATTGGGTGTTAATGATAGGATTAAGTGTAGGTTAGTTTAGGTACAAGGTTAGGAGTAATTAAGCTTAAGTTTAGGTAACTAAGCATGTGTATTAGGAATTTTATGACAAGGTTAGGAGTGCTCTTACATCATTAGAGAATTTAAAACTCATTTGTGAATAAACAATGTGTATCACAATCCCATGATTTAAGGAAAGAAAGAGAAAACACTATTTGTGCACTATTTGCACACTATTCATTGATTCCTACACTCAAAGTCCTTGAATTTAAGATAGGGTTTTAAGTTTATCTAAGCAATTTTAGGTTCTAATCATCCTTATTAAATTATTTTGACCTTAGATTAATTATGGAAATTAATTAACCTTCGATTAGAGCCTAATATTGCTTAGGTTTCGCTTAACCGTGTGATTAGGTGTAAACATACAAAACTACGGGCAAAACCGTAATTTTGCACTTATTTTGCCCGGGACCTCCGGGACCAAAACTGAGACCACAGAATACATAAAAACGTCTTTTAAACCCATCTAGAGAGGTTTCGGGTTCATCCGGCACTTGCAAAAGGGTAAAACACCACAGGGGCATTTTGGTCATTTTGACCTGAAAACTCGAAAAACGAGATTTTCGATCCCGGAAAGAAACACAAGTCATCCAATCCCCTTCCAACATTGAGTTTGCCCTTCGAGTACTACCGGACCTGGCTTTCCTCGAATTCCAGGCTGATAATGACCTCAGGGGCATTTTGGTCATTTTCACTCTAGTAGAAAATCGGGGCGTTACAAGTGTCATCATCTACATCCCCAAGAACCTCGGTTTTCATTATAAAATAGTGACCATGCATAAGATTCATTTATTAAGTTCTAAAATACCAATTACCAAGGCCCATTCATTTTAATATGAGTTTTGGATATTATGAATGTAGCATACCTTATCATGAAATGCATGTCAATACAAGGTGCAACATCCTATATAGAGACATAAGTGACATACAAAGAACATGGTAAACATGGCATGAATTGCCTCCATTTATACTTTAGGTGACTTAATTTATTCTTTTCTCTCATTGGGGGCCACTTTATTATTCTCTCCTCTTGAGAGTTCCAGGTTATGAGCTCATACCCTACTAGCCATTACTAGCATATTCTTATTCTCATGATAAGTTAACACCCAACTCTTAAGGTACGAGATAGGGGGAAAGGATCACCTTTCATAACCTTTAATTCAGGGAGTCTAAAGGATCACTTCCTTATTGGATCACCTCTCTTAACTTTTAATTCGGGAAGTCTAGAGGATCATTTCCATGTGTTTTATGTCACCTTAACCTTAGCATGTTATATTGAGATGCAAGAACACAAACATATCATATAATGTCATATGCTTTCATATTACTTCAACATATGCATCTTGAACATTCCAAGTGTAATCATAACATGCCACAATAAATCTTGTAACCAGTAGCCAAGTATGCAAACATAATCATCACATAAATCCTCAAATATATCATAAATTCATCATCTCATAAAATAAGCACTTTCATTATCCCTTAAATGGTTAAACCTCTAAATCGGGTAAATCTAACTTTTGTATTTATTCTTTTATGCATCTAAGGGATCAATTACAATTATTTCCATTAATTGTTAACCTCAAGAACATCATTAAACAATGCTGGACAGAATTGGGAAGGATAAAAAATTGAGCAATTTTGGTGTTATAAAAGTTACGTTTTTAACCCTTTCTCATTATCAACTTTTCCTAAGATGCTGGAATTAATTCCTAAACTATTTATTAGTGATTATTACACATACCTAATTTGACACGCTTCTATTATTTTTAAACATGCTGAAACAGAAATTATACTTTCAGTTTTTAGAAAGCTTTAGAAGTCACATTTTTTATCCTTTTTAGTTACCAGACTTGCCGAAAGTACCAAGAATGATTATCACATCAATTAATGGTAGTTTTCACACACCCAAACCACTCCAAATAGCATACATCAGATCTAGAAATGTTAGATGTAACATCCTAATTTTTAACCCAATACTTCTAGAACATATTTAGGTTAGCCATTAGTCTATTACTCTTTTAGTCTCATTCTTTAAAACCTTTCTTTAAAATATTTAGCGGAAAATACAGGTACAATTTTTTTTTTTGAAGACGTAAACAGATGTGAGCCTCGTGTAACGTAAAAGGTCGTTAACATAAAGCGTAAAAATAAAAAGAATAACATATCAGAAACATCAACACATCATCATATAACATTAACTTCAAATATTAAATCAAACAACATTACTAGTATTAATGATATAGGGATATTCCACAATAATACCACACTAAATATATTGAGCCCACTTGTAAAGGTTGAGCTTACAACAAATCAAACTACACACAACTACGATGTGAAAAGGCTAATACTACGTCCCCGCTTCTGCTACGCCATTCTATCCTCGACCATCAAGCTACTTCCATGTCGGCACCTCAGGGCAATCCATGGACATCATTGTCGACCTTGTCTGAAGACGAAGATGGAAAAGAAAGATAGGGGGAGTGAGAAACTTAGACAAGAATCTCAGTAGGGCTTCCCTTTTCATGCATGTGTCATCATCATCGTCCTCAGGAACCTTGAGTTTAATTATGAAATAGTGAGCATGCAAAGATTTATTTATTAAGTTCTAAAACAGCCATTATCGAGGCCCGTTCATTTTATCATGAGTCTTGTAATGAATGCATCATACTTCTTTATGATATGCATGTCAATACTTTATGCAGCATTACTCTAAAGCATACATCTAGCTTCATAGCAAACATGACGTGCATAGAACATGGTTCATGAATGAAATTCCTTGTTTCATTAGGTGACTTAAGTCTCTTTTCATTCTTGGGCCACCTTATTACTCTTCCCTTTTGAGAGTACTTCTAGGTTATGAGCTCATACCTCACTAGTCGTCACTAGTATAAACTTATTCCCGTTTGATAAATTGAAGTCCCGACTTGGTAAGTACGGGTTAAGGGGCAAGAATCACCTTTTCATCACCTATAGTTTGATGAGTCCAAAGGATCATTTTCTCATGTTTCAGATCACCTTAAGTAAGAATCACCTTTTCATCACCTATTGTTTAATGAGTCCAAAGGATCATTTTCTCATACTTTAAGTCACCTTAAGTCTTGGCATGTTATAACAAGATGCAACACATATCTCATAAACGTCATAATTCTTCATATATTTCTAACATATGCATCTCTAATGTTTCAAATGCAACCATAACATGCAAATGATGAATTCTATACCAATACCTCACATAATATCAAATATCACATGAATGCATCATCTCAAATCATCATCTCAATAAACATTCCCTTAAATGGCCAAACACTTAAATTGGGTAACTCAAATTATCAAATTATTTTCTTATGCATCTAAGGGACTAATCATCGTCATTACCACTAATTATTAACCTCAAGAACATCATCAATCAAAGTTGGACAACATAGGTAATAAATGAATTTCTATGATTTAAGGTGTTCTAGAAGTTGCGTTTTACGCCCTTTCTCGTTACCGGCTTTTCTTATGATGTTAGAATTAATTCCTAAACCATTTATGGGTCATTCTCACTCAAGTAAACATGGCATAACATGGTTTTACAATCCTTCAAAGGTGCGGGAACAGAAACAAAAAATTAATTAATTTAAGTGTTCTAGGATCGTACTTTTACGATTTCCTAGTTACTAGTTTCTCTATAGGTGCTAAAAAATCAATCCTACATCAAATATTACCAAATTTTTCATATTTAAACAATCCTAATCCGATTATCATTCCACTAAAATAGTTTGGTCAGTGTCTAGAAATAAATGGGTCAAAACCATGCTAAAACTTGACTTTACGATTTTTCTATAAAGCTATTTTCTTTCCTAACAAGCATAGAAAGGTTCCTACCTCCACACATATAATTTTTACACATCCTTAGCATAACAAAATAACATCGTACAACACCAAACACACCATGGCAGAACCGAATTCATATATATATGTATCATACATAAAATTTCATTTTCAACAAGCATAAGTTACTAGTTTCTCTTTGAATCATTTTAGGACTTCTAAAACTCTTTCGCAAAAAATTTTATCTTGTAAAAGAGACTAAGAACACTCATAGGGTAGTAACTAAATTAAAACACTTTTGGAAGAGGTTTAATTTACAAATCTTGTTAGTAATGACCTTATAGAGTTTTTAAAACATAGGGAAACTTTTAAACATAGAGTGTTGGCCCTTGCAACTAGATGAAACTCACATTAAGTTCATCATCATCACATGGCCGAAATATGCATCCATGGGGATGTCTCCATAACCAAACTTTAACTTGAGACAATAAGGGCAAGTCTTTGAGCTCTTAGAGTTTTTAGGTGACGACAAAAGTAAATGTACCATGCATTCCATTTTATTCTTTATTGTAAAGTAAAGTGAGAACTCCAAAGTAAATATGCAAGTTCAATTCTTTATTTTAGTGCTCTAGGCCCAGCAACAATCAACTTTAAGGCCGAAATAGAAAGGCTTCGAGATTAATTAGGTGATATACAAGCTCTCGTTTTAAATCTTTATGTTCTTAAGTGGTGACTTGAAAAGTAAATGTGCTAGACAAGAACATAAATATGAGATGCTGTTCATTCCTTATCTTTAATTTTAAGTGATAGCTTGGGAAGTAAACATGAATACAAAGCTCAAAAGTAAATATGCAAATGCACAAGCTTAAAGATAAACATGAGTGCAAGTTCATTTTATTTTTTATTAGAGCTCATCCAAGACTTTAGAGGAACTTAAACCTTAACCCAAACTTATCACAACAAGCTAAAGTGAACCTCAAGGTTCTTAGAACACAAAGTGTAACGCCCCGATTTTCGCTAAACTTTCATAATGACCAAAATGCCCCTGAGGTCATTTTTACCCGAAACACGAGGACGGCCGGCTTTGGCCATCCTCATAGGGTTCATATGTTATATGAAGGGGATTGTATGAGTATGAGTGCCTAACAAAGCAGGAAAACCTCATTTCTGAGATTTCTGTGCGTAAATGACCAAAATACCCCTGTAACAGAATTAAGGCAGTTTTAAGTTCCGTTTCGACCCGGACTTTGTTCTAGGTTCAAAACAATGATTTTAAGGCATGAACTATGTTTGTTTAAGTCCCGGAGGTTCCGAGCAACTTTTGGTGAAAATTACGGTTTTGCCCCTACATATCGCATTTTCAGCTTAATGAGCCGTTCAACTCCAAACCTAAGCAATATTAGGCTCTAATTAAAGGTTAATTAATTTCCATAATTAACCTAGAGCCAAAACCATCATTTAGAATTAATTGGAACCTAAAATTGCTTAGGGAAATTCAAATCTCATCCTAGTCTTATTCTTTAAAAAAGAATAAGAATCTGTGAATAGTGTCGAATAGTGTTTCCACTATTCACATCAACTTTTCTTTTCAAGACAAGTTGTCACACCCACATCACTAGTCTTAGAGGTGTTGACTCCCCTAATCCTTCTAGACCACCTCTAACCTAGGGATTTGTGGTTTTAAATAACCTATTAGTGCACCTAAGTATCTACTTAGCAACTTTTAATCCTAAGCCTAATTTATGTCACACCAAAGCACACTTCTAGAACATGGTTTAAGGAGATATTTCTCCTCCCCAAGGCTGCCAAGAATGGCGCCATTTCTCCCTAGAAAATCATCAAAAAGTTAGTCTATGTGTTCAAGCTATCTTGTGACTTATGTTTTGAACACTTTCAATCAATGATCAACTTTCAAGAAAAATTGTCACTCAAGACTCAAAGAATATTTTATATGGTCAATCAAGGCTTTCAATTCATTTCTAAAATGAAAATAATTATGTCTTTCAAACTCAAAAAGAATGATTTGTTTTTGTGGTCATTCAAGCTTTCCATCAAGCTTTTTCAAGACAACATGTCTTACAACACATTACCTATGCTTTGGGAATTTAAGTCTAGAAAATTTTCTCCTCTTTTTGGGCATGAGAAGCACGGTTTCTCTTCAGATTTTGCAGCCCAAAATTTTAAGTTTTTATGCATTTTTAAAGGTTTGAAAATAAGGTACATGCTAGCCATACTTTAGGACATGCATAGCTAGACTTTTCACCATGCTTTGAACAAGATTTTTCCCTCCCTCATGTGGCTGTAAAAGTGGCCGAATTCTTCCCCCCAAAAGGCCTCCAATATTCAATTCATTTCACTTCTCTATAAATAGGTAGCTTAGGGAACTTGAAGCACCTTTGTTCATTTCACTAAAGCTTTGAGTTAGAGCACTTTGAGTTTCTTTCTCTCAAGTTCAAGAGCTCATCCTCTCCAACCTCTTCATCTTCTTCACTTCCTCTCAAATCCCAAACTCTAGGTAGGGAGCTCTTCAAGAATACTTTCTTTTATTTTCATGCTCAATGTTTATCTTGCTTGAAAGTTGTATTGTTAGTAAGTTTTTCTCCCAAGCATTATTTTGGTTTCTTCTTTTCTCTTCCTTTTCATTTTCGGCCTTAAGGCCATGGTAGTGAGAGCTTGATGATGAGTGCTCTCAAAGATGAAACCATGAGTTCATCTTAAAGTGAGGCCTCTAAAGCTTAAACCTTTCTTAAGAAAAAGTTCCATCATTTCTCCTTTTTCTTTCATTTTTGGCCTTAAGACCAAAATGAGGAGAGCTTGATGATGAGTGCTCTCTTGAGATAACCATGTGTTCATCCTAACATGAGACCTCTAAAGGTTGAGTTTTGTTTGAGAAAAGTTTTATCTTTTTCATGTTTTGGTTAAGACAAGGCTATGTTTTTCATGAAAACTCTTTTTGAGCTTTTGTTCCTAGATGTTTCGGCCATGGAGGCTTAAGGTGCTTGGAAAAATGGTAGCTTTGTAATGAGTGCTTCATGTTGGCCTTTGTCACATGAACAAACTCTAAAGCTTGAGTTTTTCCAAGAAAGGTTTCTCTTTTTCAAGTTTTGGTCAAGAATGAGTTATGTTTCTTTGATGTCTTGAAACTTTCCTTTTCTTTTGTTTAGGTTTCGGCCATGGAGGCCTCTTGGACTTGAAATATGATAAGCTTGATGATGAGAGTTGTGTGATGATGTTTGTCACATGAACAATCTCTAAAGCTTGAGTTTTCTAAAAAATAAGTTTACTATTTTCAAGTTTTGCTCAAGACATAGTTATGTTTCTCTTGAACCTTGAAAACCTCATTTCTTTTCCCTTGAGTTTTCGGCCTTGAAGGCCTTTGGGACTTAGAAAATGGTAGCTTGATGATGAGGGCTTCATGTTGATGTATGTCACATGAACAAAACTCTAGAGCATAAATTTGGTTTCTAGGCCAAGTATGTTTCGGTTTCTTTCCTTTATGTTGGTCATGAGTTTTGTGTTGTTAATAAATGTAGAGCATTGTAAAATACTCAATGATGAGGACTTGAGATGTTGGTGTTTGAATCACCAAAATCTTGGTCCCTAGAGTTCAAAAATAAGGTTGTTTCCTCATGATGAGGATTCGCCACCTCATGGACTTTGAGGATATGATTTTCTTTTATACAACTTAGCAACACTAGTGTTTTCTCTTCTTGTGAGGATGAGTTATGGGTTGAAACTTTGTTTCCTTTAAAGTCTTGCAAGAGCTCTAAACAAGATATAAAAGAAGTTACATCCACGTTTACGTTTATGCTTTGCACTAGCACGTTTATTTCTTATGCCATCACTAAGACCCAAGATAATGAATGAACTTGCACAATGCACGTTATGTTTCAAGCTTTGCATCTCATTTTATATTTCAAGTCATCATTAAACTCTAAGAATAAGAATGGAGATGCATTTCATCTTTTACTTTGTGCTATCACTTTGTTTTCTAAAGGACTATAAAATGAAATGCATAGCACGTTTATTCTATGTCATCACTTGAAACTTTAGAGCTCAAAGACTTGCCCATTTCATCTTAAGAAAAGAATTAAATCAAGGAGGTATCTCCTTGAACATCATTTGGCCATGTGGTGTAAATGGCTCTAGGATGAGTTTCATTTAACTACAAGGGCCTATAATGCATGTCTTAGAATTTTTCTAAGCTTTGATGCACTTAACCAAGGTTTTAAACATGTTTTCAAGTTTTGAATCATTGTCAAGAGCAAGCCAAAATGGCTGCTGCCCTTGATGTTCCATGATGAGTTTTAGCAAAATAAACTTTGATTTTTCATGGTCTTGAAGTCCCAAAAAGGTTCCAAGAGAAACTAGCAAGTTATATGGTTGAAAGAAAGTTTTTTTCTCATGATTTTATGCCTTAAAGGTTTTCAGTTCTGCCTTAGTAATTTCAGCACCTTAAATTCTGTTTTGGGTGGTCTAAATATGTTCTAATGCCTTGCCAAGTATGTGATAATTGTTCTAGACTCTTTAAAGCATTATTAGTGACTTTGTTTGCTTAATATGTGAATTCTAGAACTATAAGGAATGGCAAAATGAGTTTCTGCCCAGCCTTGATAAAATATTTAGAATCACATTAGATTATGTCTAGATGTGTGGGAGTGACTCATAATTGGCCTAGGTATTAATTATTGTGCCATAGAAAAAGTC
This sequence comes from Dalbergia cochinchinensis, assembly GCA_031216125.1. NCBI lineage: Eukaryota > Viridiplantae > Streptophyta > Magnoliopsida > Fabales > Fabaceae > Dalbergia > Dalbergia cochinchinensis. The sequence continues at coordinate 27,956,985 of CM062372.1, read as the reverse complement.
GGATGCGAGAAATGGCTTAAAACGCATTTTCTAGAACACGTAATTCATCAAATATGAACAACTAGATAAAGCTGTCCAACCATAATTAATTAGGATTTAGAACTTAATGGATTATGGTAATGAGGTTAATCAATCCCATAAACATGCTAGAAAGTAATGGGAAAGTTTGAGGTTACCCGATTTAGGGATTTTTACCTTAAGGGATGATTATGCGCCTCTAAGTTTGATGATGAATTGATGTGTTAGCTCATGACGTGTATGGTGCCATGTGAACTATTATCCCTATGTGATAGCTTGTATTAACATGTTATTATTTCTTTAAAAGAACTTTGGAGATGCCGAGGTAGTAATTATGTGCTATGCATTAATTATGTGGCATCTTAAAGAAACACGTTAGACTTAGGATGACTCAGAACCTAAGAATGTAATCCTTTGAAACCACCGAATTAAGGGTGGGGACAATGTGATTCTAGCCCCCTAAACCCGTACTTAAAGTCGGGAAGTTGACTTATCCAAATGGATAAAGTCTAGATGCTAGTGACGAATAGTGTGGTATGAGCTCATAACCTAGAGTTTTCTCAAAAGGGAGAAATATTAGGGCGGCCCAGTTAAGTAAAGGTTCTTATGTCACCTAAGTAACCTAGTTATGTGATTTATGTTCCATGTACCAGTTATATGATTTAGGTTCCATGTACCAGTTATATGATTTATGTTCTACGTACCAAGCTACATGATTTATGTCTATGATTTTAGTATATAGCCTATGTAACACAAGTGCCATGTTAAAAAGAACGGATTCTCGGAAAATGAGATTTTGGAAAACTCATAATTGAACCTATGTATGTCCATTATTTTATAAATAACCCGAGATTCCTAGAGACGTATATGATGACACTTAGGATAGAAGGAAAACCCTACTGAGTTTCTTTAGTAAGATATCTCACTCCCTCTATCTTTTCCTTTCCATTACGTCTTCAGAGCGAGATGGCGACCTTCGTCCTATTCATTGACACTCCACGGTGGGAGATCCACCACGACCAGGAGTATGGGTCCTATCATTTTGAGGGCCGATGTACCTTACGTGTATTCATGTTCGTTGGACGGCCATTTTCGCACCGTGTCTATAGCTACCACTTCACCCCGGCATCCCCCTACGACGATCCCACGATTTTCGAGCATGCACGACCACAATGGGAGCATAACCTGTGGGCCCCCTCTGACCGTTCAGCCGATATGCCAGCAGTGCGTCACCGACACAACACTCGGAGGAGGACCCTATAGGGATGTCCCTACGGTCATGAGGACTCGCCCCACTCCACCGCAGCCGACCGACGGCAGCGAGGAGACGGTTACCCAGCGTCGGAGGGCTCCGGCACCAGGACCACGACCTCGACGTGGGCGGCCCATCCAGTCCCAGGGCATGCCTGCACCGGCCGAGTTCCGCCCATGGATTGGCTACGTCCTTCCATACCCGTGATCTCATTGCATAGATGGAGGGTAGACCTTAGTGCACGCACACCACTAGTATGGATGAAACCTCTTTTGTGTTGAGGTTATCCATCATAGATTGCACGGGGGTCAAGATGTTTTCTTTCAGTTCTTTTCGATGTGTTTCAGATTCGCTGTATTTATATTTACATTATGTACTTGAAGAGTCCTGCCCAGTGGGTAGGCATTTTATCTATGAGGTATTTCAGTTATGATAGATGTTATGTTCGATTTTATGTTTTGGAGCCATTCCTATGTTATCGTTCCGCATACTATGATATCGACTCGTGAAGTTACGCGCGGCTTCTATTTTAAGTAATGATTTCAAAAAAAAAAAGTTGGCTCATATTATCGTTAAGTCTATTTTCCAAGGAAATGAACCATGTCAGTAAGTAACGACTAATATTTGGCCTAAGTACGTACTAGTAGTATTGGGTCGAATATTTGGGTGTTACACAAAGTATCTTTTCTTAAAGCAAAGTCATAAATGACATTTTTATTAAAACTCAAGCTCTAAAGGTCTCATTGTGAAGAACACATAGCCATCAGCTAGAAACTCTTATCATCAAGCTATCATGTGTATTATTAATAAACATGGTCGAAAAATTGAATAGAAGGAAAGAAAGGGGGCCGAAACTATGAGCTAGAAAAGAACCATTTTGAAACTCTAGAGACCATGATCTTGATGATGTTTTAACACCAACATCATGTGTCCTCATCATTGAGTTCATACACTCATTTTAGAACAACATCAAAGTTAAGTTCTTCAAGATAAAAAGGAAAGAAACTAAAAACACCTTTTCCTTAAGAACTAAGATCAAGCTTTAGAGGTTGCTCAAGTGATGAACATCATCATGCAATCCCCATCATCAAGCTCTCATTTCCAAGCTCACCAAAGGCCCTTGGCCGAAAATAAAATATGAGGAGGAGAAGAAGTTCTAAAAGATTCAAGAGAAACCATCAAGTCAATGGCTAAATAAGAACTTTTAATGAAAGAAACATTTAAGATAAAATCCCTACCAAGTGAAATGAGGTTGAAGAAGAAGAACTCTTGATCTTGAAAGAAAAAGGAAAGCTTTAAGTGCTCTAGAAAACTAAAACTTAGCAAATGACTAAAGTTTCTCACAAGTTTATTTGCATATGTATTTATAAGGAAATGAAACAAATGAGGATGCATGGAGGGGGAAGGGTGGCCAAAACTATATGGAGGGAAAAGGAAGGAAAATATCTTCTTTAAGGTATGGTTGTAGTCATTCAAAGGTATGGCCAAGTATGAGTTCAAGTATGGTCCTAAGCATGGTATAGGCATGATGTGGTATGGATGGCCATGAGGGGGGTATGGGTGGCCATGCCTTTCTAGAAGAACTTAGGGAACAAGTTGTTCCTTAATTGTGGGTTAGGATGTGTGTTTAGGTGTAGCTTTGTTTAGGCTTGAGATTAGGAATTTGTAAGTAAGTGTTTTGGTGAGGTAATAGTTAATTAGAGACTTGTAAGACTAGATTTAGGAGGTGGTCTTACTAAATTAATGGAGTCAAACTCCATTAACTAGGAATCCAATGCCAACATGTTTTCTTGATTTAGGGAATTGGAGAGAAAAAATACTATTTCTAGATTCCTTTCTTAAAAAATTAAAACTAGAAAAGAGTTTTGAGTTTCTCTAAGTAATCTTAGGTTCTAATTAACCTCAATTAATTATTTTAACTCTAAATTAGTAATTAGAATTTACTAATACTAATATTTAATTAGAGCTTAATATTGCTTAGGTTTTGCTAATCATATCATTAGGCCCAAAATGCAGTATGTAAGGGCAAAATCGTAATTTTACACAAAAACTGCCCGGGACCACTGGGACTCGAACAGAGGCCACTAAAGACATAAAAACATCATTTAAACCTTCTGGAAAAGTTCCGGGCTCAAACGGCACTCATACCTACGTAAAAACGTTATAGGGGTATTTTAGTCATTTTGACCCCAATCCTCAGAAAACGAGATTTTTGTTTCCGAAACCACTCAAAAACCATCTAATCCCCTTCAAACATTGTGTTGACCCTTTGAGGACCGCCGGGTCGGCTATCCTCGAATTCCGGGTGGAAAATGATCTCAGGGGCATTTTGGTTATTTTCTCTCAAACAGAAAAATCGGAGTGTTACATTAGAACAGAATCCAGAATTTAATTTTTCAAAAGCATGCAAAATTGCAATAATAAGCATTTCTAGTAACTAGTCTTTTTTAGAATTAATTCTAGGTCAAGGAACACTCTTATAATTAATTTATTTCTTTGGAAACACAAGTAAATTTCCTTAGGTCAGTAGCAAAATCAGAGGGCTCAAATTAAGATTTTGGTTATGTAAATCATATTTTAACACTTTTAGGAATTAATATTTTTCTCAAAGGAAAATTGCATGACATAACTTTTGAAACCTCAAGGTAACAATACTCCAAACCTTAAAACTTTATTCCCTTGGAAACAAAACATATTTGTAAAGACAAATGCCCATGGAATAGCTTTAGATATTTAGGTGATGACTGACGGCTGGCCGTTGTCAGCACCAAGTTTAATAAAGGAAATTAAATTCCCAACCGGATTGCAACAAACACCTAGATAGTGGAATGCAACTCGGGTCGTCTCACAGGGAAGTTGAACTAATTAGCTGGATTAAAAGGGGGGGTTTTGTTTCATCAAAATTAAAAGCATAATAACAAGTAATAAAATTGACAATAATCAAAAGGAGGCTAGCTTAGGGGATTCTCAAGATAGGGAATGTTAATCATTAACGTGACATATGATAAGCATTTGATGAGGACCATGTACTAACCGTGCAATCACACTATTAGTAGCAATTCTCCTTAGAGTCAATCAACTAAAGGATGACGTATAGCACTTATATTTAAATACTTGCAATCACAACATATAAATATACGGGCCAATTACAAAACCAATTGCCATAGTCTAACCCTCAATCAAGAGCTATCTTCATTCTCTTAGTTAATTAAATACTTGCTAATCAATCAATTAACATGCATTCAATCAACAAACTGATTCAAATATGATTGCAAGTCATGCTTACATACCCAAACAGCACCTAACCTATTCATGCATATGAATCAGTAAACACAAATAGAAAGGGAAACACAAAGGAAAAGAGAACTACACCAAACTCTTGCATTAAACTTCAATAATGTTTCAAAACATCTCTAACTCTTGAATCCCCTCAGCTAGCAAGCAAACTACTCCTCCATGGGAGGGTTACAACCAGAGAGCAAGGTGGAAAATTGAAATCTGAATGAAAACTACATAAAAAGTACTCTAACAGTGAATGTATAGTGTTCTTGATGGAAAGAGGGAAGAAAAAGAATAAGGAAGAATGAGAGCTCTCCAACCTAGGGTTCTTTCCTAATATGGAAAGAAGTGTGTTGGGTTTCGTGCTTCCCCACCTTACATCATCCTTAATTTTGCTAAAAAAGGCCCTCGTGGTTCAAAATTACAAAAATTAAACTTTCAAGTTTGATCTCGTAACACTCGCTGTAGCGAACGGGCTTGAAATTCTCCATTTCGGCCGCTCTTTAAACTCGCTGCAGCTAGTTATATTCACTGTAGCGAAGCTGTCTGCAATTCTGGCTCATCTCTTCTTCTGTGCTTGATGCAGCGACTGATTCTCATTGCAGCAAGGCTGTTCGGATATAAGTTTTCAATCCAGCCTTCTTACTCTTTCTTCCACTTGCTCTAAGCTCCACCCTACTGTGCACTACTAAGGAAGACTCTTCAAGTGACTGTGATCTACTCTGCATAAGAAAGAGGTATCATGAGAAATATATGTGCAAAAGTCACTACTTAAAAGTCATAAAATAAAATTAAGTGCATGGAGGGGAAAAGTATAACAACTAACAAAACCTATGAGAATTAAACTAAAATAGAATGCAAAAGTACCAAGTATAAAATGGAAATATATACAAAAAAGAGAGTTTATCAACTCCCCCACTCTTAGGTACTGGCATGTCCTCATGCAAAGAAGCATGGAGAAAAGACTCTAGTGAAAATTATGAAAAGGCACGAGAGGAACAAAGGAATGGAGTTTGGTAGCCATTGAGATTCAGAAAGTCACACTTACAAGCACCAAAATGCAAAAATTGACAATTCAATCATCCATAGAGAGCTTCAAACAAGCATGGATCAAATTAGAATATGAATTAATGGATTGGATTCTCACATGGGTATATTCCGCTTAATCCACTCAAGTGTATGGAGCAATACAACACTTAAACACTTCACAATGCAATGCCTTCTATAAGCTTGCCTTTTATCTCAATCGCCACGGTTCAAACACAATCATAGACATGCATCACGAGGTCTTATTCGGGTTGTAGCGGGGTCAAAGTCAGGGAGGATAGAATTTGGGTTATGTGAGCTAAACTCAGGTATATGGAAAGACAAAAGTGTGTGTACACCTGATAGAATTGTGAATGGAAAGCCTAAATCAAACAAATGGTGGTTCCACAAGAAATGCTTGGTGGTTTAATTTTGACTTTGAATTGGATTTTTTTTATTATTTTTATTATTTATTATTTTTATTTTTATTTTTATTTTATTTTATTTTTTTAAAAGAACTAAGTATCATATATTTTCACTAATTCACCAATTACACACATGCAGCACTTTAATTCACCACACAATTGATTTAACAAGGCCCTCCCCAACACTTAAGTTTTTAGCACAACAACACTCCATCAATGCTTCCTAGACCTAAGTTGGGTATTTTCCCTTGTTTTTCGCTTATGGGGATGATGGGTTGGTTAAGAGAAAGGAAGGGTATTAAGGCTCGAAAGGGGATATGCAAGGGTTCATGCAATTGGGTAGGCTTATAAAGCCGAGTGGTTAAATAAAACAAAGAGAATGCCTCAATTACACACATGTCATGAAATGCATTGAAAACGCTTTGAAAAACAATCAGGCAAGTTCTAGAATGACAAGCAATGCTAGTGTGCACACCAAGAAAGGAAATGAGAGTGATCAAGATTATGCAATCACCAATTAGGCTCGAGAGCTCACAGGTTAAACTAGTCAATCATTCAACATCCAGATCAATCTCATACTCATTGCTCAAAATGGAAATTGATGTCTCACAATCTAAACAGGTGCTAACTGTGAATCAAAAAGTGTATGACCAAATTGAATCATGAACTAACCAAACTCTCTTTATTTAAACCTAGCAAAGACTAAAAGAAAGCAACAAAATAAAAAATTTGAACCTAAACTTGAAAACAAGACATGATTGTAAAGTACACCACAAAACCATAAAGAGTTCGAAAGCAGTAAATGTAGCAGAAGAACAGAAATAAAAGGTACAAAAAGAGAAAAAGAAAAGAAAGATCCTGTCATTATAAACGACCCCCCCACACTTAAATAAAGCACTGTCCTCAATGCTGTACAACAAGTGTGAAGAACAAAGTGCAGGAGAGGGAAAAGAAACAAAAGCCCTGCTTAATCATCTGAATTTTCTGACTCCTCTGTAGATTCTACCACATCTGGATCCTTTGAGGCTAAGCTCTCCTCCTGTCTGTCAGCTAGCTGCGCCTCCAATCGAGCTATCCTCCTCATAATCTGGTGCTCAGAGGCAACGACAGTGTCTATGATATGCTGGCGAAGGCTCTGTTTGAGCCCACTAGCCCTCTCAGTCATCTGGACCTTCAGGTCTTCAATACTGGCCAGTAATACTCCACAGGGGTTATCCGCTGGAGGATCCCCACTAGCCTTCTTCTTTGCTATAGCATCCTTGGGCAAAACGCCCGCAATGGTGACAGAGGGAAATTTAGTCTGTAAAAGGTCCTCAGGAAGTCACTGACTCCAGTGCAAAGGGCCATCCTGGTGATAAGAATTGGATATGGCAATCTGGCTCTGAATGCAGTGGAAGGGACATCATGAATGTGAGATAAAATCCTGGAAGGAAGGTCAATCCTCCTGCCTTCCAGCAGGCAAAATAACATGAGCGCGCTGTCCAAACTGAGATCTGAGACATGAGAGCATGAAGTGATATGGAAGAAGAGAATCCGCATCCATGCTCTAGCCTCCAGTGTGAGATGTGCACCCCTGAGCAAGTTAGGCCGATTGTATTGGTTAAGCACCCACTCGCTTCCTAGATGTGTAAGGTGGTCCTTGATCTTATCAAGATCTAAGGTCTGAATGTCATCCAGAAGCAGTTGAAAGTCATCGGGCTAGCCATCTGCAGGGTCTTTTGGTATTTCCAGGATGGTGCGGATGCTGTCTGTAGTGAAGGGAACTTGCCTTCCTTTGAGATAAACAGTGTCGGCCACCCTGTTTCATAGGTTCGCATAAAACTCGCGAACCCAGGAGAGGTTAGCCAGAGGCATATCAATAGCTAGAATGAAAGTCCACCCCCAGGCCGCTATATCGTTCAATACCCCTTGCAACCTATTCTCGACCAGATCCTCATATAGAATTTGATTCTCAAAGAGGCAAGGCCTTCTATGCATGGCTCTCTCAAAGGCTCACTCTGTAGCAATGTTTTCAAATCGAAAAGGATACGCAGGGGGCAGAATAGTAGCCATCTTTGCATCCAGTGGGTTTTGAGCAGGGTGAGCTTGCTTCTGTTGTTTCTTAGGCGCCATGTACCTGGAAAGAAAAAGAAAAAGATGACAAACAGGAAAACCAAAGGAAATAATAAGTAAAAAAAAAGGAAACAGAGAGAAAACAGAGGGAAGTTCAGGTTCGCTGTAGCAATAACAATTCACTGCAGCGAATGATGACAAATCCAGAATTGGGTATAAGCAGAAACTCAACCTAAAAAGTCTAAAAATTAAAAAATAGCATAACCTAGAAATTAACTAAATCAGGATGAGCAAAACACTGATGAAATTGTCCTAATGTAACCTAATCAACAGAATAAGGAAACAACCTAAGGAAGCATACAACCGTGAAATAAAATCAATGCAACTAGCAGGAAATAACAGAATAGAGGACAGACTCGGAGAGGGTGGTACTGTGATGGGAGGGGAGAGGGAAATCGAGGTGTGGCATGGAATGTGTTATGTGAATGGGTGGTGAGAGTATGTGAGGGAACTGAATGAGGGAGTAAAAAAAGAAGAATGAAGGGCATCCGTTCCTAAATTGAACGTTCAGCGCTAGCCCCGCTAGCTGCAGCGAGAGCAGCGAAGTGAAACGTAGCATTTCACTAACGCGCTCCCCCCCAAAAATTGATTTTAATTTATTTTTTAATTTTTAATTTTTTTTAAAAGAAAGGGCATTGCGGTTTGCTGCAGCGAACGTCTTCAGCACGAGGGTTCTCGCTGGAGCGAGCCTGAAAGTTTCTAGCCACTCCAGAATGGCTGATTTCCCTGTTCTGACTAGAATTAACATGAAACAAAGCTTAGTTAAAACCATAAACTATAAACAGGATAAAACATCATAAAAGCAAATGAAAGAGAGAGAAAAGGGATAAGAAATAGTGGGTTGTCTCCCATTCAGCACTTTGGTTTAGCATCCCTAAGTTGGACGTCTGGATCTTTCAGAGGGTGTAATTGGCTTTGATCAATGCCAATTCTGTTTCAGCCCTTGGGGCTATTTACCCTTCATGAAAAATCTTCAAATGGTGGCCGTTTACAAAAAAGTGTGCTTTGGAACCTGAGTCTTCCAACTCCACAGCACCAGATGGGTGTATGTGAGTCACTCGAAAGGGTTCATCCCATCTAGAGCGTAACTTGCCTGGCATCAAGCGCAAGCGGGAGTTGTACAATAACACCAATTGGCCAACCTCGAATTCTTCCTTGAAAGGTTCTTGTCATGAAAGGCCTTGGTCTTTTCTTTGTAAATCCTCAAGCTTTCATAGGCTTCCCTCCTTAATTCATCAAGTTCTTACAGTTGGAGTTTCTACTCTTGGCCGGCTTCTGATAAATCCATGTTGCATTGTTTCACTGTCTAGTAAGCACGATGTTCGAACTCCATGGGCAGGTGGCATGCCTTTCCAAAAATGATCCTAAAGGGACTCATCCCAATAGGTGTTTTGTAGGCAGTCCTATATGCCCACAAAGCATCAGGTAAGCGCATGCTCCAATCCTTTTGGATTGGCTTCACCACCTTCTCTAGAATGCGCTTAATTTCTTGATTGGACACTTCTGCTTGTCCGTTAGTTTGGGGGTGGTAGGGAATGGATACCCTATGAACAACCCCATATTTGCGGAACAAGGCGTCCATGCTTCGGTTGCAAAAGTGAGTGCCTTGATCACTGATGACGGCACATGGTGTTCCAAACATGGAGAAGATGTTTTTCCTAACAAAGTCCACAACAACTTGAGAATCATTAGTCTTGGTGGCTATTGCTTCCACCCATTTAAAAACATAATCAACAGCCAAAAGAATGTAAACAAAACCAAAGGATATAGGGATGGACCCATGAAGTCAATGTCCCATACATCAAAAATTTCACGAAACAATAAAGGTTGCTGGGGCATTTCATTCTTCTAGGACATGTTCCCTATTTGTTGGCATTGTTCACAAAGCTTGCAAAATTCATATGAATCCTTAAATAAAGAAAGGCAATAAAACCTAGAATCTAACACCTTTCTAGCGGTGCGTTGGGGCCCAAAGTGGCCACCACATGCTGAGGAATGACAAAATTGTAAGATGGAATTGAATTCTGAGTTAGGCACACATCTCCTAATTACTTGGTCTAAACAAAATTTCCATAAGAATGGGTCATCACACACAAAATATTTACAATCACTTTTTAATTTGGAAATTTGAGCTTTTGTGAAGTGTGGTGGAATGGCATGACCAACCAAGTAATTAGCAATGTGGGCAAACCAAGGGGCTACACGCACATGCATCAACTGTTCATCAGGGAATGCATCATTGAGGGGTAGGGGTTCATGGCCAACATGCTCTAACCTACTCAGATGGCCAGCGACCAAATTTTCAGCTCCACTCCTATCCTTTATTTCAATATCAAATTCTTGAAGGAGGAGCATCCATCTGATAAGGCGAGGTTTGGCCTCAAGCTTTTTCAATAGATACTTTAGTGCTGCGTGATCCGAATACACCACCACTTTTGCTCCAAACAAATAGGACTTGAACTTGTCCAGAGCAAAAACAATTGCTAAAAGCTCTTTTTTGGTGGTAGTGTAGTTAGATTGCGCAGGATCTAAAGTCCTGGATACATAATAAATGGCATGAGAGAGCTTACCTACCTGCTGTGCAAGCACAGCACCCAAAGCATGGTTAGAAGCGCCGCACATCAACTCAAAAGGGAGGCTCTAATAAGGGGGCTAAACAACAAGTGCTGTAGTTAGAGCTACCTTTAGAGTCTCAAAGGCTTCCTTGCATTTATCATCAAACACAAATTCTGCATCTTTTTGCAGCAAGGAAGTGAGAGGGACAGCTAGCTTGCTGAAATCTTTTATGAATCTCCTATAAAAACTAGCATGCCTAAGAAAAGAGCGAACATCTCGCACGCATGTGGGGTAGGGTAGAGAGGAGAAACATCAATTTTAGCCTTATCCACAGAAAATCCCTTAGATGAAATGATATGTCCTAGAACTACACCTTGTTGAACCATGAAATGACATTTTTCAAAATTGAGTACAAGGCGAGTTTCAACACATCATTTCAGAACCTTGGTTAGGTTATCTAAACATGTGTCAAATGATGTACCAAAGACAGTGAAGTCGTCTATCAAGACCTCCATGCAATTTTCCAAGAAATCATAAAAGACGCTTACCATACACCATTGCAAGGTACCTAGAGAGCATTGCATAACCCGAATGGCATGCGTTTGTTTAAAGTACCGAAAGGACAAGTAAAGGTAGTCTTTTCTTGGTCTTCAAGAGTAATATGGATCTGGAAGTATCCTGAATAGCCATCTAGGAAACAATAATGAGATTGGCCCCCCAAGTGCTCCAGCATTTGATCAATGAAGGGGAGTGGAAAGTGATCCTTTCTTGTGGCTTGATTAAGTCTTCTGTAATCAATGCACACTCGCCAACTATTTTGTACCCTTGTAGGTACCAATTCATTATGATCATTTTTCACCACTGTGATACCGAACTTCTTAGGGACAACTTGGACTGGGCTAACCCATTCACTATTAGAAATTGGGTATATGATACCCGCAGCCAACAGTTTTGTAACCTCGTTTTTGACAACATCCAAGATGAGAGGATTCAATCTTCGTTGAGGTTGTCTCACGGGTTTAGCACCCTCCTCCAAGAAAATGCGGTGTACGCATGTAGAGGGGCTGATACCAGTGATATTCGCTAGAGACCACCTAATGACCTTTTTGTGGCTCCTAAGAACTCTGAGTAACCTTTTTTCCTAGTCCTTCTTGAGAAATCTTCACCCTCCCCTAACTATGCATATTTTAGGTGATCGGGGAGGGGTTTCAACTCAAGGTTCGATGATGACTCTAATGGTGAAGTAGTTGTACCTGAAACTTCACAAACACTTGAAACAAACATGTCATCATACCCAAATAATGGAAGAGCTATAGAACAAATGGGAATTCCTTTGGCAAGAAGGCATTCAAGAGGTAAATGATGATTTTCAATGCTGAAAGCAGAACCAATTTTTCCCAAAATTTCTGAAGACTTCCAGTTGCACAATTCTGCAACTTTTTGTTCAAAGTCACTCGCTGCAGTGGCATAATTTCACTGCAGCGATACTGTCTACTTCGTATTACTCACTACAGCGAGTAATTTTTGCTGAAGCAAGTCTGTGTCAAGTTCAGACTTTGTAATGTTCTCAGAACTCATGAGAGGTATGCTGACATTGTGCTTTTCATGTAACAGTTCAGTAGTGTTGTCAACAACAAAATCAGTTAAAGAAGCATCAATTTTAGCACATTCTGTAACATCCTCCCAAGTACAACATGATTTTTAAGTCATAACATCATACTCGAGAAGTTGTTACTTATAAATTAATAGACCTTTCTTAAATATTTATAGCAAGTTCGATTGAATAGTAAAGTAACTAAATCATAGTTCTATTAACATATACGACGAAGAAACAAACATTTATTGATTACAAGGTTAAGTACAAAAGGAAGCTTTTCTATGAACTTTAATACACATCCAGTCTCTATTATAAATACAGAGATAAGCATATGACTAAGTACAGTCTGTACAAACTTCAGTCAGAACTATCAGAATCTGATTTCCTTTCATAAAGTAGCCTCCTTGTTCTTGGGATCAACTTGGAGACAACACGGGAACACAAACACATAATCATAATGTATTCTAAAATTCTCAGTAGGGTAACTCCCCAATTACATAATCATGATGTCATCGTCATCGCCCCAGCCACTTCGGTTTATTCAGAAAAGGTGGTCATTCATTAAATAATAACAGTTTATTTTTAAAGTTCCAAATCATACTTTCGAAGTGGGTTACTTTTATTATTCAGTCACTTAAAACATGTATTTCATGACATTCAAGATCATAGAAATTCCTTCAAGACCAATGACTTAATAAAATATATGAATACATATGGAAATTATAATGATCTTTTCATGCCCTTGACATAATAAAGGGGACTTTTTCGTGCCCTAATGGGGACTTTTTCGTGCCCTATTGGGGACCTCTTCGTGCCTTTTTTATACTGAAGGGGACTTCATTGTTCACTTAGCACATACATTATCCTCAAGCTCACATATACATGCATAACATTTCTATATGCATGAACATAATTCTCAAATCTCATAATACTTCAAACCTATATATATCATTCATTCATTCCTTATAAAATAATCTTGGAAGTCTAGGGCATGCATTCATACACATCAAACTTGAACCAATTGCCATTAGGTCACTAATTCAGGGCATTATCACAATTTCAGCACATTGGCAGATTTTTCACTCAAGTAAGACAATTTAATATGGAATTCAAACCAGCAAATCGGAGGCTATAAAAATTCTTAATGACACCTCAATGTGTCCACAAGGTTCTATAAAAATTCCAGAGGAAGAAAAGTTCTCTAACTATGTTAAAACAATTAGACAAATTCGAAGGTTAGAAACCTCCTATTCACAACCAACAGCCATAGTTTCCAATTTTATTACCCGACCAAATGATCATATAAAATCATATAAAAATTCAGGGTTGGACTTAAATATGTCCTTAATATCCTATTAAAATTTCAGCTTATAATTCGATCATTTACTAGGTTAATAAAATTTTACAAGTTCACAGCTTCAGATTCAACATTTCAGGCAGGATAGTTACCACTTAGGTTCTTGAATTTCTCAAGGCATTAGGAATCAAAACCAGAGCTCAAAAAAATTCATGGAACTATCCTAGGATGTTACCTTCAACATATAATTTTTATATCATATGAAAATACCCACAATTGCCTCAGAAAATTCGTGAACAATCACTGCCAGTAGGAAAGCTGAAAATCCAGCAAACCACCTCAGAATCTCTTTTGATAAAAATGATTTTGCCACAACCCCAAACACACCACCAAAATTAACACATAAATACCATCATCTTAAAAACCAATATATCCAGAAATTTCGAACCAAACACAATCATAAAAGTCCAGCATAAAATTGGAAAGAAAAGATCAAAGAAAACCCTACTTTGAAAGCTTCAAAGCTTTATAACTTCAAAGGTTGTTCCAATTGATTTCCCTTCACTTCAAGGCCACCAATTCAAGCCCAAAGACTCCCTTAGGCAGTGAAGAATGATCTCTCAAGGTGGAAAACTATGATGGATTCAAATTCTAATCGGTTAGTTTTGTAGGTATTGAGATCTAGAACAAGTTTGGTGAAGGAATTTTGAAGTTTTAACAACTCTAAGCTAGGAAAATGGAGGTTTGAATAAAGTTTCATGCTCATTGAAGGAACAAAAATGGAGGTGGCTGTGTGTTTAAGAAGTTGGCCGAGAATTGGTTGACAAGGAGATAAGATTAGGTGTGTTATATTTATCTTGTCATAGATGTAGTCTTTGTATAAATAAAATATGCTTTCTTTCTAATAATAAAAAAGAATGAATGGCTAGGATTTAATCTTGAAAAGCAAGATTAAATCTTAGCCTTACACATGGCATATAAAGGATAAACATTATCCTTTTTATAAGAATAAACAATCTTTCGATATTAGAAATCGCAAACCAAAATTTTACCAAACGGGTAAAACAATATACCCGAGTAATCAAATATTGCCCAAAAATTAATTCCAGGTACAAAATCTTTATTTCTAACTATTTCTAATCTTATTCCCATGTTTTCCCAATTTCGAGCACCTTCAGGTCCCGAATCAAGGGTTTCGGCTGTCCCGGCAAGCCTGCAGGGCCCGCAAAGCACTATTTATGTGTTTTTTTTTTTACAAAACCATTGAATTGTCCCCATCATTGTTAAAACTGTCAAATTTTTGAAATTATGACTAATAAAGTTCAAATTAATTTTTAAATAATTTTCAAGGTGTTACACACTCTCTACACAAGTTTGATATCCCATCACAATTGGGGTAGAAAAAATCATTTTCAAATTCTAACACTCCAAGAGGATTTCCCACAAGGTCACTATATGTATCTTCTATCAATGAGTCAATTAAATCAATTGCAAAAGTGGAATGGTTCTCTGTGGGAAATTTCATGGCATCATGCAAGTTAAATTGTGCTTTCAAATCGCCACATTCTAAGGAAAGTGTGCCAGCATATATATCCACCTTGGCCCTTTGCCCATTCGGTGGAGTTTTGATGTGCAGTTTTTAACGCTGTACAAGTTACTTAATGGCTAAGTAACCTTTAGCAACCATTTTATGCCAAGTGAATGGTGTAACGCCCTGATTTTCTGTCTGAGCGGAAAATGACCGAAATGCACCTGAGGTCATTTTCGGCCCGGAATTCGAGGATGGCTGACCCGGCAGTCCTCGAAGGGCCAACTCAATGTTTGAAGGGGATTGAATGACCCTTGAGTGGTTCCGGAGGCGAAAGTTTCATTTTCCACAGTTTCGGATCAAAATGACCAAAATACTCCTATAGCGTTTTACGCGGGTAAAGGTGCCATTTGAGCCCGAAACTTTCCCCAGAGGTTTAACACCATGTTTTTACATGTTTTAAAACATTTTTTTGAGTCCCGGTGGTTCCGGGCAGTTTTAGTGCAAAATTACGATTTTGCCCCTACAATAGTGTTTTTGAGCTTAATGACGTAATTAAGCAAACCTAAGCAATATTAGGCTCTAAACGAAGATTAATTAATTTCCCTAATTAATCTAGAGCCAAAATAAATTATTAAAATTAATTAGAACCTAAGATTGCTTAGATTAGATTTAAATCCCTTTTCTAAAACTCAAGATTTCACTCTTGGAATCTAGAATAGTGTTTTCTCTCTCCAATTCCTTAAATCAAGGAATTGTGTCTAGAATTGTTTATACACTAAAATGAGTTTATAACTCACTAATGATGCAAGAACACTCCTTAATTATGTCTTGACAACCTTGATTACCCATTTCCTCGCCTAAACACTTTCTTACAAATTCCTAATCTTAAGCATAATCAAAGATACACCTAAACACAACTCTAAACCACAATTAAAATGCAAGCTAATCCTCCCCCAAATCTGATGCACATGGCCGAAACTCTCCCCCCATTTGACTACATGTTGAATTGTTTCTCACTCAAAGAACCATGCTTGAGGCCACACCTTGAACCATACCTCACCATGCCTCAAGACCACATTATCTCACCTCATGGAACTCATGGGATGCCCTCTAATCTGCAATGCCCGAAGCCTCCTCCTCCATGTGCACCCTTCATTTATTTCATTTCTCTATAAATAGAATGCCTTGAGGAGCTTGCACCACTTTTAGATCATTTACTAAGTTTAGGAACACTCAAAGCTTTTCTTTTTCTCTCGAAGTTCTAGTGTTCTTCAAGCTCTTCAAAGTTCTTCATCTTCTTCATCTTCTTCTTCCATCTTCAAGATTATCACACCAAGTAGGGATTTTCTTTCAAGTACTTCTTTCTTTAAAGTTCTTGTTCTAGCTTTATGTTCATAGTTTCTCTTGATTCTTTTTAGAACTTCTTTTCTTCTCCTTTTTCTTTCTCATTTTCGGCCATGGGCCTTGAAGTTCAAAGAAATGAGAGCTTGATGATGAGAGTTTCTTGATAATGTTCATCACTTGAAACAAACTCTAGAGCTTGATCTTTGTTCTTGAGTAAAATACTTCTAGTTCCTCCTTTCTCCAACTTTTGGAATCTTTAACTTTGATGATGTTTTAAAATGGTTCTAAGAACTCAATGATGAGGTCTCATGATGTTGATGTTAATATATCATCAAGATCATGGACTCTAGAGTTTCAAAATGTTCTTTTGTTTTCCTTGAAGTTTTGGCCATTTCCTTTTCTTTTACATGCAAAATGTTTTGATTTTCTAAAAATGTTATGTTGAGTTCTAAGAACTCTAGACTTTACTTTATCTTGGTTTGATGAGTTTGGGTTGAGGTTTAAGTTCCTTTAAAGTCCTGTTAAGAGCTCTAGAAAGATAAAATGAACTTGCATAATTTATTTTATGCTTACATTTATATTTACATTCTTGCTATGCACCTTTACTTTCAAGCTATCACCTAAGAACATAAAGATTAAAATGGAACTTGCATCATCACTTATTTAATTCTCAAAGCCTTTCTATTTCGGCCTTAAAGTCGATTGTTGTTGGGCCTAGAGCACTAAAATAAAGAATTAAACTTGCATTATCACCTAATTAATTTCTCGAATGCCTTTCTATTTCGGCCTTAAAGTCGATTGTTGTTGGGCCAAGAGCACTAAAATAAAGAATTGAACCTTGCATATTTACTCCCAAGCTTGCACATTTAAGTTTATGCCTTGCATATTTATTTTAGTCATCACTTTATTTTGTAAGCAAGATTAAAAATGAAAAGTATGAGCACGTCTATTTTATGTCATAACTTAAGAACCTAGAGCTCAAAGACTTGCCCATTTCATTCCAAGTTAAAGATTAATGTGAATGCATTCTTTGAATGCATGTTTTCGGCCAAGTAGTGATGATGGACTTGCAATGAGTTTTCATCTAGCTACAAGGACCAATAGTCTATGTTCTAAGTTTTTCTTAAAGTTTTACAGATCTTTACAAGGTTATGTTATCATGAGATATGGCTTTATTCCCTTTTAGAAGATGAAATATATTCTGGTCACTGACCTAAGGCTTCTCTTAGCCTCTTGATGAATTAAAATGATTCGCAAAGAGTTTTAGAAATTCTAAATTGATTCCAAGAGAAACTAGTTAACTTATGTACCTAGAGATGTAAATATAGTTCTCGTATTGAAGCTAGATGCTTTCGGTACTGTCATGATGAGCTTGTGGCTGTATGATGATGTTTTGATGTGTTTGAATGTGTGAAAATATCACATGATGATGTAGAAACGATTCTATGCATGATAGGTAAGAAACTAGCTAACTAGAAATACCGTAAAGCTAGAATTTAACATAGTTTAGACCCATTTTTCTTTGGAACTTATCCAAACTGTTTTAATGGGAACATAATCAGATTATGATTGTTTAGACATGAAAAACTTGGTAACATTTGGATTAGAATTGAATTTTAGCACCTATAGGGAAACTAGTAACTAGAAAACCGTAAAAACGCAAATGTAGAACTCTTAGAACATTTAGTTTTCTGGGTTCTATCCAGCAACGTTACAACATGATAAATGTGATTTATAATTAGTTCTTAAGCATAGGAATGTCTCATAATTGATTCAGATTTAATTTATAGCACCTTATGCGAAGACGGAACCGAGAAAGGGTCTAAAACGTAAGTTCTAGAACCCCGTAACCACAAGTTAGAAATTCTGCCCTATGCTTTTCAGATTTGAGTATGAACATGAGGTTTAGGAATGATGATTAATTATGAGCCCTTAGGTCCATAACATATGAACGACGGATGTTAGAGAACTATATCTCAAGGTTAAGACCCGTAAGGGTCAAAGCATAAGCTACCGTAAGGGCAAGCGTTTGAATGTTCTATGATGATGCATGTGTTATGTGAAGGATGATAATGTTATTCATATGAGGAGTTCGGGAGGATATATGTTTATATGGCATAAAGCAAGTTTGAAGGAAATCCGGTGAACGCTGTTATGCTGCCGAATTTCCCATCAAACTTGAGAATTTGAGAAAAGTTTGTGAAAACTCCTGGGTGACACCGGTTCGGCCGAGCACCCCCAGGAAAGGTTCTGGGTGACACCGGTTCGGCCGAGCACCCCCAGAACAGATGTGATAGAACACTGAGACGCATTTCTCCCGCTACGGTAGGGATGAAACAAATCCGTGAGGGTATTGTCATTGAGCTTGCCAAAGCGGATAATTCGCTGTGTACTAGATACCAGTAGAGCGTTTCAAAGAAGGAAATGATCCTAAGATAGGTGATCCAAGAAAGTTATGTATACCCCCTCGATTAGCCCATATTAAATCTAGTAACGACTAGTTAGGATTGAGCTCATTCCTAGGCGATAGGTGAGATGTAGTTTGGTGACCAGATTATCGCCGGGCTGGTGAATCAGTTGGATTTTTGGTGGATATATTAAGAGGGTGGTCTTCAAGAAAAAGAACTTAAGAGCTTTATTTATAAGAAAGATATCACATGAAAATTACTATGCCTCTTTATGCCACATATATGATTCTTGTTTCCTTATGATGTGCCCAAGTATTACGACTTTCATGTTAATGTGCATATGGTATTGTCATGCATTCATCAAATATCTGTTGCATTCATGTCATTAAGACACATACTAAAAGATACCCACTTCGGATAAGTAGATTTGAAAAGCCTAAAACCAATCCTTATGCATGTACACCTTTTTCATAATTAAAACCGAGGTGGCTGGGGACAACGACGATGACACTTGTGTTAGAGTTGGGAATTCCTACTAAGAATCTTGAATAAGTTTCTCATCCCTTCCTCTTCTTCCGTGTCGTCTCTAGATGAGGATTACAACGAGGTTCGTGACTTCTTCTGAGGCTCGTGCTTAAGGGTCACACTAGTAGACGGAGCAGAAGGTCACTGCGGGAGTATAGATAGCTTAGCTTTTGGGTTGACGCTTATCCAACCTCATAGGTGGATAAGGATGACTTCACATATATGGGGGTGTTTTGATGTAAATGATGGTACAATGATGTTAGTAGTCTATGTATCTATGAAGATGTGATGATATTATGATTGATATGTATAATACTATGTTTCATGATTATCAATGGTGTGGTTACTTTTTCTTGCACGTTATGGTTATGATGAACGTTAGGTTAGTGCGCGGCTCGCGTTTTGCTATCAAGTTTCAAAAAGAAAAATTTATTCGTATTTTCCGCTAAGTATTTTAATGAAAGGTTGTAAGGAATGAGACTAAAAGAGTAATAGATTAACGGTTAACCTAAATATGTTCTAGAGTATTGGGTTAAAAATTAGGATGTTACAGATGGCAAGGATTAAAACTTGAAAAGTAGTTTTAATCATGACCTTTGATTAATTATATTTTACTCGAGAGCCAATAACTCATCCGTTCGGTGGAATTTCGGTGTGCGGTTTTAACACCGAAAAGGCTACTTGCTCCCCAAGTTAAAGTAATCCAATTATTTTGAACCAAGTGGATGACCAAGATCCATTCTTTGACCAAGAAAACAATCCTAGCCATCCATTTTATAATATTTAAGAATTCTCCTTTTACATTATTATAATTAAGCTTCCTTTACAAGCTTTCTCACAAGATAAATACAAAGCCACCACCCTTATCACCCCACCATCATCATCTTCAGCCAAGAGGCCTAGAAACATAGCCCTCCATTGTTCTTCCTCTCAAACCTCCATTAACAAGCTTCAAGCTTCAAAAACTCTAACTTAGAGTCACTAAGACACCAAGATCCTTTCACAATACTTGTTCTACTCCTCATAATCTATCAAACTAACCGATTTGAATTTCAATTCCTCATCAATTCTCACCTTGGTATCTCATACATCACTGATTAAGGAAGGGCTTGATGTTGATTTGGTGGCCTTGAATTGGGCATGATCACTCTTGGAACATCCTTGAAGCCAAGATCCCTAAAGCCACCAAAGTAGGGTTTTATTTGTTCACTTTTCTTTCTAATTTTTCTTTGATTGTTTCTGATTGAATTGGCTGGAATTTTCTGGATATATTGGTTGGTGATAGATAGATATTGATGTGTTTAATTTGGTAGAGAGTTTGGATGATGTTAAAAATCATTTTTCCTAAAGAGAAATTGAAACATGCATGCTGGATTTTCGGTTCTATTCCAGGCAGCAACCAGTCACGAATTTTTGGGGTGAATTGTGGGTATTTTCATGAGCTATAAAAATTATATGTTAAAACTAACATCCTAAGGCAACTCTGAGAATTTTCGTGGAGTATGATAACGAATTTAACTACCTAAAAAAAATCATGAACCGAGACTATGTATGTGCTGCCTGATTTTCTGGTCTTGAAACTGTGATTTTGTCTAATTTTGTTGCCACAGTAAATGATTGAATTATCATTGAAATTTTTTTACAAGTCTTTCAAAAATCTTGAGGTTCAACCTTGATTTTTAGTTTGAATTGATTCAATCATTTGCTAAGGTTAAGAATTATGAGATTCTTGTTCTAAGCTAAGGTTGAGTGGTTTCTGACCACAAAGATTGTCTAATTTTGTTAAAAAGTTAGACAAAGATGTTTGTTCTAAAATTTTTATAGGGCCTTGTGGACACATTGAGGTGTCTTGGAGAATTTTTATATACCTTGCAATGGATGTTTTATGGACAGAATAAATTGTACTCCTTTGACATGAATTCTACCAACCTGTTGTATTTGTGCTGAAATGAATTTAAGTATTGAGTTGATGATATAATGACTCCTGATTTAAGTATGATGATTATGAGTGCATGCTAGACAATTTAAAGATTGATTTATAAGGCAAAAATGAGAATTACTTTTGATTAAAAGCCTATATGCGGCTTATGCATGCATTTGAGAAAAGAAAGTACATGATGCAGTTATATGAGAAAAGTGAATCTATAAATTTCACTCGTGCATGTTTTGACAGATGGAGAAAACAGAAACAAGACTTATATGGAATGAAAGGAAGGAAAAAAGAGGAACTTCCCTAGAGATAAAAGGGGAGGCAAAAAGAGAAACTTCCCTAGGGATAAAGGGGAAGGCAAAAAGATGAACTTCCCTAAAGATAATATGATTCGGTAGACGTATCAGCTAGGAATAGATCTGTGTGAGAATTGGAGAAAGTAAATCCAATGATCATGTATAGGAATGAGCTCAGCCTTGATAAGCAGTCTATTTCCCTTGTGTGGTGTGAACCACTATAGATACCATGTGGTATAAATTGTTCATTATGGAGTTATCCATAGTAAATACTCATCGGCTATACACTAAGTCTTTCCTATGTCGATGAAAAGAGAAAAATGCACCAAGTTTAGTTCTATGGCCACAAGTAAAACCAAGTCACATTGAGATAAGTTCACTATATTTAGCATATGCATACTCATATCATAATTAATTTCTTGATTAGGATTATTAACTATATGTTTGAGCTTTATGATATGTGTACATTAAGTGATTGATCATTAAAAACAACCCACTTCAAAAATATGATTTGGAACTTTAAAAATGAATCATTATTGTGTAATGCTTGATCACCTTTTTCTTAATAAACCAAAGTGGCTAGGGCGATGACAATGACATTATGATTGTGTAGTTGGGGAGTTACCCTACTGAGAATTGTATAATTCTCACCCCTATGTTTTGTGTTCCCGTGTCACCTCCAGGTTGATGCAGAGAACTAAGAGGCTGCTATGCAAAGGAACTTGGAAGTGTAGTAGGGTAGTACTTAATGCTTTTATTATGTTGTATATTGTTGTAGGCATATGAGTATATAAATGTAATATGTAACACCCTAATTTTAACCCAACTTTCTAGAACACATTAGGTTATACATTAGGCTATTACCTCATAGTCTCATCCTTTTCTTAAAAATATTTAGCGGAAATTATGGTAAAAAATTTTTTTTGAAAGTATAAAACAAAGTGAGAGCCGCGAACTTAACTATTCGAATAACAGAAACGTGAGACATGATTAACACTCATAGAGAGGACTCAAAAAGGAAAACATATAATGGTGGAGCAGAAATCATCATAACAAGAGAAACATTTCATTAATAATATATTTAGAGTACATAGGTAGTCATACCCGCATAGGTACAGGCAGAGCTTGTAATACAGAAGAAATAAAATACAACAAGAAACACGAGTGTAGGGTGCGACTACAATAAAAATCCAAAATGCTACCCTCCTAGTAAGCTACGAGTATAAATCCACCACCCCTCCTAAAAGATACAGCCGAAGGGAATATCCTTGCAACGCTTGTGTACTCAAAAGCTCCACTGGGGTGTAGTGCACCTCCCTAGCTGGCGTGTCAATGAAGTCAACGAACATCGCCATCGCTCTCTGAAGATGTGACGGGAGAAGAGAGAGAGGAGTGAGAATTCTTAGTAAAGAATCTCAGTAGGAGTCTCCTATCCTAAGGTTACATCGTTCACATCCCCAGGACCCTTGGTTTTATTTCATAAAGACAAGTGAGCATACATCAAGTTCATTTTAAGTTCTAAAGTGTATTTTAGCCAAGGTCCATTCATTTTAGGATGATCTTAATGTCATGAATGCAACATAATAAAGAATGTATGCGTGGCGCTACTTAATGCACATACATCAATCATCATCATACTTAGTGGTATTAAGTGGCAATCAGAACACATTCATATGGGACAAACTTAGTGACATAATCATAACCATAAAACTTCTCTTCCTTATGGGCCACCCTAAAAGACAATCGAACTGGGGGTGCTCGGCCGAACCGGTGTCACCCAGAACGTGTCCATCTCTAGGTTATGAGCTCATACCTTAACTAGTCGTCACTAGTTCTTACTTACCATTTAATGATAAGTGTATCATAAATCATAAATCCCGACTATCTGAGTACGGGTTAGGAGGCAAATCTCTTAGGAGGGTACCGATGTCACATGAGTTCTATGGAGGTGCCGATGTCACATGAGTTCTATGGAGTTCTATGAGTTCTATGGAGGTGCCGGTGTCACCTAAGAGTAAAAAAAATGGGTACCGATGTCACATGAGTTCTATGGAGGTGCTCGGCCAAACCGGTGTCATCCTAGAACCCATCTTAGTACCTTAATTTTCAAAATCTTTAAGTCCCCAAATTTGTCGAAAATTCGGCGGCACGATGGCGGCATGCCGAATTTCTTCCAAATTTGTTTTATGCCACATAAACATATATCCTCATGAATTCCTCATATGGATAACGTCATCATCCTTCACATAACATATGCATCATCGTAAAACATCTTAACATACCTTAGTATCATATAAATATCATTCTCATACTCTTAATGTCTTATGCATTGACCGCTATGGTCTTTAACTCACAGTCTAAGTTATGAATCATTCAAAGCTAACCTCTCGGGTACTTAGGAGGTTGTGACTAAGTATATCTCTCTTCATACTATGGTCAAGAATATCTCTCAATCTCAAAGGTGCAGAATTCATAATTTCAACTTTACGGGTACCTAGGAGTCACGACGATGACCCTTTCTAAGTTCGGTTTGCTCCTAAGGCACCAAGATCAAGTCCTAAACCAATTATGAGTCATTTCTACACATTTAAACTAATTTAGAACCATGATTATCATTACTAAACCTTGCTGGACAGAATCCAGAAAACTCTAACATTAAGGGATCTAGAACTCTCAAATTAATTCGTTTCTAGTTTTTAACCTTTCTTATCTTTTACTTATGAGTTTTTCCATTGATCATACTTAAACATAAGCATGTTATCATCGTTAAAACAGCTCATACAGTGGCCAAACATAGCAAGGCGGAATTGAAACAACACTCTCCATACAAAGGCATAAAACATACTTTTTAAAGCACATAGGATACTAGTTTCTTTTGGAACCTTTTTAAAACCTTCAAAACTCTTTTGTAAACATTTTTAACATCTAAAATCATCAAGATATTTATAAGGGTAGTAGCTAAGTTGAATTTATTTCAAGAGGTCCTAAATTTATAAAACTTAGTTCTATATGTTCCTTGAATCCACATAGACTTAGAAAAATTATAAAGCATAGCTTATAGGCATTTGTGATCAAATGAAACTTATCCTAAGTTCATTCATCTCACATAGCCGAAGTGGGCATTCTAAGAGAATGCTTTCCATGTCTAACTCTCATTTGAGACCTTGGGACAAATCTTTGAGCTCTAGAGCTTTAGGTGATGACAAAATATAAACATGCCATGCACTTCATTTTTATTGTTCATTAGGGAAATAAAGTGAGAACTTGAAAAGTAAATAGCTCAAAATAAATATGAAATGTGTAACGCCCCAATTTTTACTGTAATTTTTACTGTCATTAGAAATTACTCAATTACCGAATTACCGTAGGTAATTATTACATAAGATTTGAGGCCGAACAATCCTCAATAAAGGAATATAACATTAGAAGAGAGGTTAGGAACGATTCATGCGAGAGTCGCAGATCCCGAATTTCTGTACGTATAAAATGACCAAAATGCCCCTGAAGTTATTTTACTCAGAAAATGAGGATCGTGAGCCCCACCTATTCTCAAGGGGATATTTTGAGGATAATAAGGGATTGTTTGTGTTATGTGTGTTAATAGAGCAGAAGGATCTCAATTTTGAGTTTCGATCATAAAATGACCAAACGCCCCTGTTTGTTTTAACTCCGATGTGCGTCTTGTTGAGCCCGAACCTCACTAAAATGTTTTAAAATGTGTTTTTAAGCCATGATTAACCATTGGTTAAGCTCGGGTGGCCTCGGGCAATTTTTAAGTGAAAGTACGATTTTGCCCCCTTTTTGGGCAGTTTTGCGAATTTGGGATTTTTGATTCAGTATCACGAAACCTAAGCAATATTAGGCTCAAATTAAAGCTTATTAAATTCTAAATATTAATCTAGAGTCAAAATTATGTATTTAGATTGATTAGAACCCAAAATTGCTCAAAAATACCCAAATTGCTTACTAATTCACTTAAACCCTTAACTGTAAATTCTCTAAATTACATGAATACCTTGCCTACACCTAAATAATGCATGGAACACACAAATTTCACTTCTTTGGGCTGTAATGGATGAAATTATTGATGCCATTATGCAGCTGAATTATTGCCAAAAGTTGCACTAAAACAAAATGCCAAAATGTCACCATAAGAGACATAATTCCTTAATTTCATACAACTTTGTCTAAAATGATTTTTCCTCCCTTATTTCTCCTGCAAAATTCCGTCCACTACCTCATCATTTTGGCCAATTAGAAGCCTCAAAATCTTCTATAAATAGGCTTGCTTGAGTGGTCTTGGAATGCTTGGTTCATAACTAGTTTTTAGGAGCACCAAAAACTTTCTTTCTTCCTCCTCTTTGGCTGAATTCTTTCTTCAATTTTTCAAAGAGATTTTGTTTCATTTCACTTCAAGAAACCAAGTTCTCTTCCTCTTCTTCAACTCAGATTAGGTAGGGAGTAGTTTCTAAATTTATTTCTATGCTTTTAGGAGTTGTGTTTTTAGCTCAAAATGATGAAATTATGAACTTGCGTTAGCTTTTCATTTTGGTTTTCCTCTTCAATTTTTCTTTAACCAATTCAACCATATGGCCTAGGTGGAACTAAGATGATGGCTTGATGATGAGGACCTTGAGGGTGGGTTGTAAATCCATCACAAGTTAGGCCTCTAAAGCTTGAAAATTCCACTTGATGCAAAACCTTAAAGAATAATGCTTTATGATGCTAAAACAAATATTTTTAGTTTAGAACTTGAAAGATGTATTTTTTCCTTTTATGTTTTATTTCTTGTTAAGATATGTATTGGGTTGAATTTATAATTCTTTTAAAGTCTTGAAGGAGCTCTAGTAAAGAAACAAAATGAATTTGCATCCATGATTAAGTTTATGCTTTGCATAACTATGTTTACCTTCTATGTCATCACTAAATTTTCAAGAATGAATAAATGAACTTGCATTTCTCATGTTTAAATTCCAAGCTTGTATTTCATGTTTATGTTTCAAGTCATCACTTAATCTTTCAAGATAATAAAGAGGTTGCATCTCATATTTAATTTATGCTCTCACTATATTTTATAATGGCTAAAAGAATCAACGCATGGCATGTTTATTTTATGCCATCACCTAAAGATCCTAGAGCTCAAAGACTTGCCCATGTATCACAAGCAAAGAAATATGATTATTGGAGTTAAAGAATTTATTCTTAATAAAGTCTTGAGATTGGAGCTTAAAAGATGTAATAATAATATTCTCTTCTCCCTCTACTTTGGTCTGTCTGGGACTACATGGCTCAGGTTTCTTAATATTCTCTTCTCCCTCTCTTGGTCCTTGTGCGGACTACCGCCGCCTCAGGTTTCTTAATATTTTCTTCTCCTCTCTTTGGTCCTGTGCGGATTACCGCGCTCCAATTTCTTGTATCATGTTTATATTTCAAGTTCTTGCATCATGTTTAATTTTCAAGTCATCACCTTAAATCTTAAAGATAAAGAAATGGAATTGCATATCATGTTTATAATTCCAAGCTATCACCTTATAAAGATAAGATTAAAATAAGGTTGCATAGCATGTTTATAATTCTAAGATGTCACCTAAATCTCTAAAGCTCAAGACTTACTCCTTTTATCTTAAGTGAGAATTTTAATTGTGAAGATCCTCCCAAATTTGACAAAAGAACTAGTTTCTAAATGAGTTTTAAGGCTTTGCAAGGATTTTACGGGGAACTAGTATTTTATATGCACTTAAAATACGATTCTATGTAATTGCATGAGGTTCATGATTCGCCACGATCTGAGTTTAGTATCAATGTGTGATAATGATTT
Source organism: Dalbergia cochinchinensis (assembly GCA_031216125.1). Lineage (NCBI taxonomy): Eukaryota > Viridiplantae > Streptophyta > Magnoliopsida > Fabales > Fabaceae > Dalbergia > Dalbergia cochinchinensis. The sequence continues at coordinate 27,929,571 of CM062372.1, read as the reverse complement.
GATATGATTGAAGTTGTGATAATTATGGTTTATTGTTAAGAGAATGGTTCATAATTGGTTTAGTAACTAATTAGTTCTATAATTGATAATTCTATGTAAGGATTGGATGCTTATTAAGTACTTGATATCATTGAATGATTTCTGGCTTGCATGTTATAGTTGCTGTTGCAAATAATGAGAATGCTTGTACATGAAATGTTCTTTATTATGTAAAATTTACCTTTGTTGCTAGAAGAAAGTGTATCATTGTAAAAGTGTAATTTGGAAAGGTTACGCTAAGGAAAGACTTGGTATTTAAGCGTGTCCATTGTGACCCACCTCTCTTCCCTGGGAATCTCCCATATGCATGATTACAGTTGATATATATTATTCTAGCTTAAGACTATAAATGAGAAAATGTTATGATGTTTATGAATTGTATTATGATATAACATGCAAAGATTTAATGGTGACTTAAACTTATAAGAAAATGATCCTTTGGAACCATCAGACTATAGGTGGTGAAAAGGTGATTTTAGCCCCCTAACCCGTTCTCTCAAAAGGGTAGAGTCGGGACTTTAGCTTATCAAAAGGGATAAGTATATGCTAGTGACGACTAGTAAAGTATGAGCTCATAACCTAAATTACTCCACAAAGGGTGGAGAATAGGGTGGCCCAAGGAAAATAATGATGATCATAAGATTTTAAGTCACCAAAGGCACTAAAGAAATGAAATATGTGCATGTGTCCATGTGTAGCTAATATTATATGACGTTCTTTTATGCATGTTATTTTGATAATGATGATGAGGAATATGATGTAATGATAAAGGAAATGTTCATTGTAAATATGACATGTTAAGAATAAGATGCATTATAAGACGATAATTAAAAATTGACGAACCTCGGTTAAGTATTTGTCAGAACTTAAAATGAATCTTTGCATGCTCACTATTTTAGAATAATCCCGAGGTTCCCCGGGACTTTGATGATGACACTATAGGAGGAGGTACCCTACTGAGAATTTTTTAGCAAGATTCTCACTCCCTTTTCTTTATTTCCGTCATTGTCTCAGATTCAAATGGTGACATTAAATCGCCCTGCTCGTTGATACCCCTACTTGAATTCCACTATGATCCGGTGCATCGCTCGTATCATTTTGAAGGGAGGTCTTGTGATTCGTGTTTTTATTTACATAGGTCGTCCATTTGCACATCCTGTCCCTAGTTATCGATTTTCTCCTACTTCTCCCTATGGCGATGAAATGGTTTTCGAACATGCACGTCCACTTGATGAAAGGATGTTACGTTCTTATCCCGCTTCATCTGCTGTCCATGGATTTCAGTATGTTCCGAGACGAGATATTCAAACTGATCCTTGAGAGGACACTCCTACTCATGTATATTCTCGAGAGCTCTGCTCCTACTCCCACGTGTAAGAGAGGGTAGTGAGGAAACAGTTGTTCAGCCGAGGTTAGCGAAGGCCGTCCATGCGACCCGACTGGTGCATCTCGTGTGTGTCCCCTCCCGAGGGAGCTAATCGATGGATCGGATTTATTCCCCCATTTCCAGCACAGTGGCCATAGAAGGTTCTTAGTAGATTTATGTGTGATCATGCACCCTAGTTTTAGGATAACCTTCTCGGCTTATGGAGTTATCTAGTTTAGGGGCATGTATTTCCTTAAGTATATTTTCTTTTATGGGTTTGCATAAGATAATGATGTATGAACATAACCCACCCTTTGAGTGAGGTTATTGTATGTAAATATATGCTATAATGTGCTTATGGATGTTATATGATGGAGCCTAAGTGATATGATGTGATATATTCTTAAACGTCTTATTATACCCCGCTTACTCGTTCACGTTGTACTCGGCTCACGTTTTCAATTATGTGTTTAAAAAAAAAATGGCTCGTAATTTCACTAAGTATTTTCAAATTATGAAGAAAGAACCAAAGCAAGGAGTAAAGTCTAGTCATTAATCAGATTCAACCTAGGTGTATCTGGTTAATTACTAGGGTGTTACAAGATGCAACTTGTTATTATCTTGGATTTTAAGTGATGACTTGAATAATAAACGTGAAATGCAATGCTTGGAAATTAAATATGAATATGCAAGTTCATTTTTAGTCTTAGAGCATTAGTGATGACATAAAAATAAATCATGCTAGGCAAGGCATAAACTAAATATGAATGTAAGTTCATTTTGGTTTAATAACTAGAGCTCGTCAAAGACTTTAAAGAACCAATATTCACAACCCCAACATAGTCTCATCAAGTCAAGAGAGTGGAACTAAAAGAAATCTCCATATTTTCAAGAAAAGGAATTATGGCCGAAATCATGAGGCCAAGAGAAAGTAATCCATATTCCTTTTTGAAATCATTCTTATTTTCTTAAGTTGAAAACTTTAGTGAACTTCATAGCATAATAATAAAAACTAAAGAAAACTCAAGCTTTAGGGGTCTCATTATGATGAACACATAGTCATCATCTAGAGGTCCCCATCATCAAGCCATCATGTATGAGTTTAAAGGTCATGAAGGCCGAAAACTCAAGAAGGAAAACCAAAAGAGTTTTTAAAAAGAAATTCCAAGAGGTAGCTAGAGAAAACTCATTTTTCATGGAAATAAGATGCAAAGAAACACTCCTACCTAGAGTGAAGACAAAGAGCTTGAACTTTGAGAGAAGAAAACAAGATGATGAGCTCCTCCAAAAGGCTTGATGTTTTCGGCCAAGGGGAGATAAGGAGGTTAGAGTTGTGTTTGAGGTGAGGTTGTGTTTGAGATGAAATATTTGAGAGGTTTGATGGTGATTCAAGGTTATGGAGTGATGTGTGAAGGTTATGAGATGATGATGATGAAGTAAAGAGATGAAAAAGAAAGGAACTCTTTAGGACTAGAGAGAAAGAAAGAAACTAGCAAGACTACTCTAAGCTTTAGCAAATGCTCAATGTGCATCCAATGCTAACACAAGCTCCCTATTTATAGAAAAACAAAGTGATAGGTGAGAGAATGGAAAGCATGGCTGATGGTAAGAAAGAGAAAATATCTCTTTGATGGTGTCATACAAGCATGGTTTGAAGCATGGAGCTCATGACACAAGGTATGGATTCAAGCATGGGTTTTTGAGTGATCTTTTCTTTAAATTGTGGATGAAATTAGGCTTCTAGAAGACCAACATGGCTAGAAGTTTTTCAGCCACAAATAATTGAAGAGAATGATTTATTTTACTTGGTTATTCATTTGGAAAAGCAAGCTTGATTGAAATTATGACATGGCATGACAAGTGAGATGATTTGAGGTGATTTTCCTTTAAGTTTGAAATGAAATAATTCATGAAAATGGGGGATGATTTTCGGTCAGATTTGGGCAGCAAGGAGAGAGGAAAAATCTTCCATGTAATTGGGTGTTAATGATAGGATTAAGTGTAGGTTAGTTTAGGTACAAGGTTAGGAGTAATTAAGCTTAAGTTTAGGTAACTAAGCATGTGTATTAGGAATTTTATGACAAGGTTAGGAGTGCTCTTACATCATTAGAGAATTTAAAACTCATTTGTGAATAAACAATGTGTATCACAATCCCATGATTTAAGGAAAGAGAGAGAAAACACTATTTGTGCACTATTTGCATACTATTCATTGATTCCTACACTCAAAGTCCTTGAATTTAAAGATAGGGTTTTAAGTTTATCTAAGCAATTTTAGGTTCTAATCATCCTTATTAAATTATTTTGACCTTAGATTAATTATGGAAATTAATTAACCTTCGATTAGAGCCTAATATTGCTTAGGTTTCGCTTAACCGTGTGATTAGGTGTAAACATACGAAACTACGGGCAAAACCGTAATTTTGCACTTATTTTGCCCGGGACCTCCGGGACCAAAACTGAGATCACAGAATACATAAAAACGTCTTTTAAACCCATCTAGAGAGGTTTCGGGTTCATCCGGCACTTGCAAAAGGGTAAAACGCCACAGGGGCGTTTTGGTCATTTTGACCTGAAAACTCGAAAAATGAGATTTTCGATCCCGGAAAGAAACACAAGTCATCCAATCCCCTTCCAACATTGAGTTTGCCCTTCGAGTACTGCCGGACCTGGCTTTCCTCGAATTCCAGGCTGATAATGACCTCAGGGGCATTTTAGTCATTTTCACTCTAGCAGAAAATCGGGGCGTTACATAATAGGGATTGTATATCTATTAAGGCTTCATTATGTAACTGACTTGTATATTTGTTATATATTTTAATCGAATTACACTAGTTATTTAAGAAAAGTCTGCTAATTTATAAGTAATAACTCTCGAGTCCGATGTCATGACTTAAGGATGATGTTGTACTTGGGAGGATGTTACACCCAATACTCATAAAGTGTCTCCCCTTGCAGTTGTCTTATCCCACAGATGTCCTTCCTAATGACAGCTGCTCAAGATACTGGGAAGTATTTCTCCAGAAAGAGTTTTCTCAACCCAGCCCAACTATTTACTGCTCCATATGGAAGGTAGAAGAGCCAATCGTTGGCATTTTCCCTTAAGAGAGAAAAGGAACGCTCTTAGCTTCACTTGGTCTTCATCCACCCCGAGTGGCCTCATGTTTGAACAAACAACGTGGAACTCTTTGAGATGCTTATGCGGATCTTCACCCACAAGGCCATGAAACTTCAGAAGTAAATGTATGAGCCCAGATTTAAGCTCGAAGTCCACCTCCAATTCAGGATAGATGATCCCCAAGGGTTGTTGAAGCACGTTAGGAGCTGCAAGCTCCTTGAGAGTTCTCCCTTGATCAGCCATGTAGTTTGAGCTTCTTGAAAAACTAGCAGAAGAATCAAAAAGTCCAAGAGAACTATAAACAATTTCAATGTCAAAATTAGAATTTAAAGCAAAAATTTCAGATGGCTCTGTAAGGGTGAATAACTGTCTCCGAGTCTGTCTCAATTGCCTTATGCTCCTTTCTATCTTAGGATCAAAGCTAACTAACTGGGGATCAGGTTGGGATCGAGTCATACATGAGAACCAACATAAAAAGACTAAAAACATTAAAAATAAAATTAACTACTATTTTTTTGGATTTTTCTCAAAAAACACAAAAGAAAGAAAAGAAAACAAAAAGGAAACTATTCACAAATTTACAATATGAACACAACTAATTAGCGCAGTATTCCTCGATAACGGTGCCAAAAACTTGATGGCTGGCCGTTGTTAGCACCAAGTTTAATAAAGGAAATTAAATTCCGAACCGGATTGCAACAAACACCTAGATAGTGGAATGCAACTCGGATCGTCTCACAGGGAAGCTGAACTAATTAGCTGGATTAAAAAAGGGGGGTTTTGTTGCATCAAAATTAAAAGCGTAATAACAAGTAATAAAATTGACAATAATCAAAAGGAAGCTAGCTTAAGGGATTCTGGAGCTAAGGAATATTTATCATTAACATGACATATGATAAGCGTTTGATACGGGACCATGTACTAACCGTGCAATCACACTATTAGCTAGCAATTCTCCTTAGAGTCAATCAACTAAAGGATGACGTATAGCACATATATTTAAATACTTGCAATCACAACATATAAATATATGAGCCAATTACAAAACCAATTGCCATAGTCCAACCCTTAATCAAGAGCTATCTCCATTCTCTTAGTTAATTAAATACTTGCTAATTAATCAATTAACATGCATTCAATCCACAAACTGATTCAAATATGCTTGCAAGTCATGCTTACATACCTAAACAGCACCTAACCTATTCATGCATATGAATCAGTAAACACAAATAGAAAGGGAAACACAAAGGAAAAGAGAACTACACCAAACTCTTGCATTAAACTTCAATATTGTTTCAAAACATCTCTAACTCTTAAATCCCTTCAGCTAGCAAGCAAACTACTCCTCCATGGGAGGGTTACAACCAAAGAGCAAGGTGGAAAAGCGAAATCTGAATGAAAACTGCATAAAAAGTACTCTAACAGTGAATGTATAGTGTTCTTAATGGAGAGGAGGAAGAAAAAGAAGGAAGAATGAGAGCTTTCCAACCTAGGGTTCTTTCCTAATGTGGCAAGAAGTGTGTCAGGTTTCGTGTTTCCCCGCCTTACATGATCCTTAATTTTCTTAAAAATGGCCCTCACGAGTTAAAAATACAAAAATTAAACTTTCAGGTTCAGTCTCATAACACTCGCTACAGCGAATGATGTTCATTGCAGTGAACGGGTTTGAAATTCTTCATTTCGGCCACTCTTCAAACTCACTGCAATGAAGCTGCTCGCAATTCTGGCTTGTCTCTTCTTCTGTGCTCACTGCAGCGACTGATTCTCGCTACAGCGAGGCTATTCAGATATGAGTTTTCAATCTAGCTTTCTCACTCTTTCTTCCACTTGCTCCAAGCTCCACCCCACTGTGCACTACCAAGGAAGACTCTTCAAGTGACTGCGATCCACTCTACATAAGAATGACGTATCATGAGAAATATATGTGCAAAAGTCACTACTTAAAAGTCATAAAATAAAATTAAGTGCATGGAGGAGAAAAGTATAAAAACTAACAAAACCTATGAGAATTAAACAAGAATGCAAAAGTACCAAGTGTAAAATGGAAAATATATACAAAAAAGAGAGTTTATCAATGACATAAACATAAATATGCTAATGCAAGTCTCATTTTAATCTTGATATTATAAGGTGATGGCAATGGAAATATAAATATGATATGCAAAACTTGAATATAAATATGAGAATCCAAGCTCATTTTTAATCTTTAAGATTTAGGTGATGGGTTGAAACATAAATATGCTAGACAAAAAATATAAACATGAAATGCAAGTTCATTTTCTTATCTTCAAGATTTAGGTGATAACTTGGAAATAAACATGATATGCAAGGCTCAAATATAAATATGAAATGCAAGGACTTGGAAGATAAATATGAATGTATTTCCATTTGTTATTTCTTTAGGTCCTAAGCTCAAGACTCTTATTTAGAGTAGCAACTCTAAAACACCGATCAATCTTAGAAGATGGACATGAGCTTTAGAGTCCATTAACACCATGGCTCCAAGAAGCTTTATATTGTTTGGACTCACCATTAAGCTCAAAGAAACGAAATATAAAGAAACTAACACCTTATTCATTATGGTTCTTTGAAAAACCAAAAAGAAAATTTCAACCTTTAGAGGTCACAAATGTGATGATCTCATTATCATCATCTAGGAGCCTTCATCATCAAGCCAATATTTTTGAAACACAAAAGGCATTTAAGGCCGAAATAAAAAGGAAGAAAAAGGAATCCAAAATCCAAAAATGTTAAGAGTAAAACTCATTCATTATTTCATCATCAAACCAAAAATAAAGAGAATATAGAAGAAGAAAATATTTCCAATCAATCCAACATTCCAACTGAAAATAATTCAAAGAAAAAGAATAAGAACTTTGAAGCAAAATCCCTACCAAAGGTGTTTTTCTTGTGGAAAGAAAAGAGCTTGATCTTGAAAGGAAATAAGAAGAACAATATTCCTTGGAGAGCTTCAAGGATTTGGCCAAAGAGGAAAGAAAAAGAAAGGTTTGTCTTGAGTTTTTGATCTTGGAAGTGGAAAGGTTATGTGTTTTATAGAAGATCTATGGTGGTTGTGTGGTGGTTTGAGGTTGACAGGTAGTGATTGATGGTGGTTTCTTTGAAGATGGAGGAGGATGAAGAAAGCTTTTTAGGAAGAGAGAGAAGAGAGAATTCTAGACTACATTTTTGGACAAGGTTGAACTAAAAAAAAAGTGAATGGTAAAGTGTGGTTTCCTTTGAGTATGTAAGTATTTATAATGAAAATGTGAGTGTGATGGAAATGGAGGAGTGGTCGGCCATGCTTGGGTATGGGGGGAGGAAAATATGTCTTTTATGCATATCATGTCATGGAGTGGTGGAGGAATGGCTGGGTATGAGTTTGGGTAAGGTTTCTTTGAGTGTGTAAGTGATTAAATCAAAATGTGATGGATTGAATGGAGGGAAAGGCACTTGGTTTCTTAAGGATCAAAGGGGGAAAAAATATCTCATTTTAATATGGATTAGAAGTGTGTGTAGGAGTAGATTTGATTAGGCCTTTGATTAGGAGTTTGTAATCAAGTGTTTAGGTAAGAACGTGAGTGATCAAGGCCATTCAAGACATGGTTAATGAGTGCTCTTGTTCACTTAGTGGAGTCAAACCCCATTCAACAAGATATTCAATCACATCTTTGGTTTCCTTAATTTAAGGAATTGGAGAGAGAAAACACTATTTCATTTGATATGACACAAAGTCTTGAATTAAGAAAGGGATTTTGAGTTTCTTTAAGCAATCTTAGGCCTTAATTAACCTCAATTAATTATTTTGACTCTAGATTCATGATTAGAATTAATTGATCTTTAATTAGAGCCTAATATTGCTTAGGTTTCATTAATCATAGAATTAAGCTCATTATGCCCTTAATTAGGGGTAAAATAGTAATTTTGCATAAAAACTCCCCAAGATCACCTAGACTTAAACAGACATAAAACATTTCTTAAAAATGACATTTCAAACTCCCGGGCAAAGTCCGAGTCCAATCGGCAATTAATTCTGTGTCAAATTACCGCAAGGATATTTTGGTAATTTCGCGCGCCAAAAATGAGATTCTTCACCTCTATTAACGTGCATAACACACATAATCCTCGTTCAACATTAAAACTGCCCTTTGAGGATGGCCGGGACTAGCTATTCTCATTTCCCAGGTAAAAATAATCTCAGGGGCATTTCGATCATTTGTACACAGGAAAAATCGGGGTATAACGCCCTAGTTTTTCTCTAAGTGTGCAAATGACTAAAATGCCCTTGAGGTTATTTCTACTAGAAAAATGAGGATAGCCAACCCCAGCTATTCTCAAAGGGCTGTTGAAATGTTAGAAGGGGATTATATGTGGATGAATATTAATAGAGTAGAAAAATCTCATTTTCGGGGTTTCTGCACAAAAATGACCAAAATACCCTTGCTATGATTAAGTACATTTTTGAATTCTGATTTGACCCGAGCTTTGCCTAGAAGTCTAAAACTATGTTTTCAAGACATATTTAAGGTTTGTTTAAGTCTTAGAGGTCCCAGGCAGTTTTTGAGAAAAATTATGATTTTGCCCCTACACAGTGCATTTTGGGCCTAATGATATGATTAGTGAAACTTAAGTAATATTAGGCTCTAATTAAAGATTAGTAGATTCTAATTTCTAATTTAGAGTCAAAATAATTAATTGAGGTTAATTAGAACCTAAGATTACTTAGAGAAACTCAAAATCCCTTTCTTAATTCCAGATTTAGTGTCATGTCTTTTGAATAGTAAAATCCCTATTCCAATTTCCTTAAAGAGGAATGGTCACATGATGAGATTCCTCCCTAATAAAGGTAGATTTGCACTAATTGAGCAAGAACACTTCTTAAACTTTGTCTTAAGTAGCCTTAATCATGCACTTTCTCACCAAAACACCTACTTACAACTCTTAATCAATTGCCTAATTAAACACATTCCCTAAACCAAGTCGTAACACAAATGAAATGACAAAATTTTCTCCCTAAACCCCCCATAAGAACCAGTCACACCCTCCTCCATCAATCCATCACATGTTGGAATTCAAACACTCAAAGAGCCATGCTTAGGACTGTAATGACTCGTCTATCTGTATTTTCTCTGATAAAATAATTAATTGTGAGTAATCAATAGGGATTTTAAAAATTTTGGTCGACACAATTAGGATCAGAACAATATAAGGATTCTGCAAAAAAAAAATGAAAATTAATTAAATATTAATAAAAATTTAGAATAATAATATTTTAATCAGTAATATAGGATAAGATCTTATAAATGATATTAGGACAAAATAAAAATTAGGATGAGGTTAAAATGATAATTTTACCTAATAAAGTTTTTTTTATGTCAATCGGGTACCGAAATGATAAGAAATGGTACACCGAAATGGTAATAACTGGTATACCGAAACATCTAAATTGGTTTAATTAATGGACATTATCATATCTTAAATAAATTTTTACTTAGAATAATCAAATAAATGTAGATATTTCTAATACTGATAGAAGGCAAATTGATCTGGAAATAGAAATTCCTTTACTTTCTCTCCAAGTCACTAAGTTTATAAAAAGGAAAACAAAGCAGCAAAGTTCATTTCTTCTCGGTTCTTTTCACAGAACCACGTTGTTGCTTTCCTTCTTGCTTGTTGCTTTCTTTTGTAACGCCCTGATTTTTTTGTCTAAGAGGAAAATGACCAAAATGCGCCTAAGGTCATTTTCGGCCCAGAATTCGAGGATGGCCGGCCCGGCAGTCCTCGAAGGGCCAACTCAATGCTTGAAGGGGATTGAATGACCCTTAAATGGTTTTGGAGGCAAAAGTCTCATTTTCTGCAATTTCGGGTCAAAATGACCAAAATACCCCTATAGCGTTCTTACGTGGGTAAAGGTGCCGTTTGAGCCCGAAACTTCCCCTGAAGGTTTAAAACAATGTTTTTACATGTTTAAAAGCGTCTGTTTAAGTCCCGGTGGTCTCGGGCAGTTTTACTGCAAAATTACGATTTTGCCCCTAGAATAGTGTTTTTGAGTTTAATGACATAATTAAGCAAACCTAAGCAATATTAGGCTCTAATCGAAGATTAATTAATTTCCATAATTAATCTAGAGTCAAAATAAGCTACTAAAATTAATTAGAACCTAAAATTGCTTAGATTAGATTTGAATCTCTTTTTAAAACTCAAGATTCCAATCTTGGAATCTTGAATAGTATTTTCTCTCTCCAATTCCTTAAATCATGGAATCGTGTCTAGAATTGTTTATGTACTAAAATGAGTTTATAACTCACTAATGATGCAAGACCACTCCTTAAACATGTCTTGACAACCTTGATTACAAATTTTCTCACCTAAATACTTTCTTACAAATTCCTAATCTTAATCCTAACCAAAGAAACACCTAAACACAACTCTAAACCACAATTAAAATACAAGAAACCCTCCCCCATGGCTGATGCATTTTCGGCCACCTTTCTCCCATTTACATCACATGTTGATTTGTTTCTCACTCAAAGAACCATGCTTGACCCATACTTGAACCCATACCTAGCCATGCTTTCTACCATGCCTTGAACCATACCTTGGAGAAGATATTTCCTCCTCCTTGTGCTGTAATGGCCAAAGTCCTCTCTCCCATTTACACCTCTCATTTTGTTTCATTTCTCTATAAATAGCATGCTTGGGTGAACTTACATCATTTTGGGTTCATTTGCTAAGTGTAAGTTTTCAAAGAGCACTTCAAAGTTTCCTTTTTCTCTCAAAGTTCAAGTGTCCAAGTTCTTTTTCTCTTCACTCATCTCAACCTTCAATCACTTGGTAGGGATTTTCTTTCAAGAGTTTCTTTCCTTTAAGTTCTTAATCTAGTTATATGTTCATAGTTTCTCTTGAATCTTTTTGGAACTTCTTTTCTTCTCCTCCTCCTTCTTTATTTCGGCCATGAGCTTTGAAGAGGAAAGGAATGAGAGCTTGATGATAAGGGTTTCATGATGATGTTCATCACTTGAACAAACCTCTAAAGCTCGATCTTTGTTCGTGAGTTAAAAATGATTATAGTTCTTTCTTTCTTGAACCTTGAAATCTTTAACTTTGATGATGTTTTAAAATGGTTACATGAACTCAATGATGAGGACTCATGATGCTGGTGTTAATACATCATCAAGATCATGGTCTCTAGAGTTTCAAAATGGTTCTTTCTTGCTCTCAAGTTTCGGTTTCTTTCCTTTCCTTTTCTCTAAAATTTCGGCCAACCAACATTGGGTGGTCTAACATGATAGCTTGATGATGAGAGTTCTAGTTGGTGACTTTGTGTTCACCACAAAGAAATCTCTAAAGCTTGAGTTTTCATAAAGGTGTTATAAAGTTCATTTATGGTTATATTTTCAAGGAATGTTATCTTGAGTTCTAAGAACTCTAGACCTCACTTTACCTTGTCATGATGAGTTTGGGTTAAGGTTAAAGTTCCTCTAAAAGTCTTGTAGGAGCTCTAATCAGAAACAAAGTAAACTCGCATTCATATTTATATTCAAGCTTATGCATTGCATATTTACTTTGAGCTTTGCATTCATATTTATTTTCCAAGCTGTAACACCCTAGTAATTAACCAGATACACCTAGGTTGAATCTGATTAATGACTAGACTTTACTCCTTGCTTTGGTTCTTTCTTCATAATTTGAAAATATTTAGTGAAATTACGAGCCATTATTTTTTTAAACACATAATTGAAAAAGTGAGCCGAGTACAACGTGAACGAGTAAGCGGAGTATAATAAGACGTTTAAGAATATATCACATCATATCACTTAGGCTCCATCATATAACATCCATAAGCACATTATAGCATATATTTACATACAATAACCTCACTCAAAGGGTGGGTTATGTTCATACATCATTATCTTATGCAAACCCATAAAAGAAAATATACTTAAGGAAATACATGCCCCTAAACTAGATAACTCCATAAGCCGGGAAGGTTATCATAAAACTAGGGTGCATGATCACACATAAATCTACTAAGAACCCTCTATGGCCACTGTCCTGGAAATGGGGGAATAAATCCGATCCACTGATGAGCTCCCTCGGGAGGGGACACACGAGATGCACTAGGCTGGGGTCGCATGGACAGCCTTCTTGCTAACCTCGGCTGAACAATCAAGCTTCCTCACTACCCTCTCTTACACGTATGGGAGTAGGAGCAGAGCTCTCAGAATATACATGAGTAGGAGTGTCCTCTGAAGGATCAGTTTCAGAATATCTCGTCTCGGGAACATACTCTAGAAATCCATGGACAACAGATGAAGCGGGATAAGAACGTAACATCCTTTCATCAAGTGGACGTGCACGTTCGAAAACCATTTCATCGCCATAGGGAGAAGCAGGAGAAAATCGATAACTAGGGACAGGATGTAAAAAATGGACGACCTATGTAAATAAAAACACGAATCACTGCACTCTCCTTCAAAATGATACGAGCGATGCACCGGATCATAGTGAAATTCCCAAGTAGGGGTATCAACGAACAGGACGAATGTCGCCATCTGAATCTGGAGACAATGACGGAAATAAAGAAAAGGGAGTGAGAATCTTGCTAAAGAATTCTCAGTAAGGTACCTCCTTCTACAGTGTCATCATCAAAGTCCCCAGGAACCTCGGGATTATTCTAAAATAGCGAGCATGCAAAGATTCATTTTAAGTTCGAACAAATACTTAACCGAGGTTCGTCAATTTTTAATCATGCATCTTATAATGCATCATATTCTTAACATGTCATATTTACAATGAACTTTTCCTTTATCATTACATCATATTTCTCATCATCATTATCAAAATAACATGCATAAAAGAACGTCATATAATATTAGCTACACATGGGCACAGTGCACATATTTCATTTCTTTAGTGCCTTAGGTGACTTAAAATCTTATCATCATCATTATTTTCCTTGGGCCACCCTATACTCCACCCTTTTGGGAGTAATTTAGGTTATGAGCTCATACTTTACTAGTCGTCACTAGCATATACTTATCCCTTTTGATAAGCTAAAGTCCCGACTCTACCCTTTTGAGAGAACGGGTTAGGGGGATAAAATCACCTTTTCACCACCTATAGTCTGATGGTTCCAAAGGATCATTTTCTTATAAGTTTAAGTCACCATTAAATATTTGCAAGTTATATCACAATACAATTCATAAACATCATAACATTTTCTCATTTATAGTCTTAAGCTAGAATAATACATATCAACTGTAATCATGCATATGGGAGATTCCCAGGAAAGAGAGGTGGGTCACAATGGACACGCTTAAATACCAAGTCTTTCCTTAGCCAGAACCTTTCCAAATTACACTTTTACAATGATAAACTTTCTTCTAGCAACAAAGGTAAATTTTACATAATAAAGAACATTTCATGTATAAGCATTCTCATTATTTGCAACAAAGAACTATAACATGCAAGCCAGGAAATCTTCAATAAGCATCCAATCCTTACATAGAATTATCAATTATAGAACTAATTAGTTACTAAACCAATTATGAATCATTCTCTTAACAATAAACCATAATTATCATAACTTTAATCATATCAAATCATTATCACACATTGATACTAAACTCAGATCAGTGGCCGAATCATGAACCTCATGCAATTACATAGAATCATATTTTAAGTGCATATAAAATACTAGTTCCCCGTAAAATCCTTGCAAAGCCTTAAAACTCATTTAGAAACTAGTTCTTTTGTCAAATTTGGGAGGATCTTCACAATTAAAATTCTCAGTTAAGATAAAAGGAGTAAGTCTTGAGCTTTAGAGATTTAGGTGACATCTTAGAATTATAAACATGCTATGCAACCTTATTTTAATCTTATCTTTATAAGGTGATAGCTTGGAATTATAAACATGATATGCAATTCCATTTCTTTATCTTTAAGATTTAAGGTGATGACTTGAAAATTAAACATGATGCAAGAACTTGAAATATAAACATGATACAAGAAAGCTGAGCGGCGGTAATCCGCACAGACCAGTAGAGGGAGAAGAGAATATTAAGAAACCTGAGCGGTAGTCCGCATGTGACCAGTAGAGGGAGAAGAGATTATTATGAAACTGGACCGGCGTTAGTCCGCACAGGACCAGTAGAGGCAGAAGAGAATTATTATTACATCTTTTTAAGCTCCAATCTCAAGACTTTTTAAAGAATAAATTCTTTAACTCCAATAATCATATTTCTTTGCTTGTGATACATGGGCAAGTCTTTGAGCTCTAGGATCTTTAGGTGATGGCATAAAATAAACATGCCATGCGTTAATCTTTTAGCCATTATAAAATATAGTGAGAGCATAAATTAAATATGAGATGCAACCTCTTTATTATCTTGAAAGATTAAGTGATGACTTGAAACATAAACATGAAATACAAGCTTGGAATTTAAACATGAGAAATGCAAGTTCATTTATTCATTCTTGAAAATTTAGTGATGACATAGAAGGTAAACATGGTTATGCAAAGCATAAACTTAATCATGGATGCAAATTCATTTTGTTTCTTTACTAGAGCTCCTTCAAGACTTTAAAAGAATTATAAATTCAACCCAATACATATCTAAACAAGAAATAAAACATAAAAGGAAAATACATCTTTCAAGTTCTAAACTAAAAATCTTTGTTTTAGCATCATAAAGCATTATTCTTTAAAGTTTTGCATCAAGTGGAATTTTCAAGCTTTAGAGGCCTAACTTGTGATGGATTTACAACCCACCCTCAAGGTCCTCATCATCAAGCCATTATCTTAGTTCCACCTAGGCCATATGGTTGAATTGGTTAAAGAAAAATTGAAGAGGAAAACCAAAATGAAAAGCTAAGGTAAGTTCATAATTTCATCATTTTGAGCTAAAAACACAACTCCTCAAAGCATAGAAATAAATTTAGAAACTACTCCCTACCTAATCTGAGTTGAAGAAGAGGAAGAGAACTTGGTTTCTTGAAGTGAAATGAAACAAAATCTCTTTGAAAAAATTGAAGAAAGAATTCAGCCAAAGAGGAAGAAGAAAGAGCGTGTTTGGTGCTCTTAAAAACTAGTTATGAACAAGCCTTCCAAGACCACTCAAGCAAGCCTATTTATAGAAGATTTTGAGGCTTCTAATTGGCCAAAATGATGAGGTAGTGGACGGAATTTTGCAGGAGAAATAAGGGAGGAAAAATCATTTTAGACAAAGTTGTATGAAATTAAGGAATTATGTCTCTTATGGTGACATTTTGGCATTTTGTTTTAGTGCAACTTTTGGCAATAATTCAGCTGCATAATGGCATCAATAATTTCGTCCATTACAGCCCAAAGAAGTGAAATTTGTGTGTTCCATGCATTATTTAGGTGTAGGCAAGGTATTCATGTAATTTAGAGAATTTACGGTTAAGGGCTTAAGTGAATTAGTAAGCAATTTGGGTGTTTTTGAGCAATTTTGGGTTCTAATCAATCTAAATACATAATTTTGACTCTAGATTAATATTTAGAATTTAATAAGCTTTAATTTGAGCCTAATATTGCTTAGGTTTCGGTATATGAATCAAAAATCCCGAAATTCGCAAAACTGCCCAAAAACAGGGGCAAAATCGTACTTTCACTTAAAAACTGCCTGAGGCCACCCGAGCTTAACCAATGGTTAATCATGGCTTAAAAACACATTTTAAAACATTTTAGTGAGGTTCGGGCTCAGTCGGCATGCACATCGGAGTTAAAACAGCCGCAGGGGCGTTTTGGTCATTTCGCGCGTCGGAACTCAAAATTGAGATCCCTCTGCTCTATTAACACACATAACACAAACAATCCCTTATTATCCTCAAAATATCCCCTTGAGAATAGGTGGGGCCCACAATCCTCATTTTCTGAGTAAAATAACTTCAGGGGCATTTTGGTCATTTTGTACGTACAGAAATTCGGGATTTGCGACTTTCGCATGAATCGTTCCTAACCTCTCTTCTAATGTGATATTCCTTTATTGAGGATTGTTCGGCCTCAAATCTTATGTAATAATTACCTACGGTAATTGAGTAATTTCTAATGACAAGAAAATTACAAGAAAATTGGGCGTTACATTACTCCCTCCTTAAAAGAATTTCGCCTGAAATTCTCGTTACTGAGAACAACTCGGTATTGTGCTTTCATGTTCGATTCCACTCCCATGTAAGTTCTTCGGTTTCACCTCGTCCCCATGCTACTTTGACCAGGGTACGGCCTTGTTCCTTAACTGCTTAACTGCTCGGTCAACGATTCTCGTGGGTACTAAGTTAAATGACAGTTATCTCTTAATTGTACATGTTCTCGCTCTAGTACATGACTCGGGTCGATTGATACTTTCTTAATCGAGAGACATGGAAAACATCATGAAGGTTGGATAGACTCGGGGTAGGGCTATACGGTAGGCTACAGTCCTACTTTGGTAAGGATTTCAAGCGGACCAAGAAACTGGGCTCAATTTCTTTACTTTTATTGCTCGGCCTATGCCTGTCGTGGGGGTGATCCTTAGGAACACGTGGTCCCCTTCTTGAAAATCTAGCGGTTTTCCCCGCTTGTCCGCATAGTTTTTAATCGACTTTGAGCAAGAAGAATCTTATCCCTAATCTTCTTGATTTGTTCCGTTGTTTCCCTCACAATATCGGTCCGAGTAAACTTTGCTCTCCGGGTTCATACCAACATAAGGGAGATTGACATTTCCGTCCATAGAGGGCCTCATACGGTGCCATACCGATACTTGCATGATAACTGTTGTTATATGCAAATTCAATCAGTGGCAGGTACTTATCCTAACTTCCCCTTTGATCTAAAACACATGCCCTTAACATATCCTCCAAGGTTTGGATAGTTCTTTTAGATTGACCGTCTGTTTGGGGTGATAGGCGTGCTTAGACACAGCTTTGAACCAAACGCCTTTTGAAAGGCTCCCCAAAATCGTGACGTAAACCGCGGATCCCGGTCCGAGATTATCATCGACGGCACCCCATGTAACCTTACTATCTCCTGAATATATAATTGTGCTAACCTATCCAAGGAATAAGTCACCTTAATAGGTAAAAGTGGGCTGACTGGTCAATCGATCCACGATTACCCATATGGTATCATGATTCATTTGGGTCCTCGGTAATCCACCACAAAATCCATGGAGATACTATCCCACTTCCACTCGGGGATCGACAGAGGTTGCAGCATTCCGAGGGTTTTGGTGTTCAATCTTCACCTTTTGACACACCAAGCACTTACTCACCCATGTGCACACATCTTTCTTCATTCCAGGCCACCAGAACATCTTCTTCAAATCTTGATACATCTTGGTGGCACCAGGATGAAGGGTAAAATGGCTCTTATGGGCTTCCTCCAAAATACCTTTTCGGAGGCCACCACTAGCAGGTACACATATTCGACCTTTAAACCTCCACAAATCGTTCATTCCTTGGGTAAAACCTATCAACTTTCCCCGCCTTCACGCCTCTAAAGTCTCTTGAAACTTCAAAGATCGTCCCCTTGAGCTTGAACAATCCTTTCTTTGAACTCACTTGTCACTCTAAGATGGCAAGCTCTAATGCCCTTAGTGGTCAAAGTCATTCCTAGGTTTAAGTCCCTAAATTGCTCAATCAATTCAACCTCCTTTACCATCAAACGGGACACTTGTAAGGACTTCCTACTCAAAGCATCAGCTACTACATTAGCTTTACCAGGATGGTAGTTCAATCCAAAATCATAATCTTTCAAGAACTCCATCCATCGCCTTTGCCTCGTGTTTAGCTCTTTTTGATCAAAGAGATATTTCAAACTCTTGTGATCGGAAAACACCTCAAACTTAACTCCATATAAATGGTGTCTCCAAATCTTTAGAGCAAACACGACGGCAGCTAACTCAAGGTCATGGGTAGGGTAGTTTGCCTCATGTGGCTTGAGTTGTCTTGATGCATAGGCCACCACTTGCCTACCTTGCATCAATACACAGCCTAAACCCTTTTTTGAAGCATCACAATACACCTCAAAAGGCACATTGGGGTCGGGTAACACTAAAACAGGGGTCGAGGTTAGCTTGTGTTTTAACTCTTGAAAGCTCTTTTCACACTCCGGTCCATGAAAAAGGGTGTTCTTCCTAGTCGACTTGGTCAAAGGTAGGGAAATATGGGAAAATCCTTGATAAATCGACGGTAATAACCGCTAAACCCAAAAAGCTCCTTACTTGATTAGTGGTTGGTCTTTCCCGCTTACTACCGCTTCTACCTTACTAGGATCTCTGACAATTCCTTTCTTAGATACTACATGCCCTAAAAATTGCACCTCATCCAACCAAAACTCACACTTGGAAATCTTGGCATATAGTTTCTTTTCCTTCAAGATCTCCAGTACTATGGTCGTGGCATTCATGCTCTTCATGGGTCTTAGAATATATGAGAATGTCGTCTATAAAGACAACTACAAACTGATCTAAATAGCGTCGAAAGATCCTATTCATGTAATCCATAAAAATGGCTGGAGCATTGGTTAACCCAAAGGACATTATCGCAAACTCAAAATGGCCGTGTCGAGTGAAAGGCCGTTTAGGTATGTCTTCATCTCTCACTCTAATTTGATGATAGCCTGACCTCAAATCTATCTTAGAAAACACTACCGCACCTTTCGCTTGGTCCATCAAATCATCGATCCTAGGCAGAGGATACTTGTTTTTCACCGCTACTTTATTCAACTCGCCTATAATCTACACACATCCTCATACTCCCATCCTTTTTCTTTACAAACAACACAGGGCTCCCAAGGTGATGCACTAGGCCTAACAAACTTTTTCTCCAATAAATCTTCCAATTGAGTTTTTAACTCGGTCAATTCTAATAGGGACATCCTCAGATGGGGCTATGGATATAGGTCCCGCACCCTAAGCAATTCTATGGAAAACTCTATCTCTCTTGGGGAAACTCGTATCTCATCCGAAATACTTCAGGATAATTTCTTACTATTGGTATCTCATCGATACTTTGCTCAAAGTCTACATCACTAGCGGCTAAGAAAATGTAACCTTTACTCTCACCCTTACCACAGTCCATTTCCACAAAGATTATGTAAAGACTTATGGGTTTCTTAGGTTCAATAGGAACAGGAAGAAAAGTGATGGATTTCTGATAACTGTTTAACACCACACCGTTGGCCTCAAGCCAATCCATGCCAAGAATCACATCTAAACCTCGCATGGGTAAGCAAATAAGATCTAAAATAAAGGATCTATTATCTATAATAAAACTACAATCTAAACAACATTTACAAGTCCTAACGGGTTTTCCAGTCGGGGTAGAAACAATAAGGTCAAAAGGAAGCTGAGTCATAGGTAAATTAAGGCTTTTAACACATGAATGGGAGATAAAAGAATGAGAAGCGCCAGAATCATATAGTACAATTAAGTCTTTACCATGCATATTACCCTTACCTTCCACGAGATTTCGTGACTTCGTTGTTTCTTCAAAGATTAACAAGAAATACCCTTCCTGCTATTGCGGCTTCGGAATCCGGGTTGGCGGGTTTCTTTCCGTGCATTCTCCGGAGTAATGACCTGGTTTTCCACACCGATAGCACACGTTTGTTCCGGCTCGACATGGCATGCTCCCATGATTCTTGCCGCACTTGGGACATTCCATGGATGGCGCAGCCGTGGAGAATCTTCTTTGGACCTCTTTGTGGTGCTTTCCCTTTATTGTTGTTATTGTTGTTGTTGTGATTGTTATTGGGGTTATTGTTGTAGCGGTTGTTATTATAGCGATTGTTGTTGTTTGGCCTTCCTTGTTGAAAATTTCTTTGTGTCCCTTGTGGTCTTGATTGAGGGGGAAATGGAGGTCGATTCTGCCTCTTGAACTGACCTTGAGGTGTCAACTTTTTGGTAATATTATCTGACTTTGGGGTGTTTAGTTTTCTCTGACCTTCTTCAATAATCCGACATTTGTTAACTAGGGTAGAGAAATCCCTAATCTCCAAATGTGCAACTGCCACATTAAGTTCCGCCTTCAATCCTGACTCGTATTTAATGCATTTCCAGTACTCATCAGGATTTCCTTGGTACATTCTTGAGAACTTAATGAGTTCTTCAAATCTGGCAGTGTACTGGGCCACATTCATATTCCCCTGGACAAGTTGCATGAATTCAATGTCCTTGGCATTTCTAGCGACTGAAAGTACTTTTCGTAAAAATGGACCTTGAATAGTTCCCAATCAATGTCCACGTCGGTCGTCTCCAGGAGTCTTCGAACACCTGTCCACCAGAAACTGGCATCACCCTCAAGCATATGAGTAGCGAAGGTGACCTTTTGCTCCTCCGAGCATGGGACTACAATAAAGACCTTCTCAATATTCGAATCCATTCATCCGCAATATTTGGATTCAGCGTCCCCTTGAAAATCGGTGGGTTTGCCTTACGAAACTCCCCAAAATGTGCATGTTCAGGAATCTCATGTCCCTGATTCATATTGGCTTGACGATCCTGATCCATTCGTTCCATCATCATTCTCATGGTCCTTGCTACGTCGCGGAGTGCTTCGGCTGTCTCGTTGTCTTGATTATTCTGTGCTGCGCTCCTAGTCTGTTGTCGACGTGCCATTGGTCCCTATACACACAAAGCAGCAACACTGAGGTGATCAGGCCCAATATTCCATGCAATGTGAGCAAGTTACCATGGCACTTTCAACATACAGTAGTCATGTATTTCTAATCCTCAAGCTCATCCTAATGATAAACATCTACACATGACGTCACTATCGTATTATGCTTTAGAAGCATAGCTAGTCCAATCCTCAGGCTCCATGAGAATCGAACTGCTCTGATACCAAAATGTAACACCCTAGTAATTAACCAGATACACCTAGGTTGAATCTGATTAATGACTAGACTTTACTCCTTGCTTTGGTTCTTTCTTCATAATTTGAAAATATTTAGTGAAATTACGAGCCATTTTTTTTTTTAAACACATAATTGAAAAAGTGAGCCGAGTACAACGTGAACGAGTAAGCGGAGTATAATAAGACGTTTAAGAATATATCACATCATATCACTTAGGCTCCATCATATAACATCCATAAGCACATTATAGCATATATTTACATACAATAACCTCACTCAAAGGGTGGGTTATGTTCATACATCATTATCTTATGCAAACCCATAAAAGAAAATATACTTAAGGAAATACATGCCCCTAAACTAGATAACTCCATAAGCCGGGAAGGTTATCATAAAACTAGGGTGCATGATCACACATAAATCTACTAAGAACCCTCTATGGCCACCGGTCCCGAAATGGGGAATAAATCCGATCCACTGATGAGCTCTCTCGGGAGGGGACACACGAGATGCACTAGGCTGGGTCGCATGGACAGCCTTCTTGCTAACCTCGGCTGAACAACTGTTTCCTCACTACCCTCTCTTACACGTATGGGAGTAGGAGCAGAGCTCTCGAGAATATACATGAGTAGGAGTGTCCTCTGAAGGGTCAGTTTGAGAATAGCTCGTGTCGGCAACATACTCTGGAAATCCATGGACAGCAGATGAAGCGGGATAAGAACGTAACATCCTTTCATCAAGTGGACGTGCACGTTCGAAAACCATTTCATCGCCATAGGGAGAAGTAGGAGAAAATCGATAACTAGGGACAGGATGTGCAAATGGACGACCTATGTAAATAAAAACACGAATCGAAGCACCTCCCTTCAAAATGATACGAGCGATGCACCGGATCATAGTGAAATTCCCAAGTAGGGGTATCAACGAACAGGACGAATGTCGCCATCTGAATCTGGAGACAATGACGGAAATAAAGAAAAGGGAGTGAGAATCTTGCTAAAGAATTCTCAGTAAGGTACCTCCTTCTACAGTGTCATCATCAAAGTCCCAGGAACCTCGGGATTATTCTAAAATAGCGAGCATGCAAAGATTCATTTTAAGTTCGAACAAATACTTAACCGAGGTTCCTCAATTTTTAATCATGCGTCTTATAATGCATCATATTCTTAACATGTCATATTTACAATGAACTTTTCCTTTATCATTACATCATATTCCTCATCATCATTATCAAAATAACATGCATAAAAGAACGTCATATAATATTAGCTACACATGGGCACAGTGCACATATTTCATTTCTTTAGTGCCTTAGGTGACTTAAAATCTTATCATCATCATTATTTTCCTTGGGCCACCCTATACTCCACCCTTTTGGGAGTAATTTAGGTTATGAGCTCATACTTTACTAGTCGTCACTAGCATATACTTATCCTTTTGATAAGCTAAAGTCCCGACTCTACCCTTTTGAGAGAACGGGTTAGGGGCTAAAATCACCTTTTCACCACCTATAGTCTGATGGTTCCAAAGGATCATTTTCTTATAAGTTTAAGTCACCATTAAATCTTTGCATGTTATATCACAATACAATTCATAAACATCATAACATTTTCTCATTTATAGTCTTAAGCTAGAATAATATATATCAATCAGTAATCATGCATATGGGAGATTCCCAGAAAAGAGAGGTGGGTCACAATGGACACGCTTAAATACCAAGTCTTTCCTTAGCCAGAACCTTTCCAAATTACACTTTTACAATGATAAACTTTCTTCTAGCAACAAAGGTAAATTTTACATAATAAAGAACATTTCATGTATAAGCATTCTCATTATTTGCAACAGGAACTATAACATGCAAGCCAGGAAATCATTCAATAAGCATCCAATCCTTACATAGAATTATCAATTATAGAACTAATTAGTTACTAAACCAATTATGAATCATTCTCTTAACAATAAACCATAATTATCACAACTTTAATCATATCAAATCATTATCACACATTGATACTAAACTCAGATCAGTGGCCGAATCATGAACCTCATGCAATTACATAGAATCATATTTTAAGTGCATATAAAATACTAGTTCCCCGTAAAATCCTTGCAAAGCCTTAAAACTCATTTAGAAACTAGTTCTTTTGTCAAATTTGGGAGGATCTTCACAATTAAAATTCTCACTTAAGATAAAAGGAGTAAGTCTTGAGCTTTAGAGATTTAGGTGACATCTTAGAATTATAAACATGCTATGCAACCTTATTTTAATCTTATCTTTATAAGGTGATAGCTTGGAATTATAAACATGATATGCAATTCCATTTCTTTATCTTTAAGATTTAAGGTGATGACTTGAAAATTAAACATGATGCAAGAACTTGAAATATAAACATGATACAAGAAAGTGGAGCGCCGGTAATCCGCACAGACCAGAGAGGAGAAGAGAATATTAAGAAACCGGAGCTGGCTGTAGTCCGCACAGACCAAGAGAGGGAGAAGAGATTATTAAGAAACTGGAGCGGCGGTAGTCCGCACAGACCAGAGAGGAGAAGAGAATTATTATTACATCTTTTTAAGCTCCAATCTCAAGACTTTTTAAAGAATAAATTCTTTAACTCCAATAATCATATTTCTTTGCTTGTGATACATGGGCAAGTCTTTGAGCTCTAAGATCTTTAGGTGATGGCATAAAATAAACATGCCATGCGTTAATTCTTTTAGCCATTATAAAATATAGTGAGAGCATAAATTAAATATGAGATGCAACCTCTTTATTATCTTGAAAGATTAAGTGATGACTTGAAACATAAACATGAAATACAAGCTTGGAATTTAAACATGAGAAATGCAAGTTCATTTATTCATTCTTGAAAATTTAGTGATGACATAGAAGGTAAACATGGTTATGCAAAGCATAAACTTAATCATGGATGCAAATTCATTTTGTTTCTTTACTAGAGCTCCTTCAAGACTTTAAAAGAATTATAAATTCAACCCAATACATATCTAAACAAGAAATAAAACATAAAAGGAAAATACATCTTTCAAGTTCTAAACTAAAAATCTTTGTTTTAGCATCATAAAGCATTATTCTTTAAAGTTTTGCATCAAGTGGAATTTTCAAGCTTTAGAGGCCTAACTTGTGATGGATTTACAACCCACCCTCAAGGTCCTCATCATCAAGCCATCATCTTAGTTCCACCTAGGCCATATGGTTGAATTGGTTAAAGAAAAATTGAAGAGGAAAACCAAAATGAAAAGCTAAGGTAAGTTCATAATTTCATCATTTTGAGCTAAAAACACAACTCCTCAAAGCATAGAAATAAATTTAGAAACTACTCCCTACCTAATCTGAGTTGAAGAAGAGGAAGAGAACTTGGTTTCTTGAAGTGAAATGAAACAAAATCTCTTTGAAAAAATTGAAGAAAGAATTCAGCCAAAGAGGAAGAAGAAAGAATGTTTTTGGTGCTCTTAAAAACTAGTTATGAACAAGCCTTCCAAGACCACTCAAGCAAGCCTATTTATAGAAGATTTTGAGGCTTCTAATTGGCCAAAATGATGAGGTAGTGGACGGAATTTTGCAGGAGAAATAAGGGAGGAAAAATCATTTTAGACAAAGTTGTATGAAATTAAGGAATTATGTCTCTTATGGTGACATTTTGGCATTTTGTTTTAGTGCAACTTTTGGCAATAATTCAGCTGCATAATGGCATCAATAATTTCGTCCATTACAGCCCAAAGAAGTGAAATTTGTGTGTTCCATGCATTATTTAGGTGTAGGCAAGGTATTCATGTAATTTAGAGAATTTACGGTTAAGGGCTTAAGTGAATTAGTAAGCAATTTGGGTGTTTTTGAGCAATTTTGGGTTCTAATCAATCTAAATACATAATTTTGACTCTAGATTAATATTTATAATTTAATAAGCTTTAATTTGAGCCTAATATTGCTTAGGTTTCGTATACTGAATCAAAAATCCCGAATTGCAAAGCGCCAAAAACAGGGCAAAATCGTACTTTCACTTAAAAACTGCCCGAGGCCACCCGAGCTTAACCAATGGTTAATCATGGCTTAAAAACACATTTTAAAACATTTTAGTGAGGTTCGGGCTCAGTCGGCATGCACATCGGAGTTAAAGCAAATGGGCGTTTTGGTCATTTCGCGCGTCGGAACTCAAAATTGAGATCCCTCTGCTCTATTAACACACATAACACAAACAATCCCTTATTATCCTCAAAATATCCCCTTGAGAATAGGTGGGGCCCACAATCCTCATTTTCTGAGTAAAATAACTTCAGGGGCATTTTGGTCATTTTGTACGTACAGAAATTCGGGATTTGCGACTTTCGCATGAATCGTTCCTAACCTCTCTTCTAATGTGATATTCCTTTATTGAGGATTGTTCGGCCTCAAATCTTATGTAATAATTACCTACGGTAATTGAGTAATTTCTAATGACAGTAAAAATTACAGTAAAAATTGGGGCGTTACACAAGCCATCACTTAAAGTTAGAGGATAAGGAATGGAGTGCATCTCATATTTACGTTCTTGTCTAGCATATTTACTTTTCATCACTAAAGAACATAAAGATTTAAAATGAGAGCTTGCATTATCAGCTATTTAATTCTCAAAGCCTTTCTATTTCAACCTTAAAGTCGATTGTTGCTGGGCCTAGAGTACTAAAATAAAGAAATGAACTTGCATGGCATATTTATTTTAAGCCTTGCATATTTAAATTCCAAGCCTTGCATATTTACTTCAAGTCTTGCATATTTAAATTACAAGCCTTGCATATTTATTTCAAGTCTTGCATATTTAAATTCTAAGTCTTGCGTATTTACTTTAAAGTTCTCACTTTACTTTGTAATGAAGAATAAAAATGAAGTGCATAGCATGTTTAGATTATGTCATCACTTAAAGACCTTAGAGCTCAAAGACTTGCCGATTTTATCTCAAGTTAAAGTTTAGTATGGAAGCATTCTTTGAATGCATAATTTCGGCCAAGTAACAATGATGAGTTTGGAATGAGTTCCATCTAGTTACAAGGGCCAACAACCTGTGTTCTAGTGTTTTCTTTAAGTTTGATGAGTTTTATAAAGTTATGACCAACAAGATTCATGATTTTATTCCTCTTCTAAAGAAGAATTAAATTGGTTACTGACCTAAGGTTATTTTTAGTCTCTCGATCAAATAAATTGGTTTGGAAGGAGTTTTAGAAGTCCTAAAATGGTTCCAAGGGAAACTAGCAACTTATATGCTTTAGAAATGTCAAATTATGTGTCTTTTGAACATTGAACAATTCAGTTCTGACCTGATCTATTTGATGCTGTATGATGATGTTTTGATGTGTTAGAATGTGTGAAAATGATATATGATGAGGTAGGAATACTTCTATGCATGTTAGGGGAGAAACTAGCTTCATAGAAAAACCGTAAAGTTGGAATTTAACGTGTGTTTGACCCCTTTAATCTTAATCAATGCCAAAACTGTTTTAGTATGATAACAATCAGTTTAGGGTTAATTAAACATGAAAAATTTGGTTACATTTCAAGTAGGATTGAATTTTAGCACCTATAGAAAAACTAGTAACTAGAAAACCATAAAAATGTAATTCTAGAACTCTTAGAACATTTAATTTTTGGATTTTGTCAAGCAACCTCATAATATGGAAAACATGGTTTATAATTAGTTCTTAGGCATAGGAATGCCTCATAATTGGTTTAGATTTAATTTATAGCGCCTTAGGTGAAGACAGAATCGAGAAAGGGTCTAAAACGTAAGTTCTAGAACCCCGTAATCATAGAGGTATAACTTTGCCCAGATTTATTAAAGAGCATAAATGATAGTAAGATTTGCTAGAAGAGAATCCTTATGTGCATAAGAGGTTGATAGAGAATGATAGAATAATTACATCTCAAGTTTAAGGCCCGTAAGGGTCAAGGCATAAGATACCGTAGAATCAAGAGCACAATGAGTTTCAATGTTACATGTGAACGTATGTGTTAATTGAGAATGATTATGTAAACGTATGGAATTATGATTGAGGATGCATGTTGTATTTGTTTATGTGGCATAAAGTAAATTTGGAAGAAATCCGCATCTTTCTTTGTTGTCTTGCGAATTCTGACAAATTTGGGAACTTAGAAAGTTTTTGAAAACCTATGAGGTTCTTTTTATGAGATATGAGGTACTAAGATGGGTTCTTGGATGACACCGGTTCGGCCGAGCACCTCCAGAGAACTCATATGACATCGGTGCCAAGATGTATTCTTGGGTGACATCGGTTCGGCCGAGCACCCTCAAGAAATGCCCCCTAGCCCATACTGGATAAGTCAGGATTATGATTATGATACACTTATCGGGATTGATAAGTAAGAACTAGTGACGACTAGTTAGGTATGAGCTCATAACCTAGAGATGTGACACATTCTGGGTGACACTGGTTCGGCCGAGCACCCCCAGAATGAATGTCTTTTAGGGTGGCCTATGAGGAAGTAAAGTATGATGATTATGTCACAAAGTTTTCCCATATGAGATTTCAATTGCTACTTTATGCCACTATTATGATGTTCTTAATGTTATGATTACTATTCTTGCATTAAGTAGAGCCATGCATACATTCTTTAATATGTTACATCCATGACATTAAGAATCATACTAAAATGAATGGACCTTGGCTAACTATGTTTCAAAAGCTTAAAAATGGACTTAATGCATGCTCACTTATTTTGTACACTAAACCCAAGGTTCCTGAAGACGTAGATGATGACACCTAGGTAGTAGGAGACCCTACTGAGATTCTTTAGCAAGATTCTCACTCCCTCTATCTCTTTCTTTCTGTCACGTCTTCAGATGGCGACGTTCATGATTTTTGTGGACACCCCGACATGGGAAGTGCATCATGATCTGGACCACGGGTCATACCATTTTGTGGGTCGCTGTGTCGTTTGTGTATTCATGTTTGTTGGACGGCCCTTCAGTCACCCTGTACATAGTCATCGATTCTCTCCTGCCTTACCTTTCGGTGACGACTTCGTGTTCGAGTGCATACGCCCTAGAGAGGAGTAGATCTGCCGCACCCCACCGACAGCTTCTGCCATCCGGGACTACCCACAGTATGTGCCCCACTCGCCCTTATCATTCTCTGAGACGGACCCTTCAGAGGACTCTGCCACTCAGGTACCTTCCGAGGGATCCTCCCCCACTGTGCCAATGGACATTGGGGAGGGTAGCGAGGCTTTTATCGCTTAGCCGGTACGTGGAGGATGGGTGAGGATGATTCCCCGCCGTGGAGCTCATGCCCGACCGATGCAGTGTAACGCCCCAATTTTTACTGTAATTTTTACTGTCATTAGAAATTACTCAATTACTGAATTACCGTAGGTAATTATTACATAAGATTTGAGGCCGAACAATCCTCAATAAAGGAATATAACATTAGAAGAGAGGTTAGGAACGATTCATGCGAGAGTCGCAAATCCCGAATTTCTGTACGTATAAAATGACCAAAATGTCCCTGAAGTTATTTTACTCAGAAAATGAGGATTGTGGGCCCCACATATTCTCAAGGGGATGTTTTGAGAATAATAAGGGATTGTTTGTGTTATGTGTGTTAATAGAGCAGAAGAATCTCAATTTTGAGTTACGCACGAAAAAGACCAAAACGCCTCTGCGGTTGTTTTAACTCCGATGTGCGTGCCGACTGAGCCCGAACCTCACTAAAATGTTTTCAAATGTGTTTTTAAGCCATGATTAACCATTGGTTAAGCTCGGGTGGCCTTGGGCGCTTTTAAGTGAAAGTACGATTTTGCCCCTGCTTTTGGGCGCTTTGCGAATTTCGGGATTTTCGATTCATATACCAAACCTAAGCAATATTAGGCTCAAATTAAAGCTTATTAAATTCTAAATATTAATCTAGATTCAAAATTATGTATTTAGATTGATTAGAACCCAAAATTGCTCAAAAACACCCAAATTGCTTACTAATTCACTTAAGCCCTTAACCGTAAATTCTCTAAATTACATGAATACCTTGCCTACACCTAAATAATGCATGGAACACACAAATTTCACTTCTTTGGGCTGTAATGCACGAAATTATTGATGCCATTATGCAGCTGAATTATTTCCAAAAGTTGCACTAAAACAAAATGCCAAAATGTCACCATAAGAGACATAATTCCTTAATTTCATACAACTTTGTCTAAAATGATTTTTCCTCCATTATTACTCCTGAAAAATTCTGACAACTACCTCCTCATTTTGGCCAATTAGAAGCCTCAAAATCTTCTATAAATAGGCTTGCTTGAGTGGTCTTGGAATGCTTGGTTCATAACTAGTTTTTAGGAGCACCAAAAACTTTCTTTCTTCCTCCTCTTTGGCTGAATTCTTTCTTCAATTTTTCAAAGAGATTTTGTGTCATTTCACTTCAAGAAATCAAGTTCTCTTCCTCTTCTTCAACTCAGATTAGGTAGGGAGTAGTTTCTAAATTTATTTCTATGCTTTGAGGAGTTGTGTTTTTAGCTCAAAATGATGAAATTATGAACTTGCCTTAGCTTTTCATTTTGGTTTTCCTCTTCAATTTTTCTTTAACCAATTCAACCATATGGCCTAGGTGGAACTAAGATGATGGCTTGATGATGAGGACCTTGAGGGTGGGTTGTAAATCCATCACAAGTTAGGCCTCTAAAGCTTGAAAATTCCACTTGATGCAAAACCCCAAAGAATAATGCTTTATGATGCTAAAACAAAGATTTTTAGTTTAGAACTTGAAAGATGTATTTTTTCCTTTTATGTTTTATTTCTTGTTAAGATATGTATTGGGTTGAATTTATAATTCTTTTAAAGTCTTGAAGGAGCTCTAGTAAAGAAACAAAATGAATTTGCATCCATGATTAAGTTTATGCTTTGCATAACCATGTTTACCTTCTATGTCATCACTAAATTTTCAAGAATGAATAAATGAACTTGCATTTCTCATGTTTAAATTCCAAGCTTGTATTTCATGTTTATGTTTCAAGTCATCACTTAATCTTTCAAGATAATTAAGAGGTTGCATCTCATATTTAATTTATGCTCTCACTATATTTTATAATGGCTAAAAGAATCAACGCATGACATGTTTATTTTATGCCATCACCTAAAGATCCTAGAGCTTAAAGACTTGCCCATGTATCACAAGCAAAGAAATATGATTATTGGAGTTAAAGAATTTATTCTTTAAAAAGTCTTGAGATTGGAGCTTAAAAAGATGTAATAATAATTCTCTTCTCCTTCTACTGGTCCTGTGCGGACTACCGCCGCTCCGGTTTCTTAATATTCTCTTCTCCCTCTTGGTCACTGTGCGGACTACATGCTCAGGTTTCTTAATATTCTCTTCTCCCTCTCCTGGTCCTGTGCGGATTACCGCCGCTCCAGTTTCTTGTATCATGTTTATATTTCAAGTTCTTGCATCATGTTTAATTTTCAAGTCATCACCTTAAATCTTAAAGATAAAGAAATGGAATTGCATATCATGTTTATAATTCCAAGCTATCACCTTATAAAGATAAGATTAAAATAAGGTTGCATAGCATGTTTATAATTCTAAGATGTCACCTAAATCTCTAAAGCTCAAGACTTACTCCTTTTATCTTAAGTGAGAATTTTAATTGTGAAGATCCTCCCAAATTTGACAAAAGAACTAGTTTCTAAATGAGTTTTAAGGCTTTGCAAGGATTTTACGGGAACTAGTATTTTATATGCACTTAAAATATGATTCTATGTAATTGCATGAGGTTCATGATTCGCCACTGATCTGAGTTTAGTATCAATGTGTGATAATGATTTGATATGATTGAAGTTGTGATAATTATGGTTTATTGTTAAGAGAATGATTCATAATTGGTTTAGTAACTAATTAGTTCTATAATTGATAATTCTATGTAAGGATTGGATGCTTATTAAGTACTTGATATCATTGAATGATCTGCTGACTTGCATGTCATAGTTGCTGTTGCAAATAATAAGAATGCTTATACATGAAATGTTCTTATGTAAAATTCACCTTTGTTGCTAGAAGAAAGTGTATCATTGTAAAAGTGTAATTTGGAAAGGTTCTGGCTAAGGAAAGACTTGGTATTTAAGCGTGTCCATTGTGACCCACCTCTCTTTCTGGGAATCTCCCATATGCATGATTACAGTTGATATATATTATTCTAGCTTAAGACTATAAATGAGAAAATGTTATGATGTTTATGAATTGTATTATGATATAACATGCAAAGATTTAATGGTGACTTAAACTTATAAGAAAATGATCCTTTGGAACCATCGGACTATAGGTGGTGAAAAGGTGATTTTAGCCCCTAACCTCGTTTCTCTCAAAAGGGTAGAGTCGGGACTTTAGCTTATCAAAAGGGATAAGTATATGCTAGTGACGACTAGTAAAGTATGAGCTCATAACCTAAATTACTCCCAAAGGGTGGAGTATAGGGTGACCCAAGGAAAATAATGATGATGATAAGATTTTAAGTCACCTAAGGCACTAAAGAAATGAAATATGTGCACTGTGTCCATGTGTAGCTAATATTATATGACGTTCTTTTATGCATGTTATTTTGATAATGATGATGAGGAATATGATGTAATGATAAAGGAAAAGTTCATTGTAAATATGACATGTTAAGAATAAGATGCATTATAAGACGCATGATTAAAAATTGACGAACCTCGGTTAAGTATTTGTTCGAACTTAAAATGAATCTTTGCATGCTCACTATTTTAGAATAATCCCGAGGTTCCTGGGGACTTTGATGATGACACTGTAGAAGGAGGTACCTTATCGAGAATTCTTTAGCAAGATTCTCACTCCCTTTTCTTTATTTCCGTCATTGTCTCCAGATTCAAATGGCGACATTCGTCCTGTTCGTTGATACCCCTACTTGGGAATTCCACTATGATCCGGTGCATCGCTCGTATCATTTTGAAGGGAGGTCTTGCTGATTCGTGTTTTTATTTACATAGGTCGTCCATTTGCACATCCTGTCCCTAGTTATCGATTTTCTCCTACTTCTCCCTATGGCGATGAAATGGTTTTCGAACATGCACGTCCACTTGATGAAAGGATGTTACGTTCTTATCCCGCTTCATCTGCTGTCCATGGATTTCCAAAGTATGTTCCCGAGACGAGATATTCTGAAACTGATCCTTTAGAGGACACTCCTACTCATGTATATTCTGAGAGCTCTGCTCCTACTCCCACACGTGTAAGAGAGGATAGTGAGGAAACAGTTGTTCAACCGAGGTTAGCGAGAAGGCCGTCCATGCGACCCCAGCCTGGTGCATCTCGTGTGTCCCCTCCGAGGGAGCTCATCGATGGATCGGATTTATTCCCCATTTTCGTGACGGTGGCCATAGAAGGTTCTTAGTAGACTTATGTGTGATCATGCACCCTAGTTTTAGGATAACCTTCCCGGCTTATGGAGATATCTAGTTTAGGGGCATGAATTTCCTTAAGTATATTTTCTTTTATGGGTTTGCATAAGATAATGATGTATGAACATAACCCACCCTTTGAGTGAGGTTATTGTATGTAAATATATGCTATAATGTGCTTATGGATGTTATATGATGGAGCCTAAGTGATATGATGTGATATATTCTTAAACGTCTTATTATACTCCGCTTACTCGTTCACGTTGTACTCGGCTCACGTTTTCAATTATGTGTTTAAAAAAAAAAAAGGCTCGTAATTTCACTAAGTATTTTCAAATTATGAAGAAAGAACCAAAGCAAGGAGTAAAGTCTAGTCATTAATCAGATTCAACCTAGGTGTATCTGGTTAATTACTAGGGTGTTACATGCAGCGCATATCCACCCCTGCCGAGATAGCCCAGTGGATCGGATATAGCCCTCCTTTCCAGAGAGGCCCGCAGTAGGAGACGACCATCACGTTCTGGTGCCTGAGCTTTGACTAGGCCAGGATAGCCTCCTTTTGTCTAGGGCTACCTATTTATAGGCGCACTAGAGTTAGGAGAGTTTCTTTTATGCTTTCTAATGTACTTTTGTGTTCCATGTATTCTTATTTCGGTTGTACTAAACTAAGTCCCATTCTCCATGAGTGGGCATATCATATTATATAAATATGCAGTTCAGATTTATCATGATGTACCTTTGCTTGCTTTATGTTATGATGATTATGAGATGCTTGCTTTAGTTCCTTACGTGCTTCATAGCTTATCGTGTTGCGTGGCTCTCACTTTGCTTTTATAATTCAAAAAAAAATTTACCAGTATTTTTGCTAAGTATTTTAAAGTAATAAGGAAACTATGACATAACAGACTAATGATTAACCTAAATATGTTCTAGAGTATTGGGTTAAAAATTAGGATGTTACATCTTTCCTCTTCACTTCTCAATTTTTTAAATTCTTTTTTTTGCAAAACTCCATTAAACCACCATATTTCTAAAGGATACTCTTAGATAAATACCTAAACTAGTTCAAGAATACTTCTTCTACATCAAACTCAAGCCAAAACCTTCTTTTTCCTCTTCAAAGATGTCCGACAGCAGCTCAAAGAAGGGCTGAAATATGGGTTTGAAGCTTTAAGTTAAAGGAGGAAAAGTTAGAGAAAGATTTAGCAAAAAGGTTGGAAGAAAGGTAGGAAAAATTTATGTCTATTACTTGGTGATTGTTTGGCTAGTTTGTTAATATAAATCCTTGAGATATGTTTGAAATTATTTTATGAAATCTGAAATTTTATCTTCAAGATTCATATATATGTGAGTTGGATGAATAAAAAGGATGCAATAGATATGAGTTTTGAATTGGTTTGCTGAATTTTCGGATTTCAATAGGGCGGCATTTTTCACAAATTTTCTGACCAATTTAGAGGCCTTAGATTGAACTAGAAATTTTATATGATGTAGCTAACATGTTGAGGCATCTTCAATAAAAATTTTGAGGTATTCTGGTCACTTTTGTTATGTTTAAAAAATCAAGAACCGAAATTGTACCTATGTTGCCTGAATTATTGGAATTGAAGCTGCAAATTTGTCTATTTTTGTTACCATAGCAGACAACCGATTTTTCCTTTGAAATTTTTATACAGTATTAGAGACATCTTAAGGTTTTACTAGGATTTTTATTTCTAATTTTCTGGTTTCATTTCCTAGGGTTAAAAATTAGGGAATTCAGTTAGCTGAGAATCGGTGGTCTCTGACCACCAAATTTGTCTAATTTTGTTAACATAGCTAGAGAACTCTTTTTACTTTGAAAATTTTATGGAACCTTGTGGATGCATTAAGGTGTCATTGAGAATTTTTATAGTCCCCGATTTGATGGTTTGAATTTCATATTAAATTGTGCTACAGATATATAAAATCTGCCATTGTGCTGAAAATAAATTGATGTTTTGAATTAATGAAATGATGGCATCTTGTACTAGTTTGACATGAGCATTTGAATATGAATATGAATAATTGAACTTCGCAAGATTTTCAGAAAATTTTAAGAGATTTTCACTAGAATATTTCATAAAAAGTTTACCAGATTTTCTGATAAATCTTTTAAAAAAAATTTAAAGATAGATTTTGAACAGAAATACACATTTAGTAGATTTTAACAGAACATTTCACAAGAGACTTTAAGGAAATATCTCATGAGAATTTAATGAAATTTCAAGAAAATCTCAGACAAGTATAAGAAACCGAGCTTCATAAAGAGAGGGAACGTAAGAAAATAAGTCTCACACAAAGAGAGGGAAATCAAGAAAACAAGCTTTACATAATAATCAATTACTTAATGGTAAGCTCATGGATTCACGGGTAGTAGTAGACGTGATACGCCCTTAGAACTATATCAGGTTGTAATCGCGACGGCGTTACATCATTATGAGAAAGGGATGTACTGCGAATAGCTAGACTATTCTAGATAAGATGTAGTAGACGTACTCCATCTAGTGAACTATATCAGGTTGTAACGTGACGACGTTGCATCGTTGACAGTACGATCCACAGAGAAGTATATCAGAAGAATCGTATGAGTTCTACTATCAAGCCTAAACCTTAATAATAAGATCATGTCAGAGAGGAAATGAAATGGATAAAACAAAATGAACTAAATCATGTTAAAGGGATGAACTATATCAGATTATAACACAAGGTGTTGCAAAGAAAAAACTGAAATTGATGTATTGAGAAGGAAATGTTTTGAGATCTATCTCAGGATATAGTACGAGATACTATATCAAGTGAAGTATATCAGGTTGTAACACGAGGTGTTACAGCAGAGGCAATGCATCAAAAGAGAGGTATATCAGAAAATCATAAGTAATTCTTTTATAAGCCTAAAACTGTTCATGAGCTTATGATAAAGAAATAATAAAGTAAACGAGATAAGTATTATACAGACAACCAGAATAAGAGAAATTTTAAGACTATGTCAGATATTACTATGTAGTAGACTAGTGTTTTTCCTGTTGGGAATCTTTGATTCTCATTCCTACTGTTATCATATTTTTCTATAGATTGCGATGATGGTGATTTATTTTGTGGAGATTCTTGGCTGGTATTGGCACTATGATCCAGACAGTTTGATGAATCGATGATAGAGAATTAATTAGTTCTTTTTATTTGCTTTTGATGAATTTTGAGTAGTGCCCTACCCAGACTAGAGGGTTCCTGTGTGAACCAAGGTAAGGGTTTCATATAATTACAGGATACTGTTGATTAGTAATCGGTTACTTCAATTATGTATTTTCGACATATTATTTATGTTCAAACTTAGCGTCATAGAGAGGAAGCGCTTTATTTTGTCATGAAAAGCAGGCTCATATGTAATAATATATGTACATTCTTCCAAGATCAAGTAGAGTTTACAAGTAACAACTACTCACTATAAGGTTATGGCTTAAGCATAGTTTTATGGTGTGAAGGGTGTTACAAGGACCATGCTTAAGGCCATACCTAGCCATACCTACACCATGCCATGATATGGTGCCTTTGAATGAGATATTTTCCTTCCTTTCTTCCTCTAAATGCCGCGGCCACTCCTCCCCCTCAATGCATCTTTATTTACTTCATTTCTCTATAAATACCATGCCTAGATGGACTTGGTTACACCTTGATCCATTTGCTAAGTTTAGCTTTAAAGGTATTTCTAAGTTCTTTTTCTTTTTCTCTCAAAGTTCAAGAGTTCTTTTCATCATCTTCTTAATCACAAAGAACCACCACCTCTCAACCACACACTATCTCCTAAACACAAAACTCAAAGAAAACACCTCACTTTCCTTTTCTTCCTCACCTTGGCTGAAACCACAAGCTTACTTTGGAAGAAAGTTTTCTTCTCATCTTCACTTCAAAGACCAAGCTTTTCTTTTCACCACTTGGTAAGGAGTTGCTTTGAAAATTATTTCCTTGCTTTGTTAAGCTTTGTTCTTGGTTTGAAATGATGTTTTGGTGCTTTAACATTTCAGGTTCTTCCTTTTTCTTTTCATATGCATTTCGGCCTTCAAGGCTTGGTTGGCTTCCCATGATAGCTTGATGATGAGAGTTTCTAGATAATGACTATGAGTTCATTATAAGGAGACTTTTAGAGCTTGAGT
Source organism: Dalbergia cochinchinensis (assembly GCA_031216125.1). Taxonomy (NCBI): domain Eukaryota; kingdom Viridiplantae; phylum Streptophyta; class Magnoliopsida; order Fabales; family Fabaceae; genus Dalbergia; species Dalbergia cochinchinensis. The sequence continues at coordinate 27,892,607 of CM062372.1, read as the reverse complement.
TTTACTTTTTACAAAGAATGATGAAAAAACTAGGTAGCTCATTAAAGGTATTACTTAAGATAATATGTCACTTGGTTTTTCAAAGAGCTTGCATTTCCATTTCACCTAATTAATTAATCTCGAAGCCTACTTCTTTCAACCTTAAAATTGATTGTGATTTAGAGTAAATACTCTAAGGGGCCTAGAGCACTAAAATAATGAATTGGACTTGCATTCATATTTACATTTCTTGCCGAGCATGTTTACTTTTCAAGCCATCACCTCAAACTTAAAGATTAAAACAAGAGCTTGCATTTCCATATCACCTAATTAATTAATCTTGAAGTCTACTTATTTCAACCTTAAAGTTGATTATTGATTTAAAGTGAATACTCTAAGGGGCCTAGAGCACTAAAATAAAGAATTGGACTTGCATTCATGTTTATGTTTTCTTATCTAGCATATTTATTATATCTCTTGATTTAGAAGTTATTTTAAGTACGAAGTTTAGTTACTAGAAATGCTTATTTTGTGCTCATGGGATTTGTTACTTTTCGGTCCTGCCTTTAAATTTTCAGCACCCTTAAATTTTGTTTTGGATAATTTAAATGTGTTAGATACCTTGGTACTCGATGTGATAATTGTTCTTGGCACTTTAGGCAAGCCTAGTAACAAAAAAGAATTGAAAATGTGATTTCTAGAACTCCTAAGGAAACGAATTATGCATTCTATTCCATCACCTTTAAAGGTTGTAAAATCATGTTATACCTTGTTTGGTTGGGTGAGAATGACTCATAAATGGTTTAGGAATTAATTTTGGCATTATAAGGAAAGCCAGTAATGAGAATGGGCATAAAACGTAACTTCTCGAACACCATAAATTGTAAATTCACTTGCTGCCTATGCTGTCCAACTTTGATTAATGATATTCCTGGGGTTAATAATTAGTGGTAATAATGATAATCAATCCCTTAGGTGCATAAGAAAATAATCTGATAATTAGAGTTACCCGATTTAGGGGTTTGGCTATTTAAGGAATAATTATGTGGTGATGACTTGAGATGATGAATTCATATGATGTTTGATGCTATGTGAGATATTGATCTCTAGAAATATAATTCATCATTTGCATGTTATAGTTTGATTTAGAATGTTAGAGATGCATATGCTAGAAATATATGAAGAATTGTGACATTTATGAGTCATGTATTGCATCTTGTTATAACATGCTAAGACTTAAGGTGACTTAAAACATGAGAAAATGATCCTTTGGACTCATCAAACTATAGGTGATGAAAAGGTGATTCTTGCCCCCTAACCCGTACTTATTAAGTCGGGACTTTAACTTATCAAAAGGGATAAGCATATGCTAGTAACGACTAGTGAGGTATGAGCTCATAACCTAGAAGTACTTTCAAAAGGGAAGAGTAATAGAGTGGCCCTAAGAGTGAAAGAACTAACTTAAGTCACCTAAAGAAGTAAGGAATGTCATCCATGAACTATGTTCAATTGTTTGCCATGAAGTTTGATGTATACTATAAAGTTAAATGTTGCATAAGGTATTGACATGCATATTATAATGAAGTATGATGCATTCATTACAGGACTCATGATAAAATGAACGGGCCTTGGTAATTGATGTTTTAGAACTTAAATGAACCTTTGCATGCTCACCATTTCACAATAAACCCGAGGTTCCTAGGGACGTCGATGATGTCACTTAGACAGGAGGATATGTAACACCCCTCCTACTATAGTGCTATGCTCGAGTCATAACATTATAGTAAGTAGTCGTTACTTATAACTTATCTTATAGGTTTGCAATTTCTTAACTATATGAAATATATACGTACAAGTTGTAAGAAATATGAGCCTTGCACTAAAAACTATACTAACTTGTCACAATTCACAATCCTTACAACGTAATAGTCAACGTATAGAAATAGCAGAAATGTAATGCGCATCCTAAGAAGTCGATCACACGATAATTTACATCTTATATCATATCCTGAGTAAGTTAATTCATACTGTTTTACTATAAACATTCACACCTAATTACATATGTATTGTACGTAACCCTATCCTGGCCCTCGTAGTGACCACCTACTCCGGGTTAGGGCCTATCAAAATACAACCGACTACATACAGATAACCTAACTACCTCGGTCAGTGGCTCATCAAAAAGTCAGATGTAAGAGCCTATGATAGTCAAACGATATAAGGGAATCTAAGCAAATGTAGGACTCATAACAGTAGTAGCGGACGGACGAGCAAATGGTTCATAAACAAGGATACATGACTCAGCGACCAGGTACAGTGACCCTAACTCTGGGTCATAATACCACTGCAATTCAGGCACCTAAAGATGGAGCACGATCGAGGCCATCTATATAAAATACATCACACAGCAGGAATGAGAATCAATGATTCCCAGTAGGAAAATATACTAGTCTACTACTCAATGATATTCCACTTCAGTTATTTATAGAATGGTTTCATTAGTTAGAATCATTATTTCTTATGGCTTAATTTTATTAGAAAATTTTAAACTTAATGGTAGAACTCATAAGACTCTTCTGATATACTTCTCTTTGGATCGTACTGTCAATGATGTAACGCCGTCACGTTACAACCTGATATAGTTCACTAGATGGAGTACGTCTACTACATCTCATCTAGAATAGCCTTGCTATTCTCAGTACATCCCTTTTCTCATAAAGATGTAACATCGTCGTGATTACAACCTGATATAGTTCTAAGGGCATAGCACATCTACTACTACCCATGAATCCATGAGCTTACAACTAAGCAAATAATATTACATAAAGTTCATTTTTTTAAGCTTCCTTTCTTGTGTGCACTTTTCTCATTTGTATAAAAGTACTCATAGTTATTGAGTAAGATTTATTCTTTAAGAATTATATTTTTTTTCCATACTTTCCTTTGAGACTTTTACTTGGAATCTACTTAAACTCTTGTGAAATATTCTCTTAAAATTTTCTTGAATACGTATAATGCCTTTCTTTGACTTTTATGAGATACTTTTTGTAACGCCCCGATTTTTCTATCTGAGTGGAAAATGACCGAAATGCCCCTGAGGTCATTTTCGGCCTAGAATTTGAGGATGGCCGACTTGGCAGTCCTCGAAGGGCCAACTCAATGTTTGAAAGGGATTGAATGACCCTTGAGTGGTTCCGGAGGCGAAAGTCTCATTTTCCATGATTTGGTCAAAATGACCAAAATATCCCTATAGCGTTTTACGCGGGTAAAGGTGCCGTTTGAGCCCGAAACTTTCCCCAGAGGTTTAAAACCATGTTATTACATATTTCAAAACATCTGTTTGAGTCCCGACAGTCTCGGGCAGTTTTAGTGCAAAATTACGATTTTGCCCCTAGAATAGTGTTTTTGAGCTTAATAATGTAATTAAGCAAACCTAAGCAATATTAGGCTCTAAACGAAGATTAATTAATTTCCATAATTAATCTAGAGTCAAAATAAATTATTAAAATTAATTAGAACCTAAGATTGCTTAGATTAGATTTAAATCTCTTTTCCAAAACTCAAGATTTCACTCTTGGAATCTTGAATAGTGTTTTCTCTCTCCAATTCCTTAAATTAAGGAATTGTGTCTAGAATTGTTTATACACTAAAATGAATTTATAACTCACTAATGATGCAAGAACACTCTTTAATTATGTCTTGACAACCTTAATTACCCATTTTCTCGCCTAAACACTTTCTTACAAACTCGTAATCTTAATCCAAATCAAAGATACACCTAAACACAACTCTAAACCACAATTAAAATGCAAGAAACCCTCCCCCCATGGATGATGCACATTCGGCTATCTCTCTCCTTTTACCTCACATGTTGAATTGTTTCTCACTCAAAGAACCATGCTTGAGGCCATACCTTGAACCATACCTCACCATGCCTCAAGACCACATTATCTCACCTCATGGAACTCATGGGTTCCCTTCATTCTGCATGGCCGAAGCCTCCCCCTCCATTTGCACCCTTCATTGCTTCATTTATCTATAAATAGCTTGCTTGGGTGAACTTGTATCATTTTGGGTTCATTTGCAAAGAGTAAGTTTTCAAAGAAACACTTCAAAGCTTCCTTTTTCTCTCAAGTTCAAGTCTTCAAGTTCTTCATCTTCTTTATCTTCTTCTTCCATCTTCAAGATCATCACACCAAGTAGGGATTTATTTTCATAAATGTTCTTATTTAAAGCTTGATGTTTATGGTTTCTCTTGTTTTCTTTTTAGAACTCCTTCTTTATTCCTTTTTCTTTCTTGTTTCGGCCATGAGCCCTTGAGAATAGAGAAATGAGAGCTTGATGATGAGAGTTTCATGATGATGTTCATCACTTGAAACAAACTCTAGAGCTTGATCTTTGTTCTTGAGCAAAATGTTTCTAGTTCTTCCTTTCTTGAACTCTTGAGAACTCTATCTTTGGTGATGTTTCAAAATGGTTTTAAGGACTCAATGATGAGGTCTCATGATGTTGGTGTTAATATATCATCAAGATCATGGACCCTAGAGTTTTAAAATGTTCCTTTTCCGTCTTGAAGTTTCGGCCACTTCCTTTTCTTTTACAAGCTAAATGTTTTGATTTTCTAAAAAATGTTATGTTGAGTTCTAAGGACTCTAGACTTTACTTGATCTTGGTTTGATGAGTTTGGCTTGAGGTTTAAGTTCCTTTAAAGTCTTGTTGAGAGCTCTAGAAAGATAAAATGAACTTGCATAATTTATTTTATGCTTGCATTTATATTTACATTCTTGTTATGCACCTTTACTTTCAAGCTATCACCTAAGAACATAAAGATTAAAATGGAACTTGCATCATCACTTAATTTAATTCTCAAAGCCTTTCTATTTCGGCCTTAAAGTCGATTGTTGTTGGGCCAAGAGCACTAAAATAAAGAATTGAACCTTGCATATTTACTTTCAAGCTTGCACGTTTAAGTTTATGCCTTGCATATTTAATTTAAGTCATCACTTTATTTTGTAAGCAAGATTAAAAATGAAAAGCATGAGCACGTTTATTTTATGTCATAACTTAAGAACCTAGAGCTCAAAGACTTGCCCATTTCATTACAAGTTAAAGTTTAATGTGAATGCATTCTTTGAATGCATGTTTCGGCCAAGTAGTGATGATGGACTTACAATGAGTTTTCATCTAGCTACAAGGGCCGATAATCTATGTTCTAAGTTTTTCCTGAAGCTTTACAAATCTTTATAAGGTTATGTTATCATGAGTTATAATTTTATTCCCTTTTTGAAGATGAAATATATTTTGGTCACTGACCTAAGGCTTCTCTTAGCTTCCTAATGAATAAAAATGATTTGCAAAGAGTTTTAGAGATTCTAAATTGATTCCATGAGAAACTAGTTAACTTATGTACCTAGAGATGTCAATTTAGTTCTCTTATTGAAGTTAAATGTTTTCGGTACTATCATGATGAGCTTGTGGCTGTATGATGATGTTTTGATGTGTTAGAATGTGTGAAAATATCACATGATGATGTAGAAACGATTCTATCCATGATAGGTAAGAAACTAGCTAACTAGAAATACCGTAAAGCTAGAATTTAACATAGTTTAGACCCATTTGTTTTTGGAACTTATCCAAACTGTTTTAATGGGAACATAATCAGATTAGGATTATTTAGACATGAAAAACTTGGCAACATTTGGATTAGAATTGAATTTTAGCACTTATAGGGAAACTAGTAACTAGAAAACCGTAAAAATGCAAATGTAGAACTCTTAGAACATTTAGTTTTCTGGATTCTGTCCAGAAACATTACAACATGATAAATGTGATTTATAATTAGTTCTTAAGCATAAGAATGTCTCATAATTGATCTAGATTTAATTTATAAGCGCCTTAGGCGAAGACGGAACCGAGAAAGGGTTTAAAACGTAAGTTCTAGAACCCCATAACCACAAGTTAGAAATTCTGCCCTATGCTTTTCAGATTTGAGTATGAACATGAGGATTAGGAATGATGATTAATTATGAGCCCTTAGGTGCATAACATATGAACGACAGATGTTAGAGAACTATATCTCAAGATTAAGACCCGTAACGGTCAAAGCATAAGCTACCGTAAAGGTAAGCGTTTGAATGTTCTATGATGATGCATGTATTATGTGAAGGATGACAATGTTATTCATATGAGGAATTCATGAGGATATATGTTTATGTGGCATAAAGCAAATTTGGAAGGAATTCGGCGTAATGCCATTGTGCCGCCGAATTTTCGACAAATTTTGGGACTTAAAGAGATTTTGAAAATTAAGGTACTAAGATGGGTTCTAGGATGACACCGGTTCGGCCGAGCACCTCCATAGAACTCATGTGACATCGGTACCAATTTATACTCTTAGGTGACACCGGTTCGGCCGAGCACCCCTAAGAGAATTGCCCCCTAACCCGTACTCAGATAGTCGGGATTTATGATTTATGATACTCTTATCGTTAAGTGGTAAGTACGAACTAGTGATGACTAGTTAAGGTATGAGCTCATAACCTAGAGATGTGACACGTTCTGGGTGACATCGGTTTGGCCGAGCACCCCCAAAGTGCTTGTCTTTTAGGGTGGCCTATGAGGAAGTTATGATGATTATGTCACAAAGAGAATTTATCTGCCACTTTATGCCACTACTATTATGATGCTCTTACGTATGTGATGATTAACCTTGCATTAAGTAGAGCCATGCATACATTCTTTAATATGCCTGCATCCATGACATTAAGAATCATGCTAAAATAAACGGACCTTGGCTAAAATATGTTTTAGAACCTAAAAATGGACTTAATGCATACTCACTTACTTTGTATAACTAAACCCAAGGTTCCTGAGGACGTAGACGATGACACCTAGGTAGTAGGAGGCCCTACTAAGATTCTTTAGCAAGATTCTCACTCCCTCTATCTCTTTCTTTCCGTCACGTCTTCAGATGGCGACGTTCGTGGTATTCGTGGAGACCCCGACATGGGAGGTGCACTATGACCCGGCCCACGGGTCACACCATTTTGAGGGACAGTGCACAGTGCGAGTTTTCATGTTCGTAGGACGTCCCTTCGCTCATCTCGTGCACACTCATCGCTTCTCCCCGACTGCACCCTACGGCGACGACGAGCGAGTTTTTGAGCGCGCGCGTACGCATAACAAGAGAGTGCTCCGCATTCACACCGCCACCTCAACCATGCGAGACTATCCCGATTATGTGCCCCGGACCTACTTCTCAGAAACCGACCCGTCCGAGGACCCGCCTACCCATCCGTATAGCGAGAGCTCTGCCCCCTCTCCACCATTGATGAGGGAGGGCAGTGAGGATACCGTGACTCAGCCACGGCTTGCACGACGACCGGAGATGCGGCCACACCACAGGGGTCACTCTCAATCCCCGTTCCGCCTCTTTACGCTCGAGGAGCTCGCCCAATTTCCCGGATATTTGCCTCGTTCGCGAGATGGACATCAGTAGGAGGTGACGATCGACCGATGGAGTACCCGGGTAGAGCACACACCACTTATATGGAGATGAACCTTCTTTTGTATTAGAGGTCATCCCGTTAGTTGCACTTGGGTAGGGGAGTTGCTTGTATAGTTTCCGTTGCACTTTCTCTTGTATTTCCTTTCTAGTTGTATTGCTCATGTTGTATCAAACTAAGCCCCACTCTACACAAGTGGGCATATCATATATTAAATAAATATGTAGTTCAACGTTATTATGATGTGCTTTTACTTGCTTATGTGATGTTGCTATGCGATGTTTGCTATACTACCGTTTGTGCATTACTAGTTAACGTGTCGCGCGGCTTTCACTTTGCTTTTATAAATCAAAAAAGAAATTTACCAGTATTTCTGCTAAGTATTTTAAAGTAATGAGAAAGCTATGACATAACAGACTAATGATTAACCTAATTATGTTCTAGAGTATTGGGTTAAAAATTAGGATGTTACACTTTTCGTAACATCTAGTATACTATTGCGATGTTTTTCTACAAGGTCTACTAGGTTTTCAATAGATTTTATATCATCCGAATTTCTATTACATTTCTTGGTTATTAATAATTCTTATCAATTTTCCAGTAATTGAACTAAGTTCCCTGCGATAGATTTTCAAGCTATTTTTATTATGCATCAACATTTCTTATATCTCTTGTATTCTTTTTTGATAATAATATATATATATATATATATATATATATATTTTTTGGTGAGCTTTTCTAGACTTTTACTAACTTTTATACCATCAATGTTTCGGCCACCTTCCTTGGACATAGTTCCTCTAAAACTTAGAAATAACAACCCAAGTCTTACTGTCCATCTTTCAAACTAAATCTTGCTTCCATATTTTTTCAAGCTTTGGTCATTACACATAGCAAAAATTATTCAAACTAGGTCTTGCTACCAATATTTTCTTAAGCTTTTATTGTTACATATTAAAATCATCTTCAGCCAATAGTAAACTCATGTATACATTTCAGCAAGTTCATAAAACTAGTGGTTGATGTATCTTCCATATCTATCACATTCAATACATGAAATTTCAAAGAAAAAAAATTTCGATTCTTATAGGCATGACTTCATCACAAGTCAAGCAATCCTAAATCCTAGAATTTGGTTTCAGATTTCAGCAACATAACCTCAGTCAAGCATTTATCTTAGCAAGATAGTAAAACATCATGGGGTAAAAGACTAGAACAATTTCCTACCTCCCTCCAAGCTTTTTCTCTAGTTTTTTCCTTTCCAACAAACCTCAGCCCCACCTATTTCTAGCCCCTTTTGTGTGCTGTTGGTGGTCCAAAGAGCAGGAAAAGATAAGGTCTTCAAGTGATCTTGATGTAGAGAATATGTCCTTAAGCTAGTTTAGAGTTTTGTGTAGAAATATTGTTTGTATAAGGAGTAGTTTGGTGGGGTTTCTACAGAGAAAGGAAATGAAAAGAACATGGAACATGAATGTCCGTGGGAAGAAAGAATGCTTTGTTCCTTTTTGATTTTTATATCTCACGTTACTTGCAAGCTAAATAGTATTACTAGGATAAGTATTTCATTTTGTAGATCAATTTACCTTGTATCAGTATTGAAAATATCTATACTTTTTTTATTATTCTAAGTAACAATTTATTTAAGATATGATAATGTCCGTTAATTGAGCCAAACTCAATGTTTCAATATACTGGTTATTACTATTTCGGTGTACCATTCTTTATTAAATCAGTACCCGATTGACATAAAAATAACTTTACTAGGTAAAATTATACTTTTAACATTATCTTGATTTTTTTTGTTGTCCTGATATTATTTATAAGATACCATTCTATATTACTGATTAAAATATTATTATTTTAAATTTTTAATCATATTAAATTAATTTTCTTTTTGTTTTTCACAGAATCCTTATATTGTTCTGATCCTAATGGTGTCGACCAAAATTTTTTAAATCCCTATTGATTATTCACAATTAATTATATTAGCAAAGGAAAATATAAATAGGCGAGTCATTACAGGATACCCTACTGAGATTCTTTAGCAAGATTCTCACTCCCTCTCTCTTTCTTTCCATCACATCTTCAAATTCCGATAGTGATGTTCGTCCTCTTCATTAACACCCACACTTGGGAGGTCCACTTCGACCCCGACTATTAGTCTTACCATTTTGAGGGACGCTACTCTGTTAGAGTCTTTATGTTCGTGGGACGATCATTTGCACACCCCGTACCTAGCTACCGTTTCTCTCTGACTTCCCCGTACGGTGATGATATGGTTTCTGAGCGTGCGCGTACATACAACGAGAGGATTCTTCGCACGTACACCACTGCGTCTGTCGTTCGCGATTTTTCAGATTATGTCCCCTGCTCGAGGCTTTCGGAGACCGACCCATCAGAGGACCCGCCTACCCACATGTATTTCGAGAGTTTTGCCCCAACTCCTTCACAGATGAGGGAGGGTAGCGAGGAGATAGTCACCCAGCCGAGGTTGGCACGGAGGCCAACCATGCGCCCTCGGTGTGGAGCCCATGTTTAGCCACTTCGTGATCCCATTCCTAACGGGCTTCGCCCATGGATTGGTTATGTTCCACCATTTCAGGGCTAGTAGAGTAGATCTCTTGGAGGGTCTTTAGTGCACACACCACTACTAGCTTAGTATAACCTTCTTTTGCTTTAGAGGTTATCTACCTTAGGTGCACTAGGTAGGCATGTTTTCTTTGTATTTTTTTTTTCCTTTCCGATGTATTTGTATTTTCATGTTGTACAAAACTTAACCCACCTCTCATGGGAGGGTAGGATATTATGTATTTAACTATAGTGTACTAATGAATGTTCTTTTTATGGAGCCTATCTGATGTTTTTGTTTTGTTTTATTTTTACATGTTACGCTTTACGATTACCGATCACTTACGTTTTGTGCGGCTCACTTTTGTTTATGTTTGCAAAAAAAAAAAAAAATTGGCTCGTATTTTCATTAAGTAGTTACAAAACAAAAAACTGAAAACAAAGAGTAATATCTAATAATCAACTAGAATACATCCTAGGCATGTTGAGTTAATTATTAGGATATTACACGGGGTGTTACAACATGAAACATAAATAAACATGAATGCAAGTTCATTTTAATATATCATAAGAGCTCAAAAACTCAAGACTTTGAAGAATGAGACTTGTAACCCCATTAATCTTAACAAAATGAAAATAAGCTAGACTTGTAACCCCATTAATCTTAACAAAATGAAAATAAGCTTTAGAGTCCTTCAATCCATGGTTCAAAGAACCTTATTTTCTTAAACTCACCATCAAGCTTAAAAACAAACAAAGAAAGCAACAAGCATTCTTTCTTTCTTTTTTTTTTTTTTGAAACCAAAGATCAAATCTTGAGTTTTAGAGGTCAAACATATGATGGTCTTACAACCATCATCAATAAAACTTATCATCAAGCTATGACCTTGATCACAACAAAACCAAAGAAAAGAGTAGAAATGAAAAAGAAAACATAAGAATTTTATTCTTAACAAGGAGGTTTCTTGGTTGCAAGTTAGAAACTTGATCTTTCGTGAAGAAAAAAGAAGAAAAAACCTTCTCTTGATGAAGATGTGTATTTTGGCCAAAGCAAAAATAAATAGGAGGAAAGATTTTTGTGTTGTTTTGATATGTATAGATGGAAGCTTATGTATTTTAGGGAAGATCTATGGTAGTAGTGTGTTGGTTTAGTGTTTGAAACTTGGATATAGATCAAGAATAGAGGTTCTTGAAGCTGAAAAAGAAGAGGGAGAAGAGAGCTCAAGGTTGGAGAGAATAAGAGTTTTTTTTTTCACACAACTTGGTGGACAAGTCTTGGCCAAAAAAGTGGATAGTAAGAATGAGAGAGTGTGAGTGTAAATGTGTTGAAAAAAAATCAAAATATAAGAGAGAGAATGGATGAAGGCTGGCTATAACACCCTGAAATTTATTTCAAAATTTTTATTTGAACTTCATTAATCAGAATTTCATGATTCTGATAGAGTTAGTGAAGATAAGATCGGTTTGCTAAATAAAAAAAATGAATAGTAATCATACTAGCCCTGCAAGCCCGTCTACCACTGAAACCCTAGAATTGAGACCCAAAGATGTCTGAAATTAAGAAAATATAAGATTAAGATTAGAAAAGGTTAGAAATGATAATTTTAGACCCAAAATTTAATTTCGGGCAATATGTGTTTTATAAGTATGGTATTTTATCCGTTTGTTAAAATTACAGTGTGTAGTTTCTTACACCATATAAAACTTGCAGTTTAAACGAGATAGCTAAAGTGAGAAGTGTATGGCTTAGAAGAAGCCATACCATTGACTTTTCTAAGGACCAATGAGATGCTTCCAAAATTTCATGCATTCATCTTGAAGAAAAACAATTTTATCAATTACATTTATTACCCAAATTATCACTACATTACAAAAGAATTTTCCCCTAGGATTTTCGGCCATAGCTCCTCCACATAGCCTTCTCCATTCTTCTCTTCATCAAATACCATAATCTATCTTGAAACATCAAGCTACAACTCCAATAATCCATAACCAAAGCATAAAACTACCATATACCACTTCAAACTCCCAAATCAACCCCTTATAAGGAAATCTCATATCATCATACTATCAGCTATATTATTGTTCTTGTTCACTTGGTTTAGATCAAGAATTAGGCATACAAGCTCTTGAAAGAAGCAAAGAACAAGAGAAAAAACTTGGAATAGCCAAGTAGGACTTTCTTTAACCTCTTTTTTTCAAAACTGATTTTAAATTTTATGTGAATGATTTAGCCTAAAATTTTCAGTTTTATTGGCTGATGAAATATGGATATTGATTTGTTTAATGTGGTGGAGTGTTTGGATATTGTTAGAAAACTCTTTTTCTCAAAAGGATTTATGTGTTGTGTTGCCAAAACTCAGATTTCAAGTAAGTAGCTCAACTGGCATGATTTGTCTAACTGATTTGTAGACATGATCATGAGCCAAAATTTTTATTTGATGAAGCTAACATATGGAAGCATTTTCAAAAATTTTCTTGAGTCTTTAAAAGTAGTTTTGCTATTTTTGAAAAATTGAAAACTAAACAGGTCAGGGTTTCTGCCCAGCCAGTCCAGTTAGTAGTACCGAATTTGTCTAATTTTGTTACTATAAAAAATGATTGAATTTTGAGCTAAAATTTTTCTAGGATATTAAGGACATATTGAACCTAACCCTACAAATTATTCATTTGATAGGGTAGAAAAATTGAGACTTTTGGCTATTTGCTGAAACTATATAGTTTCTAACCTCCAATAATGTGAGATTTTTTAAATATAGCTAGAGACATTTTTATGCTTTGAAATTTTTATAGGACCTTATTAACCCATTGAATTACCCCAAAAAAATAGTTCTCCTCTATTTTATTGATTTTTAATAATTTAGCCATAATCTTCTTGATGACTGAAATTCTAGCAGCATGCTGAATTAGTCAAGAGAATGATGACATGTTCATGATTGGATCTCATTCATGTCATATGTGTAACGCCCCGATTTTCGCTAAACTTTCATAATGACCAAAATGCCCCTGAGGTCATTTTTACCCGAAACACGAGGACGGCCGGCTTTGGCCATCCTCATAGGGTTCATATGTTATATGAAGGGGATTGTATGAGCATGAGTGCCTAACAAAGCAGGAAAACCTCATTTCTGAGATTTCGTAAGTAAATGACCAAAATACCCTTATGTAATTAAAGGCAGTTTTAAGTTCTTTTTCGACCCAGAGTTTGTTCTAGGTTCAAAACAATGATTTTAAGGCATGAACTATGTTTGTTTAAGTCCCGGAGGTTCCGGGCAACTTTTGGTGAAAATTACGGTTTTGCCCCTGCATATTGCATTTTCAGCTTAATGAGCCGCTTAACTCCAAACCTAAGCAATATTAGGCTCTAATTAAAGGTTAATTAATTTCCATAATTAATTTCCATCATTTAGAATTAATTGGAACCTAAAATTGCTTAGGGAAATTCAAATCTCATCCTAGTCTCATTCTTTGAAAAAGAATAAGAATCTGTGAATAGTGTCGAATAGTGTTTCCACTATTCACATCAACTTTTCTTTTCAAGACAAGTTGTCACACCCACATCACTAGTCTTGGAGGTGTTGACTCCCCTAATCCTTCTAGACCACTTCTAACCTAGGGATTTGTGGTTTTAATTAACCTATTAGTGCACCTAAGTACCTACTTAGCAACTTTTAATTCTAAGCCTAATCTATGTCACACCAAAGCACACTTCTAGAACATGGTTTAAGGAGATATTTCTCCTCCCCAAGGCTGCCAAGAATGGCGCCATTTTCCCCTAGAAAATCATCAAAAAGTTAGTCTATGTGTTCAAGCTATCTTGTGACATATGTCTTGAACACTTTCAATCAATGGTCAACTTTCAAGAAAATTGTCACTCAAGACTCAAAGAGTATTTTATATGGTCAATCAAGGCTTTCAATTCATTTCTAAAATGAAAATAATTATGTCTTTCAAACTCAAAAAGAATGATTTGTTTTTGTGGTCATTCAAGCTTTCCATCAAACTTTTTCAAAGACAACATGTCTTACAACACATTACCTATGCTTTGGGAATTTAAGTCTAGAAAATTTCCTCCTCTTTTTGGGCATGAGGAGCACGGTTTCTCTTCAGATTTTGCAGCCCAAATTTTAAGTTTTTATGCATTTTTAAAGGTTTGAAAACAAGGTACATGCTAGCCATACTTTAGGACATGCATAGCTAGACTTTTCACCATGCTTTGAATAACTTTACACCATGCTTTGAACAAGATTTTTCCTCCCTCATGTGGCTGTAAAAGTGGCCGAAATTCTCCCCCCAAAAGGCCTCCAATATTCAATTCATTTCACTTCTCTATAAATAGGTAGCTTAGGGAACTTGAAGCACCTTTGTTCATTTCACTAAAGCTTTGAGTTAGAGCACTTTGAGTTTCTTTCTCTCAAGTTCAAGAGCTCATCCTCTCCAACCTCTTCATCTTCTTCACTTCCTCTCAAATCCCAAACTCTAGGTAGGGAGCTCTTCTAGAATGCTTTCTTTTATTTTCATGCTCAATGTTTATCTTGCTTGAAAGTTGTGTTATTAGTAAGTCTTTCTCCCAAGCATTATTTCAGTTCTTCTTTTCTCTTCCTTTTCATTTTCGGCCTTAAGGCCATGGTAGTGAGAGCTTGATGATGAGTGCTCTCAAAGATGAAACCATGAGTTCATCTTAAAATGAGGCCTCTAAAGCTTGAACCTTTCTTAAGAAAAAGTTCCATCATTTCTCTTTTTTCTTTCATTTTCGGCCTCAAGACCAAAATGAGGAGAGCTTGATGATGAGCGCTTTCTTGGGATAACCATGTGTTCATCCTAACATGAGACCTCTAAAGCTTGTGTTTTGTTTGAGAAAAGTTTTATCTTTTTCATGTTTTGGTTAAGATAAGGCTATGTTTTTCATGAAAACTCTCTTTGAGCTTTTGTTCCTAGATGATACGGCCATGGAGGCTTAAGGTGCTCAGAAAAATGGTAGCTTGATGATAAGAGTTGTGTGATGATGTTTGTCACATGAACAACCTCTAAAGCTTGAGTTTTCTAAAAAATAAGTTTACTACTTTCAAGTTTTGCTCAAGACATAGTTATGTTTCTCTTGAACCTTGAAAACCTCATTTCTTTTCCCTTGAGTTTTCGGCCTTGAAGACCTTTGGGACTCAGAAAAATGGTAGCTTGATGATGAGGGCTTCATGTTGATGTATGTCACATGAACAAAACTCTAGAGCATAAATTTGGTTTCTAGGCCAAGTATGTTTCGGTTTCTTTCCTTTATGTTGGTCATGAGTTTTGTGTTGTTAATAAATGTAGAGCATTGTAAAAATACTCAATGATGAGGACTTGAGATGTTGGTGTTTGAATCACCAAGATCTTGGTCCCTAGAGTTCAAAAATAAGGTTGTTTCCTCATGATGAGGATTCGGCCACCTCATGGACTTGGAGGATATGATTTTCTTTTATACAACTTAGCAATACTAGTGTTTTCTCTTCTTGTGAGGATGAGTTATGGGTTGAAACTTTGTTTCCTTTAAAGTCTTGCAAGAGCTCTAAACAAGATATAAAAGAAGTTGCATCCACGTTTACGTTTATGCTTTGCATTAGCACGTTTATTTCTTATGCCATCACTAAGACCCAAGATAATGAATGAACTTGCACAATGCACGTTTATGTTTCAAGCTTTGCATCTCATTTTATATTTCAAGTCATCACTAAACTCTAAGAATAAGAATGGAGATGCATTTCATCTTTTACTTTGTGCTATCACTTTATTTTCTAAAGGACTATAAAATGAAATGCATAGCACGTTTATTCTATGTCATCGCTTGAAACTTTAGAGCTCAAAGACTTGCCCATTTCATCTTAAGAAAAAAATTAAATCAAGGAGGTATCTCCTTGAACATCATTCGGCCATGTTGTGTAAATGGCTCTAGGATGAGTTTCATTTAACTACACGGGCCTATAATGCATGTCTTAGAATTTTTCTAAGCTTTGATGCACTTAACCAAGGTTTTAAACATGTTTTCAAGTTTTGAATCATTGTCAAGAGCAAGCCGAAATGGCTGCTGCCCTTGATGTTCCATGATGAGTTTTGGCAAAATAAACTTTGATTTTTCATGGTCTTGAAGTCCCAAAAAGGTTCCAAGAGAAACTAGCAAGTTATATGGTTGAAAGAAAGGTTTTTCTCATGATTTTATGCCTTAAAAGTCTTCGGTTTTGCCTTAGTAATTTCAGCACCTGAAATTCTGTTTTGGGTGGTCTAAATATGTTGTAATACCTTGCCAAGTATGTGATAATTGTTCTAGACTCTTTAAAGCATTATTAGTGACTTTGTTTGCTTAATATGTGAATTCTAGAACTATAAAGAATGGCAAAATGAGGTTCTGCCCAGCCTTGATAAAATATTTAGAATCACATTAGATTATGTCTAGATGTGTGGGAGTGACTCATAATTGGCCTATGTATTAATTATTGCACCATAGAAAAAGTCGGATGCGAGAAAGGGCATAAAACGCATTTTCTAGAACACGTAATTCATCAAATATGAACAACTACATAAAGCTGTCCAACCATAATTAATTGGGATTTAGAACTTAATGGATTATGGTAATGAGGTTAATCAATCCCATAAACATACTAGAAAGTAATGGGAAAGTTTGAGGGTACTCGATTTAGGGATTTTTACCTTAAGGGATGATTATGCGCCCCTAAGTTTGATGATGAATTGATGTGTTAGCTCATGACGTGTATGGTGCCATGTGAACTATTATCCCTATGTGATAGCTTGTATTAACATGTTATTATTTCTGTAAAAGAACTTTAGAGATGCCGAGGTAGTAATTATGTGTTATGCATTATTTATGTGGCATCTTAAAGAAACATGTTAAACTTAGGATGACTCAGAACATAAGAATGTAATCCTTTGAAACCACCGAATTAAGGGTGGGGACAATGTGATTCTAGCCCCCTAAACCCGTGCTTAAAGTCGGGAAGTTGACTTATCCAAATGGATAAAGTCTAGATGCTAGTGACGACTAGTGTGGTATGAGCTCATAACCTAGAGTTTTCTCAAAAGGGAGAAATATTAGGGCGGCCCAGTTAAGTAAAGGTTCTTATGTCACCTAAGTAAACCAGTTATATGATTTATGTTTCATGTACCAGTTATATGATTTATGTTCCATGTACCAGTTATATGATTTATGTTTCATGAACCAGTTATATGATTTATGTTCCATGTACCAGTTATATGATTTATGTTCCATGTACCAGTTATATGATTTATGTTCCATGTACCAGTTATATGATTTATGTTCCATGTACCAGTTATATGATTTACGTTCTACGTACCAAGCTACATGATTTATGTCAATGACTTTAGTATAAAGCCTATGTAACACAAGTGCCATGATAAAAAGAATGGATTCTCGGAAAATGAGATTTTGGAAAACTCATAACTGAACCTATGTATGTCCATTATTTTATAAATAAACCCGAGATTCCTGGAGACGTATATGATGACACCTAGGATAGAAGGAAAACCCTACTGAGTTTCTTTAGTAAGAATCTCACTCCCTCTATCTTTTCCTTTCCATTACGTCTTCAGAGCGAGATGGCGACCTTCATCCTATTCATTGACACTCTACGGTGGGAGATCCACCACGACCCGGAGTATGGGTCCTATCATTTTGAGGGCTGATGTACCTTACGTGTATTCATGTTCGTTGGACGGCCATTTTCGCACCGTGTCTATAGCCACCACTTCACCACGGCATCCCCTACGACGATCCCGCGATTTTCGAGCATGCACGACCCCAATGGGAGCAGAACCTGCAGGCCCCCTCTGACCGTTCAACCGATTTACCGATATACGTGCCGTTGACACAACACTCGGAGGAGGACCCTATAGAGGATGTCCCTATGGGTCATGAGGACTCTGCCCCCACTCCACCGCAGCGACCGACGGGCAGCGAGGAGACGGTTACCAGCGTCCGGAGAGCTCCTACCAGGACCACGACCTCGGCGTGGGCGGCCCATCGATCCACAGGGCATGCTCGCCCGGCGAGCTCCGCCCATGGATTGGCTACGTCCCTCCATACCCGTGATCTCATTGCATAGACAGAGGGTAGGTCTTAGTGCACGCACACCACTAGTATGGATGAAACCCCTTTTTGCGTTGGGGTTATCCATCATAGATTGCATGGGGATCGGGATGTTTTCTTTCAGTTCTTTTCGATGTATTTACATTTTTCATTGTATTTGATTATACATTATGTACTTGAAGAGTCCACGCAAAGGTAGGCATTTTATCTATGAGGTATTTCAGTTATGATTGATGTTATGTTCGATGTTATGGTTTGGAGCCATTCCTATGTCATCGTTCCGTATACTATGATACCGACTCGTAAAGTTACGCGCGGCTTCTATTTTTAAGTAATGATTTCAAAAAAAAGTTGGCTCATATTTTCGTTAAGTCTATTTTCTCAAGAAGATGAACCATGCCAGCAAGTAACGACTAATATTTGGCCTAAGTACGTACTAGTAGTATTGGGTCGAATATTAGGGTGTTACAATATGAACTTACTAATGATGTTATGTAACACCCTAATATTCGACCCAATACTACTAGTACGTACCTAGGCCAAATATTAGTCGTTACTTGCTGGCATGGTTCATCTTCTTGAGAAAATAGACTTAACGATAATACGAGCCAACTTTTTTTTTTTTGAAATCGTTACTTAAAATAGAAGCTGTATCTCTTTACGAGTCGGTATCATAGTATACGGAACGATAACATAGGAATGGCTCCAAACCATAACATCGAATATAACATCAATCATAACTAAAATACCTCATAGATAAAATATGCCTACCCTACAGGGCAGGACTCTTCAAGTACATAGTAACATGAATACGGCAGAAAAACATAATACATGGAAAAGAACTGGAAAGAAGCATCCCTACCCATGTGCAACCTAAGATGGATAACCTCAACACAAAAGAGGTATCATCCATACTATGTGACGTGCGTGCACTAAGGACTACCCTCCAATCTCCATAGAACACTCACGGGTACGGGGGAACGTAGCCAATCCACGGGCGGAGCTTCGGCAGCGAGCATGCCCTGTGGATCAACGTGTCACCCACGCCGGTCATGGTCCGCACCGGCCTCCGACGCCGAAAGTGATCGTCTCCTCGCTGCCTATCTGTCGCAGAGGCGGAGTGGGGGCAGAGCCCTCATGGTCCATGGGGGAATCCTTTGAAGGGTCCTCCTCTGAGTGCTGCGATGATGGCATGTACTGCGGCGCGTCCGCTGAACCGGCAGAGTGGGTCCGCAGGTTCCTCTCATGTCGTGGCGTGCATGCTCAAAGATCGCGGGTCACCATAGGGGATGCTTTGGGGAGAAGCGATAATCAGTACAAGGGGTGTGCGAATGGCGCCTAAAAACATGAAGATGCGCATGCATAAGCCTCAAAATGAAATGACCCATGCTCCGGGTCATGGTGGATCTCCCACCGTGGCGTGTCAATGAATAGGACGAAGGTCGCCATCTCGCTCTGAAGACGTAATGGAAAGGAAAAGATAGAGGGAGTGAGATTCTTACTAAAGAAACTCAGTAGGGTTTTCCTTCTATCCTAGGTGTCATCATATACGCCTCAGAATCTCGGTTTGTTTATAAAATAATGGACATACGTGAGGTTCGATTATGAGTTTTCCAAAATCTCCTTTTCCGAGAATCCATTCTTTTTATCATGGAACTTGTGTTACATAGGCTTTTATACTAAAGTCATAGACATAAATCATATAGCTTGGTACGTAGAACGTAAATCATATAATCGTACATGGAACATAAATCATATAATCAAGTTACTTAGGTGACATAAGAACCTTTACTTAATCGGGCGCCTCTAATATTTCTCCCTTTTGAGAAAACTCTAGGTTATGAGCTCATACCACGCTAGTCGTCACTAGCATCTAGACTTTATCCATTTGGATAAGTCAACTTCCCGACTTTAAGTACGGGTTTAGGGGGCTAGAATCACATTGTCCCCACCCTTAATTTGGTGGTTTCAAAGGATTGTATTCTGATGTTCTAAGTCATCCTAAGTTTAACATGTTTCTTTAAGATGCCACATAATTAATGCATAACACATAATTACTACCTCGGCATCTTTAAGTCCTTTTTAAAGAATAATAATAACATGTTAATACACGCTATCACATAGGGATAATAGTTAACATGGCAACATACACGTCCTGAGCTAACACATCAATTCATCATCAAACTTAGAGGCGCATAATCATCCCTTAAGGTAAAAATCCCTAAATATGCTTGGCCTAGGGACCAAGTCTATGCTCTAGAGCTTTGTTCATGTGACATACATCAACATGAAGCCCTCATCATCAAGCTACCATTTTTCTAAGTCCCAAAGCCTTTCATGGCCGAATACTCAAGGGAAAGAAATGGGGTTTTCAAAGATCCAAGAGAAACATAACTATGTCTTGAGCAAAACTTGAAAATAATAAACTTATTTTTAGAAAACTCAAGCTTTAGAGGTTGTTCATGTGACAAACATCATCACACAACTCTCATCATCAAGCTCCTCATATTTCAAGTCCAAGAGGCCCTCATGGCCGAAAACTAACAAGAAGAAAAGGAAAGTTTCAAGGCATCAAAGAAACATAACTCATTCTTTGACCAAGACTTGAAAAGAGAAACCTTTCTTGGAAAAACTCAAACTTTAGAGTTTGATCATGTGACAAAGGCCAACATGAAGTGCTCATTACAAAGCTACCATTTTTCCAAGCTTTTTAAGCCTTCATGGCCGAAAACATCAAGGAACAAAAGCTCAAAAAGAGTTTTCATGAAAAACATAGCCTTGTCTTAACCAAGACATGAAAAAGATGAAACTTTTCTCAAACAAAACTCAAGCTTTAGAGGTCTCATGTTAGGATGAACACATGGTCATCCCAAAAGAACACTCATCATCAAGCTTTCCTCATTTTGGTCTTGAGGCCGAAAATGAAGAGGAAGAGAAAAGAAGAAACCGAAAAATGTTTGAGAGAAAAACTTGCTAACAACACAACTTTCAAACAAGATAAACATTGATCATGAAAGTAAAAGAAAGCATTCTTAAAGAGCTCCCTACCTAGAGTTTGAGATTGAGAAGAAGTGAAGAAGATGAAGAGGTTGGAGAGGATGAGCTCTTGAACTTGAGAGAAAGAAACTCAAAGTGCTCTAACTCAAAGCTTTAGTGAAAATGAACAAAGGTGCTTCAAGTTCCCTAAGCTACCTATTTATAGAGAAGTGAAATGAATTAAATATTGGAGGCTTTTTGGGGGGAGGAATTCGGCCACATTTCAGCCACAAGAAGGAAGAAATATCTTTGTTCAAAGCATGGTGTTGGTCATTCAAAGCATGGTGAAAAGTCTAGCTATGCATGTCCTAAAGCATGGCTAGAATGTACCTTATTTTCCAACCTTTAAAAATGCATGAAAACACAAAATTTTGGGCTGCACAAGGGTGAAGAAAACCGTGCTCCTCATGCCCAAAAAGAAGAGAAAATTTTCTAGACTTAAATTCCCAAAGCATAGGTAATGTGTTGTAAGACATGTTGTCTTGAAAAAGTTTGATAGAAAGCTTGAATGACCACAAAAACAAATCATTCTTTTTGAGTTTGAAAGACATAATTATTTTCATTTTAGAAATGAATTGAAAGCCTTCATTGACCATATAAAATATTCTTTGAGTCTTAAGTGACAATTTTTCTTGAAAGTTGATCATTGATTGAAAGTGTTCAAGACATATGTCACAAGATAGCTTGAACACATAGACTAACTTTTTGATGATTTTCTAGAGGAAAATGGCGCCATTCTTGGCAGCCTTGGGGAGGAGAAATATCTCCTTAAACCATGTTCTAGAAGTGTGTTTTGGTGTGACATAGATTAGGTTTAGGATTAAAAATTGCTAAGTAGGTACTTAGGTGCACTAATAGGTTAATTAAAACCATAAATCCCTAGGTTTAGAGGTGGTCTAGAAGGATTAGAGGAGTCAACACCTCTAGGACTAGTGATGTGAGTGTGACAACTTGTCTCAAAAAGAAAAGTTGATGTGAATAGTGGAAACACTATTCGACACTATTCACATATGCTTTTTCCTTTTTAAAGAATAAGACTATGATGAGATTTGAATTTTCCCTAAGCAATTTTAGGTTCCAATTAATTCTAAGTGATGGTCTTGGCTCTAGATTAATTATGGAATTTAATTAACCTTTAATTAGAGCCTAATATTGCTTAGGTTTGGAGTTAAACGGCTCATTAAGCCGGAAATGCAATATGCAGGGGCAAAATCGTAATTTTTACCAAAAGTTGCCCGAAACCTCCGGGACTTAAACAAACATAGTTCATGCCTTAAAATCATTGTTTTGAACCTAGAACAAAGTCCGGGTCGAAACGGAACTTAAAACTCCGCTTTAATTCATTACAGGCGTATTTTGGTCATTTACGCGCAGAAATCTCAGAAATGAGGTTTTCCCTGCTTTGTTAGGCACTCATGCTCATACAATCCCCTTCATATAACATATGAACCCTATGAGGATGGCCAAAGCCGACCGTCCTCGTGTTTCGGGTAAAAATGACCTCAGGGGCATTTTGGTCATTATGAAAGTTTAGCGAAAATCGGGGCGTTACATGTTAGACACATACAGATGTGAATACTTATTTCAATTACTTACATGTGTGAAAAAGGCATGAGATTATGTCTTATGGGGCCGGAGAGTAAATCTAGCTAGTTGAGGAGCAAACCTGGCTACCTTTGAATTGAATCGAAGAGCAAACCTGGCTAAGAATATATCTATATGAATTGGAGAGAAAATCCAATATCATGTATAGGAATGAGCCCATAAGATCCATATGCATAGCAATGGGCTCAGTCCTAGAAAGCAGTCTATTACCCATAGAGTGATCAAAGCCACAATAATCAAGGGCCAAGACAAGTCAAAGTAGCAATTGTCCTAAGTAATTCTTTATCTCTTATGTGTTAAGTGAATGACTTTAGCATTGATATTGAGATCAATATGTTTAAGTTAAGAACTGAATAATATGTGCTTTATATGATGATATATATATATATATATGCATATTATGAGATTGAATAATAAAAGGAATCCACTTCGGAAGGGTGATTTTAGAACTTTAAAATAAACCTTGATATATCATGTATGATCACATTTTCTTAATAAACCGAAGTGGCCAGGACAATGATGATGACACAAATTTTAGTATATGTTTTGGGGATACCTTACTGAGAATTTTAAAATTTTCATCCTGATATTTTGTGTTCCAGTGTCATCTCCATATTGCTAAGGAAAGATATGAAACTCTTATCAATTTTATTTTGTTGAAATCTCTTATCAATTTTATTTTGTTGTGTATATATATTTGTAATTATATAAATAGAACAACGTATATGAAAGCTCATAGAAGAGTTTTTCTTGTATTTGAATTTGTACTTAATAAATATTATGTATTTGAAAAATCATTGAAAACTTAATCAACTCCTCAAACTTCGTAGTGTATTGCGCGACGCTCATCCCTCCCTGGGTCAGCTGCATGAATTCCATGTCCTTGGCATTCCTCACAAATGCTGGGAAGTGCTTCTTGTATAAGCAAGTCTTGAACATTTCCCAGTTGATCATAGTGCCAGATGCCCCCAACAGTCTTCCTGTTCAACCACCGTAACTCAAGATTCCACCTCAAGCATATAGGCAGCAAAAGTCACCTTTCACTGAGAATTTCTTCTTCATGCTTTTAATCCATTCTTCAGCCTAGTTAGGAGTCAATGCTCCTCTAAATGATGGGAATCAAGCTTGCTTTTGGCCATTAGTAGTATTGGGGCCATGACCAACATCACCTTGGTGGTCCAATCACTCAAACATCATTTGCACGGCTCTCGCCATGTCCCTAATAGCTTCAGCGATCTCGTTATTTTGATCGCCTTCACTTGGAGTCCTATCCTATCATGGTCATGCCATAGTCCCTAAGCACACAAAATAACAAACATTGAGGTGATCAAGCTCAATACTTCATGCAAAGTGAACTAGTTACCATGATGCACACGCACATACAAGGGTCATGCATCTCTATCCTATAGCTTATCCTATCAATAAAGCAATTACACGGGACATAATTATCGCACCATGTTTAAGAAGCATAGTCAGTCCAATCGTCAAGCTCCGTGAGAACCGAACTGATCTAATACCAAAATTAACACCCTAATATTTAACCTAACACGTATTTAAGTTAATTATTAGTTATTACTCTTTTGTTTCAGTTGTAACATCCTAATTTTTAACCCAATACTCAAAAATATATTTAGGTTAATCATTAGTCTATTATGTCATAGTTTACTTTTTACTTTAAAATACTTAGCGGAAAATGCTAGTAATTGTTTTTTTGAATTATAAAAGCAAAGTGCGAACCGCACGACTTGACGAACAATGAAGCGCGAAAGGAATGAAACGCAATACAAATAAACACATCATAAACATCTGATCACAAAACATGTAAATGCACAGAATAATATAGCAAACTGCATAAGTGGATATATATATTATGCCCACCCAAGAAAGGCGAAACTTAGTTTAGTACAACGTAAAATGGATACAACTGAAATGGAAATACATGGAAAATGAAAGTACAACAGAAGGCAAAAAAAGAAACTCTCCTACTCTAATACGCCTACAAATAGATAGCCTTAAGGCAAAATGAGGCTATCCTAGTCTAGTCAAGGCTCGGGCACCAGAACACGATGGTCGTCTCCTACTGCGGGCCTCTCCGGAAAGGAGGGACGTATCCGATCCACTAGCCTATCTCTGCTGGGTTAGCTATGTGCTGCATCAGCCGAGTATGAGCTCCACGGCGGGGAATCACCCTTACCCATCCTCCACGTATCGGCTGAGTGATGTAACACCCTAATCATCTTTGGAAATTAAATGAGGTTTTATTAATGAGAATTTTAAGATTTTGACGTATGTAGACATGATGAGAATGATTCAAGAAATCAGCCAAAAAAAAAAAAGTGAATAGTATTTTGTGGGCCCCGCGGCCCGCCGGGATAGCCGAAACCCTAGAATTAGGTCCCGGAGATGCTAGCAATTGAGAAATTATAAGATTATGTTTAGAAATAGGTAGAAATAAAGATTTTATACTCGAAAATATTTTTCGGGCAATGTTTGATTATTCGTGTACACTATTTCACCTGCTCTGGAATTTCGATTGTGCATAATTCTAACACCGAAAACTAGTTAGATCTCTACAAAACAAATAAACCTATCTTCGTAAATCAAATGAATGGCCAAGATTCAATCTTGAATTACAAGATTGAATCACAACCATTCACTTTACTTCATTGGAGGATAATTATCTAAATATACATTATAATATTCATTACTTTATTAATGGATAAACATCACAAATTTGGCTTCTTTAAAAAGCCATTTTTGGCCAACCCAAGGGAGAAGAAACCAGCAGCCTCCTCCATAAACAAGAGCTCCATTTTGTGTTCAAATCACCTATGTACTAGCTAGAGCTACCAAAACCAAGAACTCCCTTCACTAAAATTGTTCTATACATCAACCTCTACAATTCTAACCGATTAAAATTCCCAAACCTCATCTTATTTACCCCACTCATCACTAATTGGAGAAGGGCTTGGGTGTATCTTGAGAGTTGTGGAGTGAAGAGCATCACTTGGGAGCATCCTAGAGACCAAGGCACCTTTAGCTTCCAAGAGTAGGGTTTTATTGAGTCTTTTATTGCCAAATTTAGTTTCTGACTTTATGACTTGTGCTGCACAAAATTTTTGATTATTTTGGTTAGCGATATATTTTTGTTGATGAATAAATTTTGGTGGAGGATTTGGATGAGGTTAGAGTCATCAATTTACCAAATGAAATTTGAGTTAGAGTGCTGGATTTTCGGTTTTTCTGAATACAGTAAAATCTCATGAATTTTTGGACATAATTGTGGTCATGATCATAGTCTGGAAAAATTATATGTTGGCCCTAACATCTTGAAATATTTTCATGAATTTTCTTGAGCATTGGTTTCAAGAATTTCTGCTTTAAAAAAATTAGTGACAGAAATGATGTTCATGCTGCTTAGATTTCTGAGACTGAAGTTGTAAATTTGTCTGATTTTATTATCATAGCAAACGATTTATTTTTCCTTTGAAACTTTTATAGGGTGTTTATAACTTCTTGAAGTATTACTGTGATTTTTCTCTTGAGTTAATTTTATTGATGGCTAGGGTTAAAAATTAAGAGAACTCTGGTCTGGGCTACGAATAAGTGGTATCTGACCACTAAATTTGTACAATTTATTTAACATGGTTAGAGGTCTCTATTTGCTATGAAATTTTTACAGGGACTACTGGACATGTTGACATGTCACAGAGAATTTTTGTGGCTCTTAAATTGGTCATCTAATATAGAGAATAATTATGAGTTATAGATTGATAAATCTGCCTGGTTGCTAGAAATGATAAAGATGTCTTAAACTAATGATGAAATGGCATTGAATTAAGATATGTATCATATGGAATGCATGTTAATTGTTCTATAGAAATGATGAGGAGATATGGATGAGACTCCGACATGATTATATGCTCATATGTGATATAAGTAGGCATTTGAAAAGATAATTACATCATATGACTATTATGCTGATGAAAGCAGGAATGTGACCTTCAGTTGTGCAAATTCCAACATATGGGGGAAAAACAGAAACAAGGCTTATGTGGGGTATATCAGGGAGGCAAAAAGAAGGATTTCCCAATAAGTTTTATGAGTCGGTAGATGTATCGGCTAGAAATAGAACTGTGTGTGATTCGGAAATGGAAAAACAAAAGATGAAGTCCGATGATCACGAATAGGAATGAGCTCATGTCCTAGCAGTCTATTGTTCTTTGTAGAGTTATCCACTACAGATATTACTGGATATGAAACTAAGCCTTCCCTATGTTAAAGAGAAACAACTGCACTAACTTGGATTCCATGGATCGCTAGAGAAAAACTTATAATTACTATCATGTTACATTTGACTTTACCTGAACCATATACATTAATAATTATTCCTAGGACTGTGCATAATTTATTGTTATTTTTGCGTATAAGTGTACTTGGTAATGCTTGAAGAAAAAAATGAATGATATTCCTATTTATGTTTTATTTATTAATTTTGATCACTGGTGAGGGAATACCCTACTGAGAATTTTATAATATTCTCATCCCTACGCTGCATGTATTTTATGTTGTATTCAGCATGTAATGCCCGGGGATTGTGAAGTTGAGGAGTGATCGCCAGTGCAAAGAGGCACGGACAAGGAGGGGCTCCTGGTAGACTTTGAAAGCGGAGGGGTACATGAATGAACCGATTACACACCCAAATGAGAGGGATCCTGAGACTGTATAGGTATGGGACTATACAGTTAAGGAGGGCTTATATGAATTGATTTGTACTACCTATACCAACAAGATGCATCTTCTTTTCGGTAGCCCAAACTGAAAGAACTCCATAGTTAAGCGTGCTTGACTTGGAGCAATTTTGGGATGGGTGACCTCCTAGGAAGTTTTCCTAGGAAGCGTGTGAGTGAGGACAAAGCACGCTGAAAAGACCCGTGTTGGTTTGTGGGGACAGTCGTCAATCCATAAAACAGCAGGGGATGTTACAAGTGATAGCAGCCTCGCTACCCTCCCCAAGGTCCATCGGTACAGTGGGGGAGGATCCCTCGGAAGGTACCCAAGTGGCAGAGTCCTCTGAAGGGTCCATCTCGGAGAATGATGAGGGAGAACGAGGCACATACTGTGGGTAGTCCCAGATGGCAGAGGTTGTCGGTGGGGTACGGTAGATCCGCTCTTCTCAAGGGCGTGCATGCTCGAACACTAAGTCATCGTCGAAAAGTGAGGCAGGGGATAATCGATGAGTATGTACAGGGTGACTGAAGGGTCATCCAACGAACATGAATACACGAAGGACACAGCGACCCACAAAATGGTATGGCCCGTGGTTCAGATCATGATGCGTCTCCCATGTCAGGGTGTCCACAAAAATCACGAGCATCGCCATCTGAAGATGTGACGGAAGGAAAAGATAGAGGGAGTGAGAATCTTACTAAAGAATCTCAGTAGGGCCTCTTACTACCTAAGTGTCATCATCTACGTCCTTAGGAACCTTGGGTTTAGTGTATAAAATAAGTGAGCATGCATCAAGTTCATTTTAAGCTTCAAAACATAGTTAACCAAGGTCCATTCATTTTAGAATGATCCTTAATGTCATGGATGTAA
This sequence comes from Dalbergia cochinchinensis, assembly GCA_031216125.1. Taxonomy (NCBI): domain Eukaryota; kingdom Viridiplantae; phylum Streptophyta; class Magnoliopsida; order Fabales; family Fabaceae; genus Dalbergia; species Dalbergia cochinchinensis. The sequence goes on along the minus strand of CM062372.1, from coordinate 27,864,218 downwards.
CATATTAAAGAATGTATGCATGGCACTACTTAATGCAAGAATATTCATCATAACATCAAGTAACATCATAATAGTGGCAATTGAAATCTCGGTGGGGAAAACTTTGTGACATATTCATCATACATTACTTTCTCATGGGGCCACTCTAAAAAGACATTCGTTCTGGGAGTGCTCGGCCGAACCGATGTCACCTAGAACGTGTCACATCTCTAGGTTATGAGCTCATACGTAACTAGTCATCACTAGTTCTTACTTATCCCTTACCGATAAGCGTATCATAATTAAATCCCGACTCTCTAATATGGGCTAGGGGGCATTTTCTTGAGGGTGCCCGGCCGAACCGGTGTCACCCAAGAATACATCTTGGTACTAATGTCACTTGAGTTCTTTGGAGGTGCTCGGCCGAACCGGTGTCATCCAAGAACTCATCTTAGTACCTCATATCTTATAAAGAAAATCTCATAGGTTTTTCAAAAACTTTCCCAGTCCCCAAATTTGTCAGAAATTCGGCAGCATAATAGCAGTACGCCAGATTTCTTCCAAATTTACTTTATGCCACATAAACATATAGAACATGTATCCTTAATCATAATTTCATACGTGAACATAATCATTCTCAAATAAAACATACATCCTCATGTAGCATAAAAGCTCATTATGTTTTTGAACTTACAGTATCTTATGCTTTAACCGTTATGGGCCTTAAACTTGAGGTGTCATTATTCTATCATTCTCTATTAACCTCTTATGCACCTAAGGTTCACAACTAATAATTTTTACTAGCATTTATGTTCACTAATAAATCTGGGCAGCATCATATTCTAAGGGCAGAATTACCTCTTCATGATTACGGGTTTCTAGAACTTACGTTTTAGACCCTTTCTCGGTTCCGTCTTTGCCTAAGGCAATCAGTGAAATTAAATTTAAACTAATTATGAGGTATTCCTAAGCCTTTGAACTAATTATAAATCATGTTTACTACATTATAAGGGTACTGTACATAATCAAGAAATTAAATGTTCTAAGAATTCTAGAATTGTATTTTTACGGTTTTCTAGTTGCTAGTTTCTCTATTGGCTCTAAAAATCAATCCTACATCAAATGTTACCAAGTTTTTCATAATTAAATAATCCTAAACTGAAGGTTAACATACTAAAATAGTTTTGGCAACAGCTAAGAATTAATGGGTCAAAACTATGCTAAAACTCTACTTTACGGTTTTTCTATAAAGCTAGTTTCTTTCCTAACATACATAGAAAGGTTCCTACCTTAACACATATAAATTTCATACATTCTAACATGTCAAAACATCATCATACAACAGTAATCATGTCATGGCATAACAGAATTCATGCATATACATATCTTGTATAAAATCTCATTTTTCACAAGCATAGGTCCTTAGCTTCCCCTTGAATCGTTTTAGAACTTTTAAAACTCTTTTGCAAAACATTTTATCTTCTAAGGGAGGCTAAGAATAATCATGGGGCAGCAACTATTTTAAAACACTCTTGGAAGAGGTTTAATTACAGATCTTGTAGATCATGACCTTATAGAACTCTTAAAAACATAGGAAAACTTTTGAACAAAGATTATTGGCCCTTGCAACTAGATGAAGCTCATTTTGAGTTAATCCACACCACACGGCCAAATTTACATCCTTGGGGATGTTTCCATAATCAAACTTTAACTTGAGATAATGAGGGCAAGTCTTTGAGCTCTAGGTTCCTTAAGTGATGACAAAATATAAACGTGCTATGCATTCCATTTTATTCTTCATTATAAAGTAAAGTGAGGGCTTTAAAGTAAATATGGAATGCAAAAACTTGAAATTAAATATGCAAGGCACAAAATAAATATGCAAAACTTGAAAATAAATATGCAAGTTCAATTCTTTATTTTAGTGCTCTAGGCCTAGCAACAATCAACTTTAAGGCCGAAATAGAAAGGCTTCGAGATTAATTAAGTGATATGCAAGCTCTCATTTTAAACCTTTAAGTTCTTTAAGTGATGACTTGAAATATAAACGTGCAATGCAAGGCTTGAAACTTAAACGTGATAACGCAAGTCCTTTTCTTTAATCTTTAGAGTTTAGTGATGACATAGGAAAGTAAATATGAGATGCAAGAGCTTGAAATATAAATATGAGGTGCTAGAAATATAAATATGCAAGTTCATTTTTATATCTTTACTAGAGCTCTTACAAGACTTTGAAGGAACTTAAGCCTTAACTGGAATTTATCACAACAAGCTAAAGTAAACAAAATATCATTCCTTGAAGCAAAATCATAAATAGCATTTTTGTTAAAACTCAAGCTCTAGAGGTCTCATTGTAATGAACACATGGTCATCATCTAGAAACTCTCATCATCAAGCTTCCATGTTGAACCATCATTGATGGCCAAAATTTTAGAAAAAAAAAAGGAAGAGGGGCCGAAATCATGAGCAAAGAAAAGAACCATTTTGAAACTCTAGAGACCATGATCTTGATGATGTATTAACACCAACATCATGAGTCCTCATCATTGAGTTCATACATCCATTTCTAAAACATTATCAAAACTAAGTTTTCCAAGACCAAGAAAGAAAGAAAACTAAAAACATCTTTTACTCATGAACCAAGATCAAACTTTAGAGGTTGCTCAAGTAACAAATATCATTATGAGATCCTCATCATCAAGCTCTCATTTCCAAGTCTTTCAAGGCCCTTGGCCGAAAATGAAAAAGAATCAAAAAGGGAGAAAGAAGTTCTAACAGATTCAAGAGAAACTATGAAGCATATATCTTAAATAAGAACTTTAATGGCTAAAACATTTAAAACAAAATCCCTACCAAGTGAAATGATGTTGAAAAGGATGAAGAAGATGAAGAAGTTTGAAGTAGAAGAACTCTTGGCCTTTGAGAGAAAAGGAAAGCTTTGAGTGCTCTAAACTTAGCAAATGAACTAAAGGTGTTTCAAGTTCACTCAAGTGTGCTATTTATAGAGAAATGAAACAAATGAAGGTGCAAGAGGGAGAAGAGAGTTTCGGCCAAGGCAAGGCAATCCCATGAGGTCCATGAGGTGAAATGTTGTGATCTTGAGGCATGGTGAGGTATGGTTCAAGGTATGGTGAGGTATGGTTCTGGTTGCATGGCTCAAAGCATGGCTCAAGGAGTGTTTAAAATTTAAATCATGTGATGAAACTTGGATGATGTGGCTGAAAATGCATCAGCCATGGGGGAGGGATTTCTTCCATTTAATTGTGGTTTAGAAGTGTGTTTAGGTGTGTTTTAGGTTATGTTTAAGATTAGGAATTTGTAGGAAAGTGTTTAGGTGAGGTAATGGTTAATTAGAGACTTGTAATACTAGATTTAGGAGGTGGTCTTGCTAAATTAATGGAGTCAAACTCCATTAACAAGGAATCCAATGCCAACGCAATTCCTTGATTTAGGGAAATTGGAGAGAGAAAATACTATTCAAGATTCCAAGACTAGGAATCTTGAGTTTTAAAAAGAGCTTTAGATTTAATCTAAGCAATTTTAGGTCCTAATTAATTTTATTAACTTATTTTGACTCTAGATTAATTATGGAAATTAATTAATCTTTGATTAGAGCCTAATATTGCTTAGGTTTGCTTAATTACGTCATTAAGGTCAAACGGCACAATCCTGGGGGCAAAATCGTAATTTTGCACAAAAACTGGCCGGGACCACCAGGACTTAAACAGACACTTTTAAACACATGAAAACATTATTTTAAACCTTTGGGAAAAGTTTCGGGCTCAACGGCACCTTTACCCGCGTAAAAACACTATAGGGGTATTTTGGTCATTTTGACTCGAAACTGCAGAAAATGAGATTTTCGCCTTCGAAACCACTCAAGGGTCATCCAATCCCCTTCAAACATTGAGTTAACCCTTCAAGGACTGCCAGGCCAACCATCCTCGAATTTCGGGCAGAAAATGACCTTAGGGGCATTTTGGTCATTTTCCTCTCAGACAGAAAAATCGAGGCATTACATTAGTTCTTAACTTTAAATTGTAGAAAGTACATAGTAAAAATAGAGGTAAAAGTACATAGTGAAAATAGAGGTAAATTCTTTTTTTGAACATAAAACAAAATGTGAGTTGTGCGTATTACATAAAACACATCATTCACCTCATACAATAAAGAAAATAAAACATATCATGAGCATACGTAAAAGTGTAAACGTAACCACATCATGAGCATAACATGTCATGATATAAACACACACACACACACACACACACACATACACAATCTATATATTTAGAGGTAATGATAAATATCAATCATTCCATATCGCACACCAAAACAAATTATTAATTACTATTGTGCCCGCCAACAGAGGTTGAGCTAAGTACAATAAACCGGTAGAGAAAATATAAATAGAACATAAGTCAACGATATAAATAGCCTACTAAAAAAACCCTCCCCTTTCACTACTCCTACTAAGGAGTGCCTAGAGTAGATAATCCATAATATAATAACAAAAAAAAGGCTATCCTGTTATGAGATATGAACAAGTGCTCCATGGAATATACTACCGGCTCCTAAGAATGTCACCCTGGGAGGGAAGACAATATCTAAGCATGCAGACAATGTCAATAGGTGTAGCAAGTTGATCAACGGGTAAACATGAGCACCACGGTGCAAGCAAGAAGCTCCTCCACGAACATACTAGGCTCCCTTAAAGGACTGGATCATCGTAGCCTCCCCATCGCTACCACTCTCCACCTCCATAGGGATCTTAGGTACAAAATTGTTCGAGGAATGCTAGGATGGTGACTTCTCAGACGGGTTAGACTACAAAGTAAAGAGTCAAGGTGGTGACTAGGGCACATATGGTGACTTCTCAGACGGGTTAGACTACAAAGTAAAGAGTCAAGGTGGTGACTAGGGCACATACTCTAGAAAGTCTCTCACAACTGAGACATCAGGGCAAGCACGAGCAATCTCTTCTACGTAAAGGCAAGCATGCTCAAATACAAAATCATCGGTGAAGGGGGTGGCTGTGGAAAACCAAGAACTAGTAATCGAGTGCACAAAAGAACAATCTAAGAACACGAACAGGCAAACAACACAATGACCCTTGAAGTGAATGACTAGTTACTCGGGTTATAATGCATCTCCCAGGTGGGTGCATTAATATAGATCATGAAAGTATCCATTGACCACTGAAGAAGAGATGGAAAGGAAAGAAAAAGGGAATAAGAAACTTGTATAAGAATCTCAGTAGGGCTTCCACCTTCAAACACAAGTCATCATTCTCATCCTTACGAACCTTAGTTTCATTATGAAAGTAGTGGACATAAATAAAGTTCATTTATTAAGTTCCAAATACTATTAACCGAGGCCCATATCTTTTAGCACGAATCTTAATGTCATGAATCATTATACCATATTATGAATGCTTGTCAATGACTATGCAACATATCACAAGAATCATAACAAATGAACATAGTATAAGAATCATAAAACATCATAAAATAATCTTTAGTATAAGAATCATAAAACATCATAACATAATCTTTACTCTTTGCTTTCTTAGATGACTTAACTTTCTTGTTCTCTTCTAATGGGCCACCCTAATGCTCTCTCCTCTTAAGAGTTCTAGGTTATGAGCTCATACCTCACTAGTCATCATTAGACTATACTTATCCTCTTGGTAAGCTAATTCCTGAGTCCAAAGTGTGGGATAAGGGGCATAGGGTCACCTTTCATAACCATTAATTCTTGGAGTCTAAAGGATCCCTTTATTGGATCACCTCTCATAACCATTAATTCTTGGAGTCAAAAATATCATTTCCATGTGTCTTATGTCACCTTTACTTTAATCATGTCACTTAGAAATGCAAACATGAGCATATGATCATGGCCATCATCATAATTTATCATTTAACATTTCATGCTCACAATTTTATAATTTTTTCTAAGTCCACAAATTTGGTGGAAATCCGACAGCATAACGCCTAGGAATGGAGTTTCTCTAAATTTGCTCCATGCCACAGAACATATCAATCATCCATCTCAATTATTCATTCATAATCATAACATGCCATAAATCATCATGTAATTGATCACCTAAGCATGCATCACATTCTTCGTATATATCCATAGGCATGTTATCATCAATATCTCTTTGAAAAGAAAACATGCTCCTACCCAGTATGCTGAAAAGTACGGACCAGACTCAGCTAATCCATATGACATGCTCAACAAGATATATGTATGATATAGACAGTAACCATCGTTTGCATAATTTAAGAATCAAGCATGCATAGCCATCAATTCATAATTTTGCATAATCACTTCGAGTCATAGAATTTCCAAGCATTTCATACGAACATAGCTCTCATAACATATCATTCACTTTAATATTATCAGGTTATCGATAATTACACTTTAGCCCCAAAAGGGTCAAAACTATAATTTCTAAAAGTTTGTGGGCCAAAGTGTAAATTTCCCAAATTAATGTTTTTTCTCAAACTAATGAATTTCAAAATTAATTTACACTTTTAAGAGACCCATACCACTTAGAAATAATTTAAATTCATTGTAAAAACTATTTTGGGCCATTGGCCAAATTTTGATAGATTTTAAGGGTCAAAATGCATAGTTTCCACTTTTTGACACTTAGTAAGTGCCAAATCTTCTAAAACTTTTTCTTGACATCATAAATGGTATTTTGAATACAAAGACACATTCAAAATCATTATTAACTCTAATTAAACTCACTTGGCCAAAATTCTATAATGAGAAGTTCAAGTCATAATTTTTCGCATTCTGCAAACATTTGTAATTATCCTTATAAGCATCTAAGATGCCAAAAATAATTTTTACAATAATTATTAATAAATTTTAGGCACCTAAATAGTACCAAACGGGCCTAAATAGTGCTGGATAGTATCAGAAATTGCAATTTCATAAGCTTTGGAAATTACATTTTAACCCTTCTAGTTACTAGTCTTTCCTAATAAGATGCTAAAAATAATTTTCACAATAATTATTAATAATTTTTAATCATGTGAACAGTACCAAACAATACTCAATAGTGTGAACAGTGTCAATAGTGTCAAAAATTTAAATTACAAAAGCTTTAGAAATTATATTTTTGACCTTTTCTAATTGCTAGTTTTTCTCAAAAGCCATTTTAAGACATCTAAGACATATGAAAAAATTTTAACACATTTTTAACCAAGTAAACAGTGGAAAACAGTACCCTACAATGTTGAATAGTGTCAAATAGTAAAAAAATTAAAATTTCAAAAAGCTTTGGAAATTATATTTTTAACCCTTTCTAGTTACTAGTTTTTCCTAAAAGCTATTCTAAGACATTTAAACACATGAAATCATTTTATCCCTTTGAGAAAATAAATATTAACATTAAATTAGTATCAAAACTTAAAATTTCATTAATAAGGTTTTATTTACTTAAAAATCACATTTTTGCTCTTTTTGGGTTTATAGCTTTTTCAAAATTTCTTTTACACTCTAGACACAAGATTCAAGCCTTAAAATAAAATAAAACCAGCTTCAAACCTAACATTCCTTTAGCCGAAATACACATATGAATATGTGTCCGTGATCAAAATTTTCATTTAAGATAAAAGGGGCAAGTCTTGTGCTTTCGAGACATAGGTGATGGCTAGAATAATAAATATGTCATGCAAGTTCATTTTAAGTCTTTAACAATATAAGGTGACAACTTGGAAATATAAATATGAAACGCAAGGCTTAAAAATAAATATGAAATGTTAGCCCATTTTTAAGTCTTCAAGAATTATAAGGTGTCAACTTGAAATATAAACATGAAATGCAAGACTTGAAATATAATCATGAAAATGCAATTTCATTTTTAAGTCTTTAGGATTACAAGGTGACAACTTGGAATATAAACATGATATGCAAGACATGAAACATAAACACGAAATGTATAACTTGGAACACAAACATGAATGTAAGTTCATTTTTATATATCATTAGAGCTCAAAAACTCAAGACTTTGAAGAGTGAAACTTGCAACCCCATTAATCTTAACAAAATGGAAATAAGCTTTAGAGTCCCTCAATCCCATGGTTCAAAGAACCTTATTTTCTTGGACTTACCATCAAGCTTATGGACAAATAAAGAAACCAATAAGCATTCTCTCTCTCTCTCTTTTTTTTTTTTTGGAAACCAAAGATCAAGCCATAGGCTTTAAAGGTCAAACACATGATGGTCTTACAACCATCATCAAGCTATAGCCTTGATCACAATGAAACCAAAAGAAAAGAGTAGAAATGAAAGGAAAACATAAGAATAAAATCCCTACCAAGGAGGTTTCTTGGTTGCAAGTTAGAATGCTTGATTTTTTGTGAAAAAAAGAGAAGAAAAAATCATCTCTTGATGAAGGTGTGTGTTTTGGGAAAGGCAAAAATAAATAGAAGGAATGATTTTTGTGTTAGTTTGATGTGTATAGATGGAAGCTTACATATTTTAAGGAAGATCAATAGTAGTGGTATGTTGATTTGGTGCTTGAAGCTTAGATGAAGATCAAGAATGGAGGTTCTTGAAGGTGAAGGAGAAGAGGAAGAAGAGAGCTCAAGGTTGGAGAGAATAAGAGTGTTTTTTTTTTACATAACTTGGTGGACAAGTCTTGGCCGAAAAAGTGGATAGTAAGAATGAAAGAGTGTGAGTATAGTAGTGTTCAAAAAAATCAAAATATGATAGAGAGAATGGAGGGAAGCTGCTAGCCACTAAGGGGTCTTTGGGGGATTTTTTTTCATTTGGGAGTAGGAATTAGGGTTTAGGGTAATTTTGATTGGGGGATTGATTAGGAATTGGTAATTTGGTGTTAGGATTGGTAACTTGGTGATTAAGGCTTTCAAGACAAGGTTAAAGACTTGTCTTGAAAGCTTAGTTGGACTAAGCTTGATTAATTCAAAATTCAAACCCCAACATGTTCCTAATCTTTAGGAAAAGAAAGAGAGAAAAAGTACTTTTGTCCCTGACTTTTTACTTTTTGATCTCATGAGTCATTTTTTGAAGAAGAATAGGATCAAACTTTCCTTAAGCAATCATAGGCTTTAATTAACTCCAAACAATTATTTGGACTCAAAATTAATTAAGAAAAATAATTTATCTTTAATTAAAGTCTAATATTGCGCATATTTTCTTAATTACTTTAATTAAGCTTAATTAGCATTAATTATAGGCAAAATGGTAATTTTACATAGAAACTCTTTGAAACTCATCCAGACATTCCATGGATGGCGCAGGCCGTGGAGGTACTGCTGGACCTTTTTGTGGTGCTTTCCCTTTATTGTTGTTATTGTTGTTGTTGTGATTGTTACTGGGGTTATTGTTGTAGCGGTTGTTATTATAGCGATTGTTGTTGTTTGGCCTTCCTTGTTGAAAATTTCTTTGTGTCCCTTGTGATCTTGATTGAGGGGGAAATGGAGGTCGATTCTGCCTCTTGAACTGCTGACCTTGAGGTGTCAACTTTTTGGTAATATTATCTGACTTTGGGGTGTTTAGTTTTCTCTGACCTTCTTCAATAATCCGACATTTGTTAACTAGGGTAGAGAAATCCCTAATCTCCAAATGTGCAACTGCCACATTAAGTTCCGCCTTCAACCCTGACTCGTATTTAATGCATTTCCAGACTCATCAGATTTCCTTCGTACATTCTTGAGAACTTAATGAGTTCTTCAAATCGCGATGTCTTGGGCCACATTCATATTCCCCTGGACGAGTTGCATGAATCCAATGTCCTTGGCATTTCTAATCGACTGGAAAGTACTTTTCAGAAATGGACCTTGAATAGTTCCCAATCAATGTCTACATCGGCTGCCTCCGTGAGTCTTCGAACACCGCCCACCGTAAACCGCATCACCCTCAAGCATATGAGTAGCGAAGGTGACCTTATGCTCCTCCGAGCATGGGACTACAGCAAAGACCTTCTCAATATTCCGAATCCATTCATCTGCAATATTTGGATTCAGTGTCCCCTTGAAAACCGGTGGGTTTGCCTTACGAAACTCCCCGAAACAGGCATGTTCAGGAATCTCATGTCCCTGATTCATATTGGCTTGACGATCCCGATCCATTCGCTCCATCATCATTCTCATGGTCCTTGCTACGTCGCTGAGTGCTTCTACTGTCTCGTTGTCGTGATTATTTTGTGTCGCGCTTCCTAGTCTGTTGTCGACGTGCCATTGGTCCCTATACACACAAAACAAAGAACACCGAGGTGATCGGGCCCAATATTCCATGCAAAGTGAGCAAGTTACCATGGCACTTTCAACATACAGTAGTCATGTATTTCTACTCCCCAAGCTCATCCTAATGATAAACATCTACACATGACGTCACTAACGTATTATGCTTTAGAAGCATAGCTAGTCCAATCCTCGTGCTCCACGAGAATCGAATCAGCTCGATACCAAAATGTAACACCCTAGTAATTAACCAGATACACCTAGGTTGAATCTGATTAATGACTAGACTTTACTCCTTGCTTTGGTTCTTTCTTCATAATTTGAAAATGCTTAGTGAAATTACGAGCCATTTTTTTTTTTAAACACATAATTGAAAACGTGAGCCAAGTACAACGTGAACGAGTAAGCGGAGTATAATAAGACGTTTAAGAATATATCACTTAGGCTCCATCATATAATATCCATAAGCACATTATAGCATATATTTACATACAATAACCTCACTCAAAGGGTGGGTTATGTTCATACATCATTATCTTATGCAAACCCATAAAAGAAAATATACTTAAGGAAATTCATGCCCCTAAACTAGATAACTCCATAAGCCGGGAAGGTTATCCTAAAACTAGGGTGCATGATCACACATAAATCTACTAAGAACTCTCTAGGGCCACTGTCCTGGAAATGGGGGAATAAATCCAATCCACTGATGAGCTCCCTCGGGAGGGGACACACGAGATGCACCAAGTCGGGTCGCATGGACTGGCCTTCTTGCTAACCTCGGCTGAACAATCTGCTTTCCTCACTACCCTCTCTTACACGTGGGAGTAGGAGCAAGAGCTCTCAGAATATACATGAGTAGGAGTGTCCTCTCAAGGATCAGCCAGAATATCTCGCCTCGGAACATACTCTGGAAATCCATGGACAGCAGATGAAGCGGGATAAGAACGTAACATCCTTTCATCAAGTGGACGTGCATGTTCGAAAACCATTTCATCGCCATAGGGAGAAGTAGGAGAAAATCGATAACTAGGGACGGATGTGCAAATGGACGACCTATGTAAATAAAAACACGAATCACAAGACCTCCCTTCAAAATGATACGAGCGATGCAATCGGATCATAGTGAAATTCCCAAGTAGGGTATCAACGAACAGACGAATGTCGCCATCTGAATTTGGAGACAATGATGTAAATAAAGAAAAGGAGTGAGAATCTTGCTAAAGAATTCTCAGAAGGTACCTCCTTCTACGTTGTCATCATCAAAGTCCCCAGAACCTCGGGATTATTCTAAAATAGTGAGCATGCAAAGATTCATTTTAAGTTCTGACAAATACTTAACCGAGGTTCACAATTTTTTAATCATGCGTCTTATAATGCATCTTATTCTTAACATGTCATATTTACAATGGACTTTTCCTTTATCATTACATCATATTCCTCATCATCATTATCAAAATAACATGCATAAAAGAACGTGATATAATATTAGCTACACATGGACACAAAGTGCACATATTTCATTTCTTTAGTGCCTTAGGTGACTTAAAATCTTATCATCATCATTATTTTCCTTGGGCCACCCTATACTCCACCCTATTGGGAGTAATTTAGGTTATGAGCTCATACTTTACTAGTCGGCACTAGCATATACTTATCCCTTTAGATAAGCTAAAGTCCCGACTCTACCCTTTTGAGAGAACGGGTTAGGGCGCTAAAATCACCTTTTCACCACCTATAGTCTGATGGTTCCAAAGGATCATTTTCTTATAAGTTTAAGTCACCATTAAATCTTTGCATGTTATATCATAATACAATTCATAAACATCATAACATTTTCTCATTTATAGTCTTAAGCTAGAATAATATATATCAACTGTAATCATGCATATGGGAGATTCCCAGGAAAGAGAGGTGGGTCACAATGGACACGCTTAAATACCAAGTCTTTCCTTAGCGAACCTTTCCAAATTACACTTTTACAATGATACACTTTCTTCTAGCAACAAAGGTGAATTTTACATAATAAAGAACATTTCATGTATAAGCATTCTTATTATTTGCAACAAAGAACTATAACATGCAAGCCAGAAAATCATTCAATGATATCAAGTACTTAATAAGCATCCAATCCTTACATAGAATTATCAATTATAGAACTAATTAGTTACTAAACCAATTATGAATCATTCTCTTAACAATAAACCATAATTATCACAACTTCAATCATATCAAATCATTATCACACATTGATACTAAACTCAGATCAATGGCCGAATCATGAACCTCATGCAATTACATAGAATCATATTTTAAGTGCATATAAAATACTAGTTCCTCGTAAAATCCTTGCAAAGCCTTAAAACTCATTTAGAAACTAGTTCTTTTGTCAAATTTGGGAGGATCTTCACAATTAAAATTCTCACTTAAGATAAAAAGGAGTAAGTCTTGAGCTTTAGAGATTTAGGTGACATCTTAGAATTATAAACATGTTATGCAACCTTATTTTAATCTTATCTTTATAAGGTGATAGCTTGGAATTATAAACATGATATGCAATTCCATTTCTTTATCTTTAAGATTTAAGGTGATGACTTGAAAATTAAACATGATGCAAGAACTTGAAATATAAACATGATACAAGAAATCGGAGCGGTAATCCGCACAGACCAGAGAGGAGAAGAGAATATTAAGAAACCGGAGCGGTAGTCCGCACAGACCGATAGAGGGAGAAGAGAATTATTATTACATCTTTTTAAGCTCCAATCTGAAGACTTTTTAAAGAATAAATTCTTTAACTCCAATAATCATATTTCTTTGCTTGTGATACATGGGCAAGTCTTTAAGCTCTAGGATCTTTAGGTGATGGCATAAAATAAACATGTCATGCGTTGGTTCTTTTAGCCATTATAAAATATAGTGAGAGCATAAATTAAATATGAGATGCAACCTCTTAATTATCTTGAAAGATTAAGTGATGACTTGAAACATAAACATGAAATACAAGCTTGGAATTTAAACATGAGAAATGCAAGTTCATTTATTCATTCTTGAAAATTTAGTGATGACATAGAAGTTAATCATGGATGCAAATTCATTTTGTTTCTTTACTAGAGCTCCTTCAAGACTTTAAAAGAATTATAAATTCAACCCAATACATATCTTAACAAGAAATAAAACATAAAAGGAAAATACATCTTTCAAGTTCTAAACTAAAAATCTTTGTTTTAGCATCATAAAGCATTATTCTTTAAAGTTTTGCATCAAGTGGAATTTTCAAGCTTTAGAGGCCTAACTTGTGATGGATTTACAACCCACCCTCAAGGTTCTCATCATCAAGCCATCATCTTAGTTCCACCTAGGCCATATGGTTGAATTGGTTAAAGAAAAATTGAAGAGGAAAACCAAAATGAAAAGCTAAGGTAAGTTCATAATTTCATCATTTTGAGCTAAAAACACAACTCCTCAAAGCATAGAAATAAATTTAGAAACTACTCCCTACCTGATCTGAGTTGAAGAAGAGGAAGAGAACTTGGTTTCTTGAAGTGAAATGAAACAAAATCTCTTTGAAACAATTGAAGAAAGAATTCAGCCAAAGAGGAGGAAGAAAGAAAGTTTTTGGTGCTCCTAAAAACTAGTTATGAACCAAGCATTCCAAGACCACTCAAGCAAGCCTATTTATAGAAGATTTTGAGGCTTCTAATTGGCCAAAATGATGAGGTAGTGGACGGAATTTTGTAGGAGAAATAAGGGAGGAAAAATCATTTTAGACAAAGTTGTATGAAATTAAGGAATTATGTCTCTTATGGTGACATTTTGGCATTTTGTTTTAGTGCAACTTTTTGGCAATAATTCAGCTGCATAATGGCATCAATAATTTCGTCCATTACAGCCCAAAGAAGTGAAATTTGTGTGTTCCATGCATTATTTAGGTGTAGGCAAGATATTCATGTAATTTAGAGAATTTACTGCTAAGGGTTTAAGTGAATTAGTAAGCAATTTGGGTGTTTTTGAGCAATTTTGGGTTCTAATCAATCTAAATACATAATTTTGACTCTAGATTAATATTTAGAATTTAATAAGCTTTAGTTTGAGCCTAATATTGCTTAGGTTTCGGTATACCAATCAAAAATCCCGAAATTCGCAAAACTGCCCAAAAACAGGGGCAAAATCGTACTTTCACTTAAAAACTGCCCGAGGCCACCCGAGCTTAACCAATGGTTAATCATGGCTTAAAAACACATTTTAAAACATTTTAGTGAGGTTCGGGCTCACTCGGCACGCACATCGGAGTTAAAACAACATAGGGCATTTTGGTCATTTCAAGCGTCTAACTCAAAATTGAGATCCTTCTGCTCTATTAACACACATAACACAAACAATCCCTTATTATCCTCAAGATATCCCCTTGAGAATAGGTGGGGCCCACGATCCTCATTTTCTGAGTAAAATAACTTCAGGGGCATTTTGGTCATTTTATACGTACAGAAATTCGGGATTTGCGACTCTCGCATGAATCGTTCCTAACCTCTCTTCTAACGTTATATTCCTTTATTGAGGATTGTTCGGCCTCAAATCTTATGTAATAATTACCTACGGTAATTGAGTAATTTCTAATGACAGTAAAAATTACAGTAAAAATTGGGGCGTTACACTAACCGCTTGAGGATAGCTGGGATTGACCATCCTTGATTTCTGGGCGAAAATTATCTCAAGAGTATTTTGGTCATTTTGCACACAAAAAAAACCAAGGATTGAGATTTCAGCACAGATCACTATCTAAACCACATATATTCTTATCACAATATTAAGTTACACCATTAAGGACTAACTGTCCTCTGTTCTCATGCAAAAATGACTTGGGGGATATTTTAGTCATTTTGCATAGCAGGAACAAGGAGTTATAGCGATGCTGTCCATATTGTTAGGGATGCTCTGGCCTCCAGGCTTGCTGTAAGGACTGAAACATGCTGCAGCAAAGCTGTCTAAGTCATGTGCTCCCAGACTTTATCCCGATTTTCTTTCTTTAATGCATGCACCATGGCTCCAATTCCTCACCACACTCTTAGTGACGATCTTCCTAGAATCCGAAAATTTCTCTGCAGAAGTAAGAATGATCGTCAGTGGCAGCCCAAAACATGCATAAACCTAACAATTAAGAGCTACAATTCAAAATTGAGTGCGATGAGATCAGTTGCAAAAACCCTCATAAAAATATGGAAGTTAAGCTTGAAATGCATGCAAAAACACTATGCTTGATATGCCCTCAGTGAGTTCCAATGCCATTGGGCTAGCGACCCAACCTTCAAGGATAAGTCGGATAAGGGGAAGACAAACTGAGCCTCACTAAAATGCAAGTGGCTACATACAGATGGGTCGAGCACCTAGGAAGGGACTCGTAAGCATCTGGTAATTCTTTAACCTTTCTACATTTAATATATTATTAAATATTAATTTACTACATTTGAATTGTGGCACATACTATGTTTTTATGACTTTATTGAGCATATCTCTATAGTCAAGAGAGTTAAATTGCCCTCCAACCCATGGGAGCTCTTTCGGGAGACTCACACCTAAAAGGTGAGGCACAAAGGGAGTCTAGAGAGGTCTAGGAAGATCCTTGCTTTGAGGCCACTTATGTATGTTTCAATTCAGACATCTTTTTATTTAATTTTTATTACTTTTTCATTTATTTCATAATTATTACTTACAATATGTTTTATCTTTTTTCCTTTGTAGCATGAGTTCACAGACCTTTAGAGCAGGCATAGACCTAGTGCCAGACCTAAGTGGCTGAGGCTGGGCCTGATGCTGATATCTTTCCTCTTTCAAAAAAGGAGGATGTCTAGGCCCAGGTGATTGGAAGCCCATACAAGGGTTAAATATATGGAATGAGGTATTACCCTGACAACAGATCCCTATCCTTTACCATTGGGTCTACTACTAGGCATGATGTCCTGAGAGAACGTGTGTATGCCCTCAATCAGGAGCTATAGCTGTAGGCACAGCTCCTTCAGTAGCTTCAGGAGCAAGCAGCAAGCCGAGCAAGAGATCAGGGAGATTTGATAGCTTAAGCTGTCTTGGAGTAGCAATAACAAGAGAAAAGTAAGAAAGAAAAGATTTGGTTTAGGATGATGCAGAAAAAGATCACTACTGATGTGATGAACTTTTTCCAAGACATGTAGGCATTAGGATCTTTCGGCTTCAGCAAGAAGCTCCCCTTGATGCCACTTCCCTCCATCTTTGAGGACTCCTTATTGTTTGATGGCGCTAATGACTATGATGGGTCCGATGATGATGATGCGGCCAACGATGCTGACAATCAACAGGAGTTTAGCTAGTTTTTATCTAGTTTCTTTTTGTCTCATTTTGGATTTTTTTTATATTTATCGTACTTTGTATATATTTTATTATGATACCTTGTTTACTTATTGCATCAGTTTGTTTACTTTATTATTATTTCATTATTTTCTTTTTTAATATCACTTTAATTGATAATTAAATTATTATATAATAAATAAAAAATAATTAAATACCAATTAATCCATAGGTTATATGGATGAGCTACACATGGCAATGAAATATTTTCAAATTAAATATGTTTTTTGAAAAATGAAACCCATTGATAAAAAACTGAAAAATTATTATTTATTTTAAAACCCCGTCGGTAAAATTAGGAAAAACTGTTGGCAATATTATTTATTTGATGACCAAAGTGACGCCTTTAATATAATTATATTGACTAGTACTCATTTTTACTCCCCTCGGTACACTCGTTAAAAATTATCGATTGGTGTAATTGCCGTGGCTCGTACACGTCGTTAGAATATGTACCTATCAGTAATATCATCGATATACCGTGCATTTCTTGTAGTTGTGATATTGCTTTCACCTACAAAAGTTATGTCTTGATTGGTAAAAAAAAAATTATTTTCTTAGTTTACATATGGTGTTGGTGGTAGCGGTTTGCTTTGGTTTGTTTGGTTTGATTTAGAGTATGAGTT
Source organism: Dalbergia cochinchinensis (assembly GCA_031216125.1). Lineage (NCBI taxonomy): Eukaryota > Viridiplantae > Streptophyta > Magnoliopsida > Fabales > Fabaceae > Dalbergia > Dalbergia cochinchinensis. Next base: position 27,847,012 of record CM062372.1, on the reverse strand, counting down.
GTTTTGATGTTTAGGCAATTTGATGTGTGAAAAGTATTTAAAGGTGCAATTTTGAAGTAAGAAAATGATTTTTGGAAGGTGGTAATTGACTGTGAAGGTGGTGGCCTAGTTATGTTTGGCTTAAGAGTTGAATTGTTTTGTTGTTTTAATTATTGGAATCATAAAAGTTCTTTGAAAAGATGATTTTGGTAATTGAAAAATGTTTTTGAAAGGTTGAAAAAGATGATGGTGGTGGCAGTTTGATATGTTTGGAGTAGAAGGGAAAATTTTGTTTCATCAAAATAAAAAAGAAATAAATAATAATAAACTTACCAATGAAAATTTCATCGATAAAATATATTTATAAATATTTTTCAATGTCAATAAATTAATGAGGAAAATTTCCTTCAGCAATTATTGGAGTTATACTTCAATTTTTAAACTCCAATATTATTGATAGAATTTCTATCACAAATGCTTGAGCATAATTCCTTAATTATTGGTACATATTCCTCTCCTTAAAATATATGTTTGCATTGCCTGCACGCAAACAAGCACCAACTAGCGTCAATAGTTTTGTGATTAGTGCCGGTTGTTATAAAAAATGAGAATAGAGAGAATAATGGAGAAGAAGAGAAAGAATAGTTTCATTGATAATCTCAAAGGTACTCTATATGGAGAGTCCAAAGGGCTATTTATAGCCAAAAGAAGAAAGATATAATATCATATCAAATCATAATAGATTCTATCTCATCTAATCAAATCTTAATTGAATCAGCTAAAGATATGGACATCCATAAATGAATAATATTTCATAACACTCCTCCTTGGATGTCCATCAGGGATATACCTCATTAAAACCTTATTAAGAAAAACCAAGTGGGAAAAAATGTTAGTAAAGGAAAAAGAGTACAATATCCTCATAGTGAGGATGCAGAACTGTCTTGTTAAAAACGTTATCACGAAAAAACCCATTGGAATAAAAACCTTGATTAAGTAAAAAAGAGTACAGTATGTCTCCCCCTCTTAGGAGTGTAACACTCTAATTTTTCTATCTGAGAAGAAATGACCAAAATGCCCCTGAGTTCATTTTCCATCAGGAATTTGAAGATAGCCAACCTGGCGGTCCTCGAAGGGTCAACTCAGGGGATTAGATGTAACACCCTAGTAATTAACCAAATACACCTAGGTTGAATCTGATTAATGACTAGACTTTACTCCTTGCTTTGGTTCTTTCTTCATAATTTGAAAATACTTAGTGAAATTACGAGCCATTCTTTTTTTTAAAAAAAAACATAATTGAAAACGTGAGCCGAGTACAACGTGAACGAGTAAGTGGAGTATAATAAGACGTTTAAGAATATATCACATCATATCACTTTGGCTCCATCATATAACATCCATAAGCACATTATAACATATATTTACATACAATAACCTCACTCAAAGGGTGGGTTATGATCATACATCATTGTCTTATGCAAACCCATAAAAGAAAATATACATAAGGAAATACATGCCCCTAAACTAGATAACTCCATAAGCCGGGAAGGTTATCCTAAAACTAGGGTGCATGAACACACATAAATCTACTAAGAACCTTCTATGGCCACTGTCCCGAAATGGGGAATAAATCCGATCCATCGATGAGCTCCCTGGAAGGGACACACGAGATGCACCAGTCAGTCGCATGGACGCCTTCTCGCTAACCTCCTACGAACAATCGCTTCCTCACTACCCTCTCTTACACGTGTGGGAGTAGGAGCAGAGCTCTCAGAATATACATAAGTAGGAGTGTCCTCTGAAGGGTCAGTTTTAGAATATCTCGTCTCGGGAACATACTCTGGAAATCCATGGATAGCAGATGAAGCGGGATAAGAATGTAACATCCTTTCATCAAGTGGACGTGCATGTTCGAAAACTATTTCATCGCCATAGGGAGAAGTAGGAGAAAATCGATAACTAAGGACAGGATGTGTAAATGGACGACCTATGTAAATAAAAACACGAACTGCGAACCTCCCTTCAAAATGATACGAGCGATGCACCGGATCATAGTGGAATTCCCAAGTAGGGGTATCAACGAATAGGACGAATGTCGCCATTTGAATCTGGAGACAATGGCGGAAATAAAGAAAAGGGAGTGAGAATCTTGCTAAAGAATTCTCAGTAGGGTACCTCCTTCTACAGTGTCATCATCAAAGTCCCCAAGAACCTCGGGATTATTCTAAAATAGTGAGCATGCAAAGATTCATTTTAAGTTCGGACAAATACTTAACCGAGGTTCGTCAATTTTTAATCATGCGTCTTATAATGCATCATAATCTTAACATGTCATATTTACAATGAACTTTTCCTTTATCATTACATCATATTCCTCATCATCATTATCAAAATAACATGCATAAAAGAATGTCATATAATATTAGCTACACATGGACACAGTGCACATATTTCATTTCTTTAGTGCCTTAGGTGACTTAAAATCTTATCATCATCATTATTTTCCTTGGGCCACCCTATACTCCACCCTTTTGGGAGTAATTTAGGTTATGAGCTCATACTTTACTAGTCGTTACTAGCATATACTTATCCCTTTTGATAAGTTAAAGTCCCGACTCTACCCTTTTGAGAGAACGGGTTAGGGGGCTAAAAATCACCTTTTCACCACCTATAGTCTGATGGTTCCAAAGGATCATTTTCTTATAAGTTTAAGTCACCATTAAATCTTTGCATGTTATATCACAATACAATTCATAAACATCATAGCATTTTCTCATTTATAGTCTTAAGCTAGAATAATATATATATCAACTATAATCATGCATCTGGAAGATTCCCAGGAAAGAGAGGTGGGTTACAATGGACACGCTTAAATACCAAGTCTTTCCTTAGCCAGAACCTTTCCAAATTACACTTTTACAATGATACACTTTCTTCTAGCAACAAAGGTAAATTTTACATAATAAAGAATATTTCATGCATAAGCATTCTCATTATTTGCAACAACAACTATAACATGCAAGCCAGGAAATCATTCAATGATATCAAGTACTTAATAAGCATCCAATACTTACATAGAATTATCAATTATAGAACTAATTAGTTATGCACCTAAGGGATTTATTACCATCCTTACGATTATTTATAGGCCTTAAGAACACTATTAAATCAAATGGGGTAGCATAGGTAGTAAGTTGTTCCTAAGGTTTTACTGGTATGCTAGAAGTTATGTTTTAAATCCTTTACAGTTACCAAACTTTCCTTATGATGCTGAAATTAGTTACTAAACCAATTATGAATCATTCTCCCTTATTTAAACATAATAAAACCTGGTTCTTATCGTTGCTAAAGATTCTGGATAGAATGCATAAATTTCATTCCCTAGAGTTCTAGAAATCTTGTTTTTACGGTTTTCTAGTTGCTAAGTTCATTTTTAGTGTTCGGGATCAATCCTAGTCTAATTGATACCAAATTTTTCGTGGCTAACTAATCCTAGACAGAATTATAACATACTAAAACAGATTTGGCATTGGCAAAACTTAAAGGGGTCAAAAACTAGGTAAATTCTAGCTCTTCGGTTGTTCTAGGGAGCTAGTTTTATCTCTAACATGCACGATGAATCATTCTCTTAACAACAAACCATAATTATCACAACTTCAAACATATCAAATCATTATCATACATTGATACTAAACCCAGATCAGTGGCCGAATCATGAACCTCATGCAATTACATAGAATCATATTTTAAGTGCATATAAAATACTAGTTCCCCGTAAAATCCTTGCAAAGTCTTAAAACTCATTTAGAAACTAGTTCTTTTGTCAAACTTGGGAAGATCTTCACAATTAAAATTCTCACTTAAGATAAAAGGAGTAAGTCTTGAGCTTTAGAGATTTAGGTGACATCTTAGAATTATAAACATGCTATGCAACCTTATTTTAATCTTATCTTTATAAGGTGATAGCTTGGAATTATAAACATGATATGCAATTCCATTTCTTTATCTTTAAGATTTAAGGTGATGACTTGAAAATTAAACATGATGCAAGAACTTAAAATATAAACATGATGCAAGAAACTGGAGCGGCGGTAATCCGCACAGGACCAGTAGAGGGAGAAGAGAATATTAAGAAACCGGAGCGGCGATAGTCCGCACAGGACCGATGAAGGGAGAAGAGAATTATTATTACATCTTTTTAAGTTCCAATCTCACGACTTTTTAAAGAATAAATTCTTTAACTCCAATAATCATATTTCTTTGCTTGTGATACATGGCCAAGTCTTTGACCTCTAGGATCTTTAGGTGATGGCATAAAATAAACATGTCATGCATTGATTCTTTTAGCCATTATAAAATAAAGTGAGAGCATAAATTAAATATGAGATGCAACCTCTTTATTATCTTGAAAGATTAAGTGATGACTTGAAACATAAACATGAAATACAAGCTTGGAAAATACATCTTTCATGTTCTAAACTAAAAATCTTTGTTTTAGCATCATAAAGCATTATTCTTTAAAGTTTTGGATCAAGTGGAATTTTCAAGCTTTAGAGGCCTAACTTGTGATGGATTTATAAACCACCCTCAAGGTCCTCATCATCAAGCCATCATCTTAGTTCCACCTAGGCCATATGGCCGAATTGGTTAAAGAAAAATGAAGAGGAAAACCAAAATGAAAAGCTAAGGTAAGTTCATAATTTCATCATTTTGAGCTAAAAACACAACTCCTCAAAGCACAGAAATAAATTTAGAAACTACTCCCTACCTAATTTAAGTTGAAGAAGAGGACGAGAACTTGATTTCTTGAAGTGAAATGAAACAAAATCTCTTTGAAAAAATTGAAGAAAGAATTCAGCCAAAGAGGAGGAAGAAAGAAAGTTTTTTGGTGCTCCTAAAAACTAGTTATGAACAAAGCATTTCAAGACCACTCAAGCAAGCCTATTTATAGAACTTTTCACGCCCGAGGAGCTCGCTCAGTTTCCCGGATATCTGCCTCGATCACGAGATGGTCGCCAGTAGGAGGTCGAGGATGGCCCGAGTTAGAGCACACACCACATAGATAGGGATAAACCTTCTTTTGTTTAGAGGTTATCCTATTAGATGCACTCGGGTAGGGGAGTAGATTATGATTATGTTTGAAGTTGTATTTCCTTTTATGTATTTCCCTTGTACTAAATTAAGACCCACACTTATAAGTGGGCAAGTTATATATATATAAGATGATTTTCAGTGATGTTCATGTTGTGCCTTATGTTATGATGATTGTGAGACGATTGTTTTACTTTGCATGGTTTACCGCTTATCGTATCACGCGGCTATCACCTTGTATTTCAAAAAAAAAATTTACCCGTATTTTCCGCTAAGTATTTCTAAGTAAAATTGAGAACTATGAGGCAACAGACTAATGTTTAACCTAAGTATGTTCTAGAGTATTGGGTTAAAAATTAGGATGTTACATTATGGTATCAGAGCAGTTCGATTCTCATGGAGCCTGAGGATTGGACTGACTATGCTTTCTAAAGCGTAGTACGATAGCTATGTCATGCGTAGTGCTTAGTTAGAGATAAGCTATAGGATAGAAGTGCATGACCCTTTGTCTACTTGCGTGTGCCATGGTAACTAGCTCATCTTACATGGAATATTGAGCCTGATCACCTCAGTGTTTATTGTCTCATGTGTTTAGGGACCAATGGCACCAAGGAGACAACCTAGGACCCCGGCCGAGGGGGACCAAAGCGATGCCACTGCTGCTGCTGTTCGTGACATGGCAAGAGCCATGGAACGAATGTTCGAGAGGATGAACCAACAAGGGAACACCGGACGTGCTCCCCCTACTGCCGAAATGATCGAGCAAGCAAGGTTTGGTGAGTTTCGCAAGGCGAACCCGCCAACCTTCCGAGGAGCCATGGACCCCGACCAAGCTGACGAGTGGATCAAAAACATGGAGAAGATCTACTCCGTGGTAGCTTGCTCGGAGGAGCAAAAGGTCACCTTCGCTGCCTATATGATGGAATCGGATGCCGAGTTTTGGTGGACCGGCACCCGAAGACTGCTAGAAGCTTCGCATCGCTGCCAATCGAGTCGTTTCAAGACCTACTTCTATGAGAAGTACTTCCCGGAGTCCGTGAGGAACGCAAAAGATATTGAGTTCATGCAACTGACTCAAGGAGGGTCTACTGTCGCCCAGTACACGGCAAAATTCGAGGAGCTGATCAAGTTCTCTAGGGTGTTTCAAGGGAACCCCGACGAGGTGTGGAAGTGCGTCAAGTATGAGGCCGGACTAACGTGAGCTCAACTATGCTGTAGCACACATGGAGATTAGGGACTTCCCAACCCTAGTCAACAAGTGCCGGATCATGGAAGAGGGACAGAAGAAAATCAATGCTGCAAGGGCAGCACGGAACAAGGGGCTAGCACCTCAAGCCCTAAAATTCAAGCCCCAATATCCAAGCCAATCCCGAAACCACTGTAATCCCTACCAAACCAACTAGTTCAGACCACAACAACAACAAAGAACCCCCTTCCACCAACAACCCAAGCAGCCATACCGACCACAATTCCAGAACAATAACAATCGCAACAACAACAACAACAACCGAAAAGGAGGGTCGGGCGGCCCCCGAAACAACCAAGGAGGACCAAGTGGGCCTAAGAACAAGGCACCTCAAGGAACCCCCGCCCAAGCTATCCTAGCCGTGCTATGTCCCAAGTGCGGGAAGGATCATGGCAACCGTCCCTGCCTGGCGGGGCAGAATGTCTGCTTCCGATGCGGAAAGCCTGGCCACTACGCCAACAACTGCACTAATGGGAGGCCAGCAAGCCAGAATTCCCGGCCGCAACACCATGGGAGGGTCTTCACCCTCAATGTAGACGAAGCGGACACATCCAACGGTCTCATAGAAGGTAAGTGCGAAATAGATGGTAGAACCTTAACTGTACTATATGACTCTGGTGCAACACATTCTTTCATTTCGTATGCTAGTGTCGAGACTCTAAATTTGAGAACTTCCAAACTTCCTTTTGATCTTATTGTTTCCACCCCTACAAATCATCCTGTGAATACTTGTTATTGTTGTCTAAATTGTCACCTCACCACTGAAAATAGGCCATATGTTATGGATTTAATTTGTTTACCCATGAAAGGTATAAGAGTAGTTCTTGGCATGGATTGGCTTCACGCCAACCGTATATTGTTAGACTGTGACACCAAAACAGTTGTCTTTCCTCCTTCCCCTAGTGAGATGAGTCAACCTTTGAGACTTTACCTCAATGCTGTAGAAGTCCACTGTAGTGGGAAAAAGACTAAGGGATATGTTCTCCTAGCCGCTAGTAAAGTACACTTTGAGCAGATTTTAGAAAATATACCAATAGTGAGAGACTATCCCGAGGTGTTTCCGGAAGATATACCCGAGTTCCCTCCCGAGAGAGAAGTGGAGTTCTCCATTGAGTTGGTTCCTGGAGCGGGACCAATCTCCATTGCCCCCTATAGAATGTCACCCCTAGAACTAGCCGAGCTTAAAACCCAACTTGAGGAACTTTTAGAGAAAAACTTCATAAGACCTAGTGCTTCACCGTGGGGAGCCCCGGTCTTGTTTGTGAAAAAGAAGGACGGGAGTATGAGGTTGTGCATAGATTATAGGCAATTGAACCGTGTGACAGTGAAAAACAAATACCCTTTGCCTAGGATTGATGATCTTATGGACCAACTGAGAGGAGCAGTAGTATTTTCCAAGATCGACCTAAGATCAGGATACCACCAAATTAGAGTGAGAGATCAAGATATACCAAAGACCGCCTTTAGAACTCGGTATGGACACTTTGAGTTCGTGGTGATGTCTTTTGGGTTGACAAATGCTCCTGCAGTATTTATGGATTACATGAATAGGATCTTTAGACCCTATTTAGATCAGTTCGTGGTCGTTTTCATAGATGATATACTCATCTATTCGAAGACCCACGAGGAGCATGAGCGTCATTTAAGGATAGTATTGGAGATTTTGAAGGAGAAAAAGCTATATGCAAAACTCTCTAAGTGTGAATTTTGGTTGGAGGAGGTCAAGTTTTTAGGGCACGTTGTGTCGAAAGGAGGTATAGCCGTTGATCCTAGTAAGGTAGAAGCCGTAATGAATTGGGATAGACCGACCACCGTAACGAAAATACGAAGCTTTTTGGGTTTAGCAGGCTATTACCGTAGGTTTATCAAGGGATTCTCCCAAATTGCCCTACCCCTGACCAAGCTAACTAGGAAAAATGCACCATTTATGTGGAGCCCCGAATGTGAGAAGAGTTTTCAAGGGCTTAAGGAAAGGTTAACCACGACCCCAGTCTTAGTCTTACCTAGCCCCAATGTACCCTTCGAGGTATATTGTGATGCTTCGGGCAAAGGACTAGGGTGTGTGTTGATGCAAAATAGGCAAGTGGTAGCCTATGCATCACGACAACTCAAGCCTCACGAGGCTAACTACCCCACCCATGACCTAGAGTTAGCTGCCGTAGTGTTTGCCTTAAAGATGTGGAGACACCATTTGTATGGTGTAAGGTTTGAAGTTTTCTCCGATCATAAGAGTCTCAAGTACCTCTTTGATCAAAAGGAGTTAAATATGAGGCAAAGAAGGTGGATGGAATTCCTCAAGGACTACGATTTCGGTTTAAGTTACCACCCCGGCAAGGCTAATGTAGTCACCGATGCCTTGAGCCGAAAGTCGTTACACCTGTCCCACATGATGATCAAAGAAGTTGAGTTGATAGAGAAGTTTAGGGATATGAATCTAGGGATGTCAGTGACCGATAAAGGAATAAAAATGTGCTATCTTAGTGTGACAAGTGGATTTAAGCAGAGAATCATGTTAGCACAATGAGAGAATGAGGAGTTCGAGGAGATCATAGATGCTGTTAAGGCGGGAAAGTTGAAAAGTTTCGAAAGAGGTGAAGATTGGATATGGAGGTTCGAAGGAAGAATCTGCATACCCCAAGATGGTGACCTCCGAGAAAAGATCTTGGAGGAAGCTCACAAAAGCTATTTCACCATCCATCCCGGTGTTACCAAGATGTACCAAGACTTGAAAAAGATGTTTTGGTGGCCCGGAATGAAGAAGGATGTAGTCGCCTGGGTTAGTAAGTGCTTGGTATGTCGAAAGTGAAAATCGAGCACCAAAACCTTCAGGTTTGTTGCAACCCCGCCAATCCCGAATGGAAGTGGGAATGCATATCTATGGATTTCGTGACAGGATTGCCTAAGACGCAAGCTGGCCATGATGCTATATGGGTGATAGTGGATCGACTAACCAAGTCGGCACACTTTCTACCTATTAGAGTGACGTACTCTTTAGATAAATTGGCTCAGTTATACATCCAAGAGATCGTAAGATTGCATGGAGTACCGTCGACGATAATCTCGGATAGAGATCCGCGGTTTACGTCACGTTTTTGGGGAGCCTTTCAAAAGGCGTTTGGTTCAAAGCTATGCTTGAGCACTGCTTACCACCCACAAACAGACGGACAATCCGAAAGGACGATCCAAACCCTAGAGGATATGCTAAGAGCTTGTGTGTTAGACCAGAGGGGAAGTTGGGATAAGTACTTGCCTTTGATCGAAGTTTCATGCGATAACAATAGTTATCACGCGAGCATCGATGGCACCGCATTTATAGGCGTTGTATGGAAGGAAGTGCCAATCACCTTTGTGTTGGTACGAGCCTGGGGAGCAAAGTGTCTTAGGACCCGATGTAGTGAGGGAAACGACGGAACAAATCAAGAGGATCCGAGATAGGATGCTCACCGCTCAAAGTAGACAAAAGAGCTATGCGGACAAGAGGCGCAAGCCCTTGGAGTTCGAAGAGGGAGAACATGTGTTCCTTAGAATTACCCCCACTACAGGCATAGGAAGAGCCATGAAAGTCAAAAAGTTAAGCCCCCGATTCCTTGGTCCTTTCCAAATTCTTCAAAGGATAGGAACAGTTGCCTACAAAATAGCCTTACCCCCTAATCTTTCCAATCTTCATGACGTCTTTCACGTCTCTCGCTAAGGAAGTATGAGTCCGACCCTAGCCACGCTTTTAGAGCCAGAGCATGTTCAGTTAAGGGACGACCTAACTTTCAATCTTCCCTACGAGAATCGTGGACCATGAGTCAAGCGGTGAGAACAAGTCTGTTCCATTGGTAAAGGTAGCATGGGGACGCGACAAATCTGAAGAGTTTACATGGGAGCTAGAGTCAGAAATGCAAGACAAGTATCCCGAGCTTTTCCAAGGTAACGAATTTCGAGCGCGAAATTCTTTTAAGGAGGGAGTAATGTAACACCCGATTTTCTGTCCGAGGAAATGACCAAAATGCCCTCGAGGTCATTTCCTCGACCGAATTCGAGGGTAACCAACTCGGTCATGCTCCAAGGGTCAACTCAATGTTTGAGGGGGATTGGATGGCCTTTGAATGCTTTCGCTAGCGAAAATATCGTTTTCGCAGCTGGTCAAAATGACCAAAATACCCCTATAGCGTTTTACGCGGGTAAAGGTGCCGTTTGAGCCCGGAACTTTCCCCAGAGGTTTAAAAACATATTTTCATGTGTCTAGAGGTCTCTGTTCAAGTCCCGGAGGTCCCGGGCAGTTTTAGTGCAAAATTACGATTTTGCCCCTAGAATAGTGTTTTTGAGCTTAATGACGTAATTAAGCAAACCTAAGCAATATTAGGCTCTAAACAAAGATTAATTTATTTCCCTAATTAATCTAGAGTCAAAATAATTTATTAAAGTTAATTAGAACCTAAAATTGCTTAGATTAAACTTAAATCCCTTTTTAGAACTCAAGATTCCTAGTCTTGGAATCTTGAATAGTGTTTTCTCTCCAATTCCTTAAATCAAGGAAATGTGTCTAGAGTTGTTTAGACTCTAAATTGAGGATTTAACTCTCTAATGGTGCAAGACCACTCCTTAATTATGTCTAGACCACCTTAATTACCCATTTACCTTACCTAAACACTTTCTTACAAATTCCTAATCTTAAGCATAATCAAAGATACACCTAAACACAACTCTAAACCACAATTAAAATGCAAACTAATCCTCCCCATGGGCTGATGCATTTGCCCCAGCACCTTTCCCCTTTGACCACATATTAAATTGTTTCTCACTCAAAGAACCATGCTTGAGCCATACCTTGAGCCATACCTCACCATACCTCAAGAACACATTATCTCACCTCATGGAACTCATGGAAAGCCTCCAATCTGCACCCTCATGGCCGAAACCTCCTCCTCCATGAGCTCCCTCCATTTGTTTCAATTCTCTATAAATAGAATGCCTTGAGGAGCTTGCACCACTTTTAGATCATTTGCCAAGTTTAGGAAACACTCAAAGCTTTTCTTTTTCTCTCAAAGTCTTTGTGTTCTTCAAGTTCTTGGAGTTCTTCAAGTTCTTCATCTTCTTCTTCCATCTTCAAGTTCATCACACCAAGTAGGGATTTTCTTTCATGTATTCTTTCTTTAAAGTTCTTGTTCTAAGCTTAATGTTCATAGTTTCTCTTGATTCTTTTTAGAACTTCTTTTTCTTTCCTTTACCTTTTCATTTTCGCGCATGGGCCTTGGAGAACAAAGGAATGAGAGCTTGATGATGAGAGTTTCATGATGATGTTCATCACTTGAAACAAACTCTAGAGCTTGATTTTTGTTCTTGAGCAAAAGTGTTTCTAGATTTTCCTTTCTTGAACTTTTGAGAACTTTAACTTTGATGGTGTTTTAAAATGGCTCTATGAACTCAATGATGAGGACTCATGATGTTGGTGTTAATATATCATCAAGGTCATGAACTCTAGAGTTTTAAAATGCACTTTTCTCTTCTTGGAGATTTCGGCCATTTCCTTGAGATTTTCTAAGTTTCATAGTTTGATTCCCAAAGATATTATGTTGAGTTCTAAGAACTCCAAGCTTGACTTTACCTTGTTTGAATGAGTTTGGGTTAAGGTTTAAATTCCTTTAAAGTCTTGTTAAGAGCTCTAGAAAGATAAAATGAACTTGCATAATTTATTTTATGCTTGCATTCATATTTACATTCTTGCTATGCATCTTTATTTTCAAGCTATCACCTAAGAACATAAAGATTAAAATGGAACTTGCATCTTCACTTAATTTAATTCTCGAAGCCTTTCTATTTCGGCCTTAAAGTCGATTGTTGTTGGGCCTAGAGCACTAAAATAAAGAATTGAACTTGCATTATCACCTAATTAATTTCTCGAATGCCTATCTATTTCGGCCTTAAAGTCGATTGTTGTTGGGCCAAGAGCACTAAAATAAAGAATTGAATCTTGCATATTTACTTTCAAGCTTGCACGTTTAAGATTATGCTTCGCATATTTACTTTCAAGCTTGCACGTTTAAATTATGCCTTGCATATTTAATTTCAAGTCATCACTTTACTTTGAAAGCAAGATTAAAAATGAAGAGCATGAGCACGTTTAGTTTATGTCGTAACTTAAGAACCTAGAGCTCGAAGACTTGCCCATTTCATTCCAAGTTAAATTTGAATGTAAACCATACTTTGAATGTATGTTTTTCGGCCAAGTAGTGAGGATGGACTTCCAATGAGTTTTCATCTAGCTACTAGGACCAATAGTCTATGTTTTAAGTTTTCCCTAAAGCTTCACAATCTTTATAAGGTTATGTCATCACAAGTTGTGATTTTATTATCTTTTAGGGGATGGAATATGTTTTGGTCAGTGACCTAAGGCTTCACTTAGCCTCTTGATGAATTAAAATGTTCTGCAAAGAGTTTTAGAAGTTCTAGATTGATTCCGAGAGAAACTAGTTAACTTATGTACCTAGAAATGTCAATTTACTTCTCTTATTGAGGCAAGATGTTTTCGGTTCTGATGTGGTGAATGTGATGCTGTATGATGATGTTTTCATGTGTTGGAATGTGTGAAAATATCGTATGATGATGTAGAAGCGATCCTATGCATGATAGGTGAAAAACTAGCTAACTAGAAATACCGTAAAGCTAGAATTTAACATAGTTTTGACCCATTTGTTTATGGAACTAATCCAAACTGTTTTAATGGGGACATAATCAGATTTATATTGTTTAGACATGAAAAACTTGGTATCATTTGAGTTAGAATTGAATTCTAGCACCTATGGGGAAACTAGTAACTAGAAAACCGTAAAAATGCAAATGTAGAACTCTTAAAACATTTAATTTTCTGGATTCTGTCCAGCACCCTTACAACATGATAAACATGATTAATAATTAGTCCTTAAGCATAGGAATGCCTCATAATTGATTTAGATTTAATCCATAGCGCCTTCGGCGAAAACGGAACCAAGAAAGGGCCTAAAACGTAAGTTCTAGAACCCCGTATTCACATGATAGGAATTCCACCCTATGCTATTCAGATTTTAAAAGTAAAATGAGAGGATTATGAATGATGTTTAATTATGAGCCTTAGGTGCTTAAAATATGAACGACGGATGTAGAGAACTATATCTCAAGATTAAGACCCGTAAGGGTCAAAGCATAAGCTACCGTAAGGGTAAGCGTTTGGATGATTTATGATGATGCATGAAGTATGCTAATGATGATGATGTTATTCATATGAGGAACTTATGAGATTTTATGTTAATGTGGCATAAAGCAAATTTGGAAGGAGATTCGGTGTAATGACCGTTTGGCCGCCGAATTTCCGACAAATTTGGGGACTTAAAGAGATTTTGAAAATTAAGGTACTAAGATGGGTTCTAGGATGACACCGGTTCGGCTGAGCACCTCCATAGAACTCATGTGACATCGGTACCATTTTATACTCTTAGGTGACACCGGTTCGGCCGAGCACCCCTAAGAGATTTGCCCCCTAACCCGTACTCAGATAGTCGGGATTTATGATTTATGTTACGCTTATCGTTAAGTGGTAAGTAAGAACTAGTGACGACTAGTTAAGGTATGAGCTCATAACCTAGATGTATGACACGTTCTGGGTGACACCGGTTGGGCCGAGCACCCCCAGTTCGATTGTCTTTTAGGGTGGCCCATGAGGAAGAGAAGTTTCATGATTATGATTATGTCACTAAGTTTTGTCCCATATGAATGTTACTATTGCCACTTTATGCCACCAATGATGATGATGCTTGATGTTATGTTTTATGTATGTGCATTAGGTAGTGCCATGCATACATTTTCTATTATGTTGCATTCATGACATTAAGATCATCTTAAAATGAATGGACCTTGGCTAACGTATATTTTGAAGTTTAAAATGAACTAAATGCATGTTCAGACATTTCGTATAATTAAACCCAAGGTTCCTGAGGACGTAGATGATGGCACCTAGGTAGTAGGAGGCCCTACTGAGATTCTTTAGCAAGATTCTCACTCCCTCTATCTCTTTCTTTCCGTCACGTCTTCAGATGGCGACGTTCGTGGTGTTCGTGGACACGCCGACATGGGAGGTGCACCATGACCCGGACCACGGGTCATTCCATTTTGTGGGTCGATGCACAGTTAGAGTATTCATGTTCATGGGTCGACCCTTCACTCCCCCTGTACATTCCCATCGTTTCTCCCCCGTCTCACCTTTTGGCGATGACCTAGTGTTCGAGCGTGCACGTCCCCGAGAGGAGAGGTTGCGCCGTACCCCACCTTCCGCATCCGCCGTTCGAGACTACCCCGAGTACGTGCCCCGTTGCCCATCGTCCTTCTCGGAGATGGATCCTTCCGAGGATTCGGCCACCCAGATACCCTCCGAGGGATCTTTCCCCACCATACCTATGGACTTCGGAGAGGATAGCGAGCCCACCGTGACTCAGCCGAGGCGTGCACGACGACCGGAGATGCGGCCATACCCTGGGAGTCATATTCGATCCCCACTCCGCCTTTTCACGCCCGAGGAGCTCGCTCAGTTTCCCGGATATCTACCTCGATCACGAGATGGTCGCCAGTAGGAGGTCGAGGATGGCCCGAGTTAGAGCACACACCACATAGATAGGGATAAACCTTCTTTTGTTTAGAGGTTATCCTATTAGATGCACTCGGGTAGGGGAGTAGATTATGATTATGTTTGAAGTTGTATTTCCTTTTATGTATTTCCCTTGTACTAAATTAAGACCCACACTTATAAGTGGGCAAGTTATATATATATAAGATGATTTTCAGTGATGTTCATGTTGTGCCTTATGTTATGATGATTGTGAGACGATTGTTTTACTTTGCATGGTTTACCGCTTATCGTATCACGCGGCTCTCACCTTGTATTTCAAAAAAAAAATTTACCCGTATTTTCCGCTAAGTATTTTCTAAGTAAAATTGAGAACTATGAGGTAACAGACTAATGTTTAACCTAAGTATGTTCTAGAGTATTGGGTTAAAAATTAGGATGTTACATCTTTTCTCTCATTTCTCTCATTCCACTCCAATCCATCATCCCCAAGCTTCAAAGGTATGTGTATATGGTTGATTTATGTCTCTTTTCTCTCCATTCCTTCATAATCTTGGGTTAGATTTTGTTATTTCTCTCATTGTTGTCAAGTGGAGGTGCTCCCCCAATATTATTAGAGTTGTTTTAGGGTAATCTAAAAGTACCCACAAATCATTGATGAGTTTTGTGGCTCCAATGGCAAACGTTGGTATCATTCCTTCTTCTCGGAGCTCCGTTGGAGTTGACGTCACTTTTCCCTCCCCTCCAGGTGAGTGGGTTTGGAACCCATGACCCCTATATTGGTTATTAGAGATAATTTCTCTCAAATTATTATTAATTGCATGGTTTTAAGGAGATTTCAAGAGCTTAGGGTCTCCGTTTAATATGTTATAATTATCGAAATGGCGAATTTCAACTAGAGCATGAAATATTTGTTTTATTACAAACTCATGGGACCATTATTGTTAAATGATTTTATCATAAGAGCTAGAGTATTACTATTATAATTCTTGAACTGAGATTTCCATAAAATATCCATGATAATATTTTGAACGAACGATTTATGAATCATAGAGTTGTGCTTAGAGAAATATTAGAATAGAGATTTAGAGAAAATATTATGTTCATTAGTTTAGAGATTAAACGTTAGCTATAGAGAAACAGACAGTGAGTTAACGGCTAACCTCGATCGTTAACCTTGGTACCAAGTTGTCCCGAGAGGACAATCTCATAGAGCAGAGAACGGAACATACTTAGGTGTCCACATTAGATCCTTGATGGATAATAGAGAATAATATTTCGGGTTGTGACATTTTCCTTCTTGGCCGAATATACCATCAAGCTCTAAGAAGGATTTTCCTTTCATCCTCCTCTCAAGATCAAGTCCTTTTCATCTCCAAGAAAACATACCTTGGTAGGGATTTGTTTTGATAATTATTTCTTTGCTTTGTTAAGCTTTATTCTTGGTGCTTTAATGCTTTACAAAATTGGTTTCTTCCATTCCTTTTCTTTTAACATTTCGGCTTCATGGACTTGTTGGTTTCTTATTATAGCTTGATGATAAGTGTCTCTAGATGATGACTTGAGTTCATCACAATGAGATCTCTAAAGCTTGAAACTTAGTTTTGATCTTAACACATTTTGGTTTTTCCTTTCTTTTTCTTTAACCTTGGTTTCAGTTTCCTTTTCTTTTCCTTTCCTTTTGGTTTTGACCCTTTTTCCTTTTCTTCATGGTTTTGTTTTCTTTGGAATCCATTTCCTTGAGCTTGATGATGATGTTCACACCGTAAGGTTTCCTTGAAATCTTGGTACTTAGAACTCTAGAGCTTACTTTATCTTGATGAGATTAAGTTGGGATTAAGATGTTGGTTCTTTAAAGTCTTGTATGAGCTCTAGTAGTTATATAATAATAAACTTACATTCATGTTCACTTTTTAAGTTCATGCATTGC
The DNA here is from genome assembly GCA_031216125.1 of Dalbergia cochinchinensis. Lineage (NCBI taxonomy): Eukaryota > Viridiplantae > Streptophyta > Magnoliopsida > Fabales > Fabaceae > Dalbergia > Dalbergia cochinchinensis. The sequence goes on along the minus strand of CM062372.1, from coordinate 27,830,182 downwards.
ATGTTTATGTTAAGCTTTGCATTTACATTTAAGTTTCTTTGCCATCACCTAAAAACATGAAGTTTAAAACAAGAGCTTGCATTTTCATATCACCTAATAATTAATCTCGAAGCTCGTCTATTTTGGCCTTAAAGTTGATTGTTGTGGAGCCTAGAGTACTAAAATAAAGAATTGGACTTACATTCATGTTTACATTTCCTTGTCTAGCATATTTACTTTCTAAGTCATCACCTAAACTTTGAAGACAAAAATGAAGTTGCATCTCATATTTATTTTAAGCTCTCACTTTACTTTTCTAATGAAGAATAAAATGAAGTGCATAGCATATTTAAATTCTTGTTATCACCTAAAGATTTTAGAGCTCAAAGGCTTATCCCTTTATCTCAAGGAAAAGTTGGATATGGAAGCATTTTCTTGAATGCATAATTCGGCTATATGATGATGATGAGCTTGGTGTGCGTTTCATTTAGTCACAAGTGCCAATAACCTATGTCTTAGGATTTTCTTAAGCACGGGTGAACTCAAAGAATGTTTCAAGCATGATTTTATGTTTTAAAGACCAATAATGGAAGGTTTAAATTAGTTACTTCCCCTATTTATTTTATGATGATTTTGACGAAATAAGTTGGTTTCCAAAGAGTTTTAGAAGTCCTAAAATAATTCCATGAGAAACTAGTAACTTATGTGTATTAAAAATGAAATTTTATGAACGATATGATGATGTATGACCACAATTCTGCCTTGATGATTTGCTCACCATTTTATGATGATATTATTATGTTAAAATACATGGAATCGTGTATATTTGATGTTAGAATTGATTTGAGGAAGCTAAGAAAAACTAGTAACTAGAAAAAGATGGAAAATGAGAATTCTAGAACACTTGGAACATAGAAAATTCTGTTTCTGTCCAGTGACCTTCTAAGGCAGTAATCATGGTTTAGAATTAGTTTATATGTGTAGGAACCTCTTATAATTGGTTTAGATTTAATTTATAGCGCCTTAGGCGAAGACGAAACTTAAAAAGGGTCTGAAACGTAGATTTTAGAACCCCGTAATCACATGAACTTAAAACTGTCCAAATCTGCATAGTGCTGTTCAGATTAGTTCCTAAGCCTAAAAATTATTGAGAATAATTAATTGTGAACCTATAAGTGCATAAAAGGATAAAGATAGATGTTAGCACAATTAATTTTCAAGATTAAGACGCGTAAGGGTCAAAGCATAAGACACCGTAGGTCCCAAGACATAATGAGCTTTATGACTTCAAGTAGATGTATGTTTAATTATGAGAATGACTTGAGCATACCATATGTAATAGCTGAGCCCGGTCCTTGGTCCCAGTAAACTGGTTAGGAGCATGCTATCTTTCAAGAATATTAACGTAATGATGTAATGATGTGATGATGTATATGCTATGATAAGTTTGACTATATGACTTGATGTCTTATGTTGATGTTGAATGGCTATGCATGCTCTATATGTTTTGTGGCATAAAGCAAGTTTGGCAAAATTCGGTGTACAGCTGTTATGCTGTTGAATTTTTGCCAAACTTGAGGACTTGGAAAGTTTTTGTTTTAAAAAATATGAGATACATTCTGGGTGACAATGGTTTAGCCGAGAACGCCCAAGAACAAATGTGACATAGTACTGAGACGTGTTCTGGGTGACGCTGGTTTAGCTGAGCACCCCCACGAACAAAACCGTGAGGGTATTGACATCGAGCTTGCCAAAGCGGACAAATAATTGTGTACTAGATACTAGTAATTGCATTTCAAAGAAGGAAATGATGTATTACCCTTTCTATTACCCCATATTAAATCTAGTGACGACTAGTTAGGATTGAGCTCATTCCTAGGTGATACGTGAGATGTAGTTTGGTGACCAGATTATCGCCGGGGCTGGTGAGTCAGTTGGATTTTTGGTGAATATGCTAAGAGGGTGGTCTTTAAGAAAAAGAACTTAAGAGTTTTACTTATGAGAAAGATGTCACATGAAAAATACCGTGCCTTTTTATTCCACGTATATGATTTATGTTTCTTTATGTTGTGCTCAAGTACTATGATTTTCATGTTAATGTGCATATGGTATTGTCATGCATTCATCCAATATCTGTTGCATTCATGTCATTAAGACTCATACTAAAAGACACCCACTTCAGATAAATAGATTTGAAAAGTCTAAAACCAAACCTTATGCATGTACACCTTTTTCATAATTAAAATCGAAGTCGCTAGGGATGATGACGATGACACTTGTGTTAGAGTCGGAAATCCCTATTGAGAATCTTGAATGAGTTTCTCACCCCTCTCTTTTTTTTCGTGTCATCTCTAGACAAGGATAACAACGAGGTTCGTAACTGCTTCTAAGGCTTGTGTTTAAGGGTCACACTAGCAAACAGAGCAGAGGGTCGCCATGAAGCATAGATAGCTTAGCTTTTGGGTTGATACTTATCCAACCTCATAGGTGGATAAGGAACACTTCATATATATATGCATGTTTTGATGTGAATGATGGTACAATGATCTAGTAATTTATGTATCTATGAAGATGTGATGATATTATGTTGTTATGTATAATACTATATTTCATGATTATGTATGGTGTGATTACTTTTTCTTGTACGTTATGGTCATGACAAATGTTAGGTTAGTGCGTGGCTTGTGTTTTGTTTTCAAGTTTCAAAAAGAAAAATTTACTCGTATTTTCCGCTAAGTATTTTAATAAAGGAAGGTTTTAAAGAACGAGACTAAAGAGTAATAGACTAATGGTTAACCTAAATACGTTCTAGGAGTATTGGGTTAAAAATTAGGATGTTACAATGAGCATTCTTGAAGATCTCTTAGTCGATACATCTCGATTTTGTGCATTAGTTTCTCAAAAGAAGATGTAGGAAGTGACTTCATGAATAAATCTGCTAGATTATCACTTAAGCGAATTTGCTGGACATCAATTGCTCATTGTTTTTGAAGTTCATGTGTAAAGAAGAATCTCAGAGAAATGTGATTTGTTCTATCTCCTTTGATATAATCGCCTTTAAGCTATGCTATGCATACCGCATTATCCTCATACAAAGTTGTTGGAGTTTATTCCTTATAAGATAATCCATATAACACTCGAACATGTTGATTTATTGCTCTTAGCCAGAAATATTCGAGACTTGCTTCATGTATTGTATTTATTTCTGCATGGTTTGAAGAAGTAGTAGCTAAGGTCAGTTTTGTAGATCTCCATGATATAGCTACATCACCTATTTGAGATCTCCTTTTATGTGGATCTGATAAATATCTTGCATATGCATAGCCAATCAATTGTGAATTGGATTCATATGAATAGAATAATCCCTTATCAATTGTTCCTTGAAGGTACCGAAGATTTGTTTAATTCTATTCCAATGTCTTCTAGTTGGAAAAGAATTATACCTTGCTAATACACTTACCGAGAATGCTATATCATGTCGTGTATTATTAGTAAGATACATAAGTGCTTTGATGGCACTAAGATATGGTACTTCAGAACTAAGAATTTCTTCGTTATCTTCTCGAGGACGAAATGGATCCTTTTTCACATCCAATGATCTTACAACCATTGGGATACTCAATGGATGTGATTTATCAATATAAAATCTCTAAAGGATTTTCTCTATGTAAGTTGATTAATGAACAAATATTCCATTTGGTAAGTACTCGATTTGCAGGCCGAGACAAAATATTGTTTTTCCAAGATCTTTCATCTCAAACTCTTCTTTTAGATCTTTTATGACTATTGGAATCTCTTCAAGAGTTCCAATGATATTCAAGTCATCAACATACACAACAATTATAATTGAAACCATATGCAAATTTCTTTATGTAAACACATGGGCAAATAGCACCATTCTTAAACCCCTTCTTAATCAGATACTCATTGAGACAGCTATACCACATCCATTCAGACTACTTTGGACCATATATGGATCTTTGCAACTTAATTGAGTACATTCCCTAGGGGCGTTCATTGGATAATGTTGATATCTTTAATGTAACGCCCCAATTTTCTGTCTGAGAGAAAAGAACCAAAATACCTCTGAGGTTATTTTCTGCCTGGAATTCGAGGATAGCCGGCCCGGCAGTCCTTGAAGGGTTAACTCAATATTTGAAGGGGATTAGATGGTCCTTAAGTGATTTCGAGAGCAAAATCCGTGTTTTCTGCAATTTCGGGTCAAAATGATCAAAATACCCCTATAATGTTTTTACCCGGGTAAAGGTGCCGTTCGAGCCCGAAATTTTCCTCGAAGGTTTAGAATGATGTTTTCATGTGTTTAAAAGTATTTGTTTAAGCCCCGGTGGTCCTAGACAGTTTTTATGCAAAATTACGATTTTATCCTTACGTAGTGCATTTTGGGCCTAATGATATGATTAGCAAAACCTAAGCAATATTAGGCTCTAATTAAAGATTAGTAAATTCTAAGTACTAATTTAGAGTCAAAATAATTAATTGATGTTAATTAGAACTTAAGATTGCTTATAGAAACTCAAAACTCTTTTCTAGTTTTAATTCTTTGATAAAGGAATCTAGAAATAGTATTTTCTCTCTCCAATTCCCTAAATCAAGGAAACATGTTGGCATTAGATTCTTAGTTAATGGTGTTTGACTCCATTAATTTAGTAAGACCACCTCCTAAATCTAGTCTTTCAAGTCTCTAATTAACCATTATCTCATCTAAACACTTACTTACAAATTCCTAATCCTAAGCCTAATCAAAGCTACACCTAAACACACATCCTAACCCACAATTAAGGAACAATTTGTTCCCAAAGTTCTTCTGAAAAGGCATGGCCACCCATACCTCCCTCATGGCCACCTATACCACATCATGCCTACACCATGCTTAAGACCATGCTTGAACCCATACTTGGCCATACCTTTGAATGACCACAACCATACTTTGAAGAAGATATTTTCCTTCCTTTCCTTCCTCAAAATTTCAACCACCCCCTCCATTCCTTCACCCTTGGGTTGTTTTTCTATAAATACACATGCAAATGAACTTGTGAGAACCTTTACTTCATTTGCTAGCTTTGAGTTTTCAAGAGTGTCTTGGTTTCTTTCTTTTCTTTCAAAGAACTCAAGAGTTCTTTCTTCCTCTCATCTTCTTCATCCTTTCCACCACCACACAACCACCATTAAATCTTCCTTAAAACACTTAGCCATATCATTTTCAAGATCAAGCTCAAGAAACACAACTTCCTTTCCTTTTCCTTTCTTCTTGGCCGAAGCTCCATCAAGCTTTAAGGAGGATTTTTCTTTCATTCTCCTCTCAAGACCAACCCTTGTTCATCCTCCAAGAGACATACCTTTGGTAGGGATTTTATTTTAAATGTTTCTTTCATTAAAAGTTCTTATTTAGTTATGTACTTGATAGTTTCTCTTGAATCTTTTAGAACTTCTTCTTTTCTTCCTATTTTGATTTCGGCCTAGAGCCTTTGATGAACTTGGAAATGAGAGCTTGATGATAGGGATTGCATAATGATATTCATCACTTGAGCAACCCCTAAAGCTTGATCTTGGTTCTTGAGGAGAAGATGTCTTTAGTTTCTTTCATTTTTACCTTGAAAACTTAACTTTGATGTTGTTCTAAAATGAGTGTATGAACTCAATGATGAGGACACATGATGTTGGTGTTAATACATCATCAAAATCATGGTCTCTAGAGTTTCAAAATGGTTCTTTTTCTTGCTCATGGTTTCGGCCCCATTTTCCTTTTTTTCTCTAAAATTCGGCCATCATTGGTGGTTCAACATGGAAGCTTGATGATGAGAGTTTCTAGATGATGACCATGTGTTCATCATAATGAGACCTCTAGAGCTTGAGTTTTAATAAAAATGTTATTTATGATTTTGCTTCAAGGAATGATATTTTGTTTTCTTTAGCTTATAGTGAAAAACTCAGGTTAAGGTTTAAGTTCCTTTAAAGTCTTGTAAGAGCTCTAGTAAAGATATAAAAATGAACTTGCATATTTATATTTCTAGCACCTCGTATTTATATTTCAAGCTCTTGCATCTCATATTTACTTTTCTATGTCATCACTAAACTCTAAAGATTAAAGAAAATGACTTGCATTATCACGTTTAAGTTTCAAGCCTTGTATTGCACGTTTATATTTCAAGTCAACACTTAAAGAACTTAAAGATTTAAAATGAGAGCTTGCATATCACCTAATTAATCTCGAAACCTTTCTATTTCGGCCTTAAAGTCGATTGTTGTTGCGCCTAGAGCACTAAAATAAAGAATTGAACTCGCATATTTACTTTGAGCCTTGCATATTTAATTTCAAGTTCTTGCATTTCATATTTACTTTGAAGCTCTCACTTTATCTTATAATGAAGAATAAAATGGAATGCATAGCACATTTATATTTTGTGTAACGCCCCGATTTTTCTGTCTGAGAGGAAAATGACCAAAATGCCCTTGAGTTCATTTTCTGCTCGGGATTCGAGGATGGCCGACTCGACAGTCCTCGAAGGGCCAACTCAATGTTTGAAGGGGATTAGATGGCCTTTGAATGGTTTCGGAGGCGAAAATCTCATTTTCTGCAGTTTCGGGTCAAAATGACCAAAATACCTCTATAGCGTTTCTACTGGGGTAAAGGCGTCATTGAGCCCGAAACTTTCTCCGAAGGTCTAAAACAATGTTTTTACATGTTTAAAAACGTTTGTTTAAGTCCCGGTGGTCTCGGGCAGTTTTTGTGCAAAATTACGATTTTGCCCCTGAAATAGTGTTTTTGAGCTTAATGACATAATTAAGCAAATCTAAGTAATATTAGACTATAATTGAAGATTAATTAATTTTCATAATTAATATAGAGTCAAAATAAGTTATTAAAATTAATTAGAACCTAAAATTGCTTAGATTAAACTTAAATCTCTTTTTAAAACTCAAGATTCCAATCTTGGAATCTTGAATAATATTTTCTCTTTCCAATTCCTTAAATCATAGAATTGTGTCTAGAGTTGTTTATGAACTAAAATGAATTTATAACTCACGAATGGTGCAAGACCACTCCTTAAACATGTCTTGCAACCTTGACTACCCATTTTCTCACCTAAACACTTTCTTACAAATTCCTAATCTTAATCCTAAACAAAGATACACCTAAACACAACTCTAAACCACAATTAAAATGCAAGAAATCCTCCCCCATGGCTGATGCATGTTTCGGCCATTCCTCCCCCATTTGCATCACATGTTGATTTGTTTCTCACTCAAAGAACCATGCTTGACCCATACTTGCACCCATACTTGAACCTATACCTAGCCATGCTTCCCACCATGCCTTGAACCATACCTTGGAGAAGATATTTTCTCCTCCTTGTTGCTGTAATGGCTGAAGCTTTCTGTAACGCCCTGATTTTCTGCCTGAGTAGAAAATGACCGAAATGCCCCGAAGGTCATTTTCGGCCCGAAATTCGAGGATGGTCGAGCCGGCAGTCCTTGAAGGGCCAACTCAATGCTTGAAGGGGATTGAATGACCCTTGAGTGGTTCCGGAGGCGAAAGTCTCATTTTCTGCAGTTTCGAGCAAAATGACCAAAATACCTCTATAGCGTTTTACGCGGGTAGAAGTGCCGGTTGAGCCCAAAACTTTCCCCAGAGGTTTAAAAACATGTTTTCATGTATCTAGAGGTCTTTGTTCAAGTCCCGATGGTCCCGGGCAGTTTTTGTGCAAAATTACGATTTTACCCCTAGAATAGTGTCTTTACGCCTAATGACGTAACTAAGCTAACCTAAGCAATATTAGGCTCTAATCGAAGATTAATTAATTTCCCTAATTAATCTAGAGTCAAAATAATTTATTAAAGTTAATTTGAACCTAAAATTGCTTAGATTAAACTTAAATCCCTTTTTAGAACTCAAGATTCCTAGTCTTGGAATCTTGAATAGTGTTTTCTCTCTCCAATTCCTTAAATCAAGGAATTGTGTCTAGAATTGTTTAAACACTAAAATGAGTTTACAACACACTAATGATGCAAGAACACTCTTTAATTATGTCTTGACAACCTTAATTACCCATTTTCCTTACCTAAACACTTTCTTACAAATTCCTAATCTTAATCCTAATCAAAGATACACCTAAACACAACTCTAAACTACAATTAAAATGCAAGAAAACCCTCCCCATGGCTGATGCAATTTCAGCCTTCTCTCTCTCATTTACAACACATGTTGAATTGTTTCTCACTCAAAGAACCATGCTTGAAGCCATACCTTGAACCATACCTCACCATACTTTGAACCATACCTCACCATGCCTCAAGACCACATTATCTCACCTCATGGAACTCATGGGCTGCCCATGAGGCTGATGGCCAAAATTTCCTTCTTCATTTGCACCTTGCATTTGCTTCATTTCTCTATAAATAGATGGCCTTGGGAAGCTTGCACCACTTTTAGATCATTTGCTAAGTTTATGAACACTCAAAGCTTTTCTTTTTCTCTCAAAGCTCTTGTGTTCTTCAAGTTCTTGGAGCTCTCCATCTTCTTCATCTTCTTCTTCCATCTTCAAGTTCATCACACCAAGTAGGGATTTCCTTTCATGTATTCTTTTCTTTAAAGTTCTTGTTCTAACTTTATGTTCATAGTTTCTCTTGATTCTTTTTAGAACTTCTTTTCTTCTCCTTTTTCTTTCTCATTTTCGGCCATGGGCCTTGAAGTTCAAAGAAATGAGAGCTTGATGATGAGAGTTTCATGATGATGTTCATCACTTGAAACAAACTCTAGAGCTTGATCTTTGTTCTTGAGTAAAATACTTCTAGTTCTTCCTTTCTCTAACTTTTGGAATCTTTAACTTTGATGATGTTTTAAAATGGTTCTAAGGACTCAATGATGAGGTCTCATGATGTTGATGTTAATATATCATCAAGATCATGGACTCTAGAGTTTCAAAATGTTCTTTTGTTTTCCTTGAAGTTTCGGCCATTTCCTTTTCTTTTACATGCAAAATGTTTTGATTTTCTAAAAATGTTATGTTGAGTTCTAAGAACTCTAGACATTACTTTATCTTGGTTTGATGAGTTTGGGTTGAGGTTTAAGTTCCGTTAAAGTCTTGTTAAGAGCTCTAGAAAGATAAAATGAACTTGCATAATTTATTTTATGCTTGCATTTATATTTACATTCTTGCTATGCACCTTTACTTTCAAGCTATCACCTAAGAACATAAAGATTAAAATGGAACTTGCATCATCACTTAATTTAATTCTCAAAGCCTTTCTATTTCGGCCTTAAAGTCGATTGTTGTTGGGCCTAGGGCACTAAAATAAAGAATTGAACTTGCATCATCACCTAATTAATTTCTCGAATGCCTATCTATTTCGGCCTTAAAGTCGATTATTGTTGGGCCAAGAGCACTAAAATAAAGAATTGAACCTCGCATATTAACTTTCAAGCTTGCACGTTTAAGTTTATGCCTTGCATATTTAATTTAAGTCATCACTTTGTTTTGTAAGCAAGATTAAAAATGAAAAGCATGAGCACGTTTATTTTATGTCGTAACTTAAGAACCTAGAGCTCAAAGACTTGCCCATTTCAATTCAAGTTAAAGGTTAATGTGAATGCATTCTGTGAATGCATGTTTTCGGCCAAGTAGTGATGATGGACTTGCTATGAGTTTTCACCTAGCTACAAGGACTAAATAGTCTATGTTCTAAGTTTTTATTAAAGCTTTACAAATCTTTACAAGGTTATGTTATCATGAGATATGACTTTATTCCCTTTTAGAAGATGAAATATATTTTGGTCACTAACCTAAGGCTTCTCTTAGCCTCTTGATGAATTAAAATGATTTGCAAAGAGTTTTAGAAATTCTAATTTGATTCCAAGAGAAACTAGTTAACTTATGTACCTCGAAATGTCAATTTAATTCTCTTACAGAAGCTCCATGATTTCGGTTCTGTCATGATGAGTGTGATGCTGTATGGTGATGTTTTGATGTGTGAAAATATCATATGATGATGTAGAAATGATTCTATGCATAATAGGTAAGAAACTAGCTAACTAGAAATACCGTAAAGCTAGAATTTAACATAGTTTTGACCCATTTGTTTTTGGAACTTATCCAAACTGTTTTAATGGGAGTACAATCAGATTAGGATTGTTTAGACATGAAAAACTTGGTAACATTTGGATTAGAATTGAATTCTAGCACCTATAGGGAAACTAGTAACTAGAAAACCGTAAAAATGCAAATGTAGAACTCTTAGAACATTTAGTTTTCTGGATTCTGTCCAGCAACATTACAACATGATAAATGTGAATTATAATTAGTTCTTAAGTATGGGAATGTCTCATAATTGATTTGGATTTAATTTATAGCGCCTTAGGCGAAGATGGAACCGAGAAAGGGTCTGAAACGTAAGTTCTAGAACCCGTAACCACAAGTTAGAAATTCTGCCCTATGCCTTTCGAATTTGAGAATGAATATGAGAATTAGTAATGATGATTAATTATGAGCCCTTAGGTGCATAACTTATGAGCGACAGATGTTAGAGAACTATATCTCAAGATTTAGACCCGTAAGGGTCAAAGCATAAGCTACCGTAAGGGTAAACATTTGAATGTTCTATGATGATGCATGTGGTATGTAAATGATGATGATGTTATTCATATGAGGAATTCATGAGGTAGTATGTTTATGAGAGTATATAGTGTTGATATGTTGATGCTCACGCCATGATGCGTTACGCAAAATTATGATATTATGATGCTTATGATGCACACGATGATTATGATGCCTTATGTTGGTATTGAATGGCTATGCATGCTCTATATGTTTGGTGGCATAAAGAAAGTTTGATGGAAATCCGGTGTACGCCGTTACGCTGCTGAATTTCCCATCAAACTTGAGTACTTGAGAAAAAGCTTGCGAAAACTCCTGGGTGACACCGGTTCAGCCGAGCACCCCCAGGATAGGTTCTGGGTGACACCGGTTCGGCCGAGCACCCCTAGAACAGATGTGACATAGTACTGAGACGTATTTCTCCCGCTACGGTGGGGAGGAAACAAATTCGTGAAGGTATTGACATTAAGCTTGCCAAAGCGGACAATTTGCTGTGTACTAGATACCAGTAAAGCGTTTCAAAGAAGGAAATGATCCTAAGATAGGTGATCCAAGAAAGTTATGTATACCCCCTCAATTAGCCCATATTAAATCTAGTGACGACTAGTTAGGATTGAGCTCATTCTTAAGCGATAGGTGAGATGTAGTTTGGTGACCAGATTATCGCCGGGCCGGTGAATCGGTTGGATTTTTGGTGGATATGTTAAGAGGGTGGTCTTCAAGAAAAAGAACTTAAGAGCTTTATTTATAAGAAAGATATCACATGAAAATTACTATGCCTCTTTATGCCACATATATGATTCTTGTTTCCTTATGATGTGCCCAAGTATTACAACTTTTGTGTTAATGTGCATATGGTATTGTCATGCATTCATCAAATATCTGTTGCATTCATGTCATTAAGACACATACTAAAAGACACCCACTTCGGATAAGTAGATTTGAAAAGCCTAAAACCAATCCTTATGCATGTACACCTTTTTCATAATTAAAACCGAGGTGGCTGGGGACGACAAGGATGACACTTGTGTTAGAGTCGGGAATTCCTACTGAGAATCTCGAATAAGTTTCTCATCCATTCCTCTTCTTCCGTGTCGTCTCTAGACGAGAATTACAACGAGGTTCATGACTTCTGTTAAGGCTTATGCTTAAGGATCACACTAGAAGACGGAGCGGAGGGTCGCTGTGGGAGCATAGATAGCTTAGCTTTTTGGGTTGACACTTATCCAACCTCATAGGTGGATAAGGATGACTTCACATATATGGGGTTGTTTTGATGTAAATGATGGTACAATGATGTTAGTAGTCTATGTAGCTATGAAGATGTGATGATATTATGATTGTTATGTATAATACTATGTTTCATGATTATCAATGATGTGGTTACTTTTCTTGCACGTTATGGTTATGACGAACGATAGGTTAGTGGGCGGCTCGCGTTTTGCTTTCGAGTTTCAAAAAGAAAAATTTATTCATATTTTCCACTAAGTATTTTAATGAAAGGTTGTAAGGAATGAGACTAAAAGAGTAATAGACTAATGATTAACCTAAATATGTTCTAGAGTATTGGGTTAAAAATTAGGATGTTACACTTTCCCTCCCTTAAACACCTCTTATTTTGTTTCATTTCTCTATAAATAGCATGTGTGGGTGAACTTGCATCATTTTGGGTTCATTTGCTAAGTGTAAGTTTTCAAAGAAGCACTTCAAAGTTTTCTTTTTCTCTCAAAGTTCAAGTGTCCAAGTTCTTCAAGTTCTTCATCCTCTTCACTCATCTCAACTTATACTCACTTGGTAGGAATTTTCTTTCAAGTGTTTCTTTCATTTAAGTTCTTAATCTAGTTATGTGCTCATGGTTTCTCTTGAATCTTTTTAGAACTTCTTTTCTTTTTCTTTTCCTTCTTCATTTTCAGCCATGAGCCTTTGAAAACAAAGGAATGAGAGCTTGATGATGAGGGTTTCATGATGATGTTCATCACTTGAACAACCTCTAAAGCCTGATCTTTGTTCTTGAGTTAAAAATGTTTATAGTTCTTTCTTTCTTGAACCTTGAAATCTATAACTTTGATGATGTCTTATGTAACATCCTAATTTTTAACCCAATACTCTAGAATATATTTAGGTTAATCATTAGTCTGTTATGTCATCATTTGCTCTTTATTTTAAAATACTTAGTGGAAAATACAGGTAATTTTTTTTTTGAATTGTAAAAGCAAAGTGAGAGCTGCGCATCGTGACAAGTAATGAAATGAACTATGAAGCATAAAGGCAATAAATCACGAATCCAAATAAACACGTCATGAACATCTGATCATAAAGCATGTCATAGCATAATAATACAATTGCATACATAGATAATTAATATGCCCACTCAAAAGTGGAACTTAGTTTAGTACAACATCAAGTGAATACAACTGAAAATGGAAATACATGGAAACATAAAAAGGGAGACACCCACACCCTAGTGCACCTAAAATGGGTAACCTTTCTGGACAAAAGAAGGCTACCCTAATCTACGTGTGGTGTGTACACTATCACTCCTTGAGCACCTCTACCACTTAGCGGTTCGGATAGGGTGGGATATAGCCGATCCATGAATGAAGCTCATCCGGAGTGGGCACTCGCTGCAGTTGGATGTGAGCTCCTAGACGGGGATGCATGGACTGCCTCCGAGCCAGCCTCGGCCATGTGACCGTTTCTTCGCTACCCTCCACCCTCAGTGGGGGCGTAAGAGCGGAACTCTCGGAGTATGGATGGGTGGGTGGATCCTCTGATGGGTCAGTCTTTGAATGCCTCGAATGGGGGACATAGTCGAGGAAGTCATGGGCGGTGGACTCAGCAAAGTACGTGTGGAGTGCCCTCTCATTGTGTGTCTGCGCTCGCTCAAATATCATGTCGTCGCCATACGGGGAAGTCAGAGAAAATTGATAGCTACGTACAGGGTGAGAAAAGGGGCGTCCCAAAAACATAAACACTCGAAGTGTACAGCTCCCTTCAAAATGATACGATTAGTGCTCCGGGTCGTAGTGCACCTCCCAGGTGGGGGTATCAATGAACAGCACGAAGGTCACCATCTGAAGACGTGACGGAAAGAAAAGATAGAGGGAGTGAGAATCTTGTTAAAGAAACTCAGTAGGGCAACCTCCTATCTAGGTGTCATCATCTACGTCCTCAAGAACCTTGAGTTTAGTGTATGAAATAAGTGAGCATATACCAAGTTCATTTTTAAGCTTCAAAATATAGTTGGCCAAGGTCCGTTCATTTTAGAATGATTCTTAATGTCATGGATGCAACATAGTAAAGAATGTATGCATGGCACTGTTTAATACAAGAATATTTATCATAATAACAAGTATCATCATAGTAGTGGCATAAAGTGGCAATTAAAATCTCAGGTGGGAAACTTTGTGACATAATAATCATACTTTACTTTCTCATGGGGCCACCCTAAAAGACATTCGTTCTGGGGGTGCTCGGCCGAACCAATGTCACCCAGAACATGTCACATCTCTAGGTTATGAGCTCATACCTAACTAGTCGTCACTAGTGCTTACTTATCAATCCCGATAAGCATATCATAATCATAATCCCGACTATCTAGTACGGGCTATGGGGTAGTTCTTGGGGGTGCTTGGCTAAACCAGTGTCACCCAAGAATACATCTTGGTACTGATGTCACATGAGTTCTTTGGAGGTACTCGGCCGAACCGGTGTCATCCAAGAACACATCTTAGTACCTCATCTCTTTTTAAGAAAATCTCGTGGGTTTTTCAAAAACTTTCTAAGTCCCCAAATTTGTCAGAAATTCGGCGGCATAACAGCGGCATGCCAGATTTCTTCCAAATTTTCTTTATGCCACATAAACAATTAGAACATGTATCCTCAATCATAATTTCATACGTTTACATAATCATTCTCAAATAAAACATACATCCACATGTAACATTGAAACTCATTATGCTCTTGATTCTACGGTATCTTATGCTTTGACCCTTATGGGCCTTAAACTTGAAATGTAATTATTCTATCATTCCCTACCGACCTCTTATGCACCTAGGGATAAATCTTACTATCACTCATGTTCTTTAATAAACCTGGGCAGCACCTTACTCCAAGGGCAGAATTATAAATCTATGATTACAGGATGCTAGAACTTACGTTTTAGACCCTTTCTCGGTTCCGTCTTCACCTAAGACACTATGAATTAAATCTAAACCAATTATGAGGTATTCCTAAGCCTTTGAACTAATTACAAATCATTTTCATAACATTATAAAGGTGCTGTACAGAATCAGAAAATTAAATGTTCTAAGAGTTCTAGAATTGCATTTTTATAGTTTTCTAATTACTAGTTTCTCTATAGTGCTAAAATTCAATCCTACTTCAAATGTAACCAAATTTTTCATGATTAATCAATCCTAAACTGATTGTTATCATACTAAAACAGTTTGGGCATTGATTAATATTAAAGGGATTAAACCCATGTTAAATTCCAACTTTATGGTTCTTTCTATGAAGCTAGTTTCTTTCCTATCATGCATAGAAGTGTTCCTACCTCATCATATAATTTTCACACATTCTAACACATCATAACATCATCATACAACAGTAAAATCATCATGGCAGAACCAAAATGTCAAGTCCCAAAAACATACACAATTTGACTTTTCTAAAGCATATAAGTTGGTAGTTTCTCTTGGAACCAATTTAGGACTTCTAAGACTCTTTGCAAACCATTTTATTTTATCAAAGAGGCTAAAAACAACCTTAGGTCAGTAACCAACTTCATTCCTCCTTAAAAGAGGATTAAATTCATAAATGTTGATGGTCTTAACTTTATAAAATTCATAAGGCTTAAAGAAAATCTTAAAACTTAGATTGTTGGCCCTTGTAGCTAGATGAAACTCATTCCAAGTTCATCATCACCACATGACCAAAATTATACATTCATAGAATGCTTCCATATTAAACTTTAACTTGAGATAAAATGGGCAGGTCTTTGAGCTTTAAGGTCTTTAAGTGATGACAAAATATAAATATGTTATGTGCTTCATTTTTATCTTTTATTATAGAGTAAAGTGAGAACTTTAAAGTAAATATGCAAGACTTGAAATATAAATATGCATGGCTTGAAATAAATATGCAAGGCTTGAAATTTAAATATGCAAGACTTAAAATTTAAATATGCAATGTAAGTTCATTTCTTTATTTTAGTGCTCTATGTAACATCCTAATTTTTAACCCAATACTCTAGAACATATTTAGGTTAATCATTAGTCTATTACTTTTTTAGTCTCATTCCTTAGAATCTTTCATTAAAATACTTAGCGGAAAATACGCATAAATTTTTCTTTTTGAAACTTGAAAGCAAAACGCGAGTCACAAGACTAACCTAACGTTCGTCATAACCATAACGTGCAAGAAAAAGTAACCACACCATTGATAATCATGAAACATAGTATTATACATTACGATCACAATATCATCACATCTTCATAGATACATAGACTACTAACATCATAGTACCATCATTTACATCAAAACATGCCCACATATGTGAAGTCATCCTTATCCACCTATGAGGTTAAATAAGTGTCAACCCAAAAAGCTAAGCTATCTATGCCTCCGCAGCGACCCTCTACTCCGTCTGCTAGTGTGTCCCTGAAGCTCACGAACCTCGTTGTAATCCTCATCTAGAGACGACACGGAAGAAAGGGAAGGGATGAGAAACTCAATTCGAGATTCTCAGTAGGGACTCCCGACTCTAACACTAGTGTCATCGTCGTCGTCCCCAGCCACCTCGGTTTTAATTATGAAAAAGGTGTACATGCATAAGGATTGGTTTTAGGCTTTACAAATCTAATTATCCGAAGTGGGTGTCTTTTAGTATGTGTCTTAATGACATGAATGCAACAGATATTTGATGAATGCATGACAATACCATATGCACATTAACACGAAAATCGTAATACTTGGGCACATCATAAAGGAACATAAATCATATACATGGCACGAAAAAGGCATAGTACTTTTCTTGTGGCATCTTTCTCATAAGTAAAACTCTTAAGTTCTTTTTCTTAAAGACCACCCTCTTAACATATCCACCAAAAGTCCAACCGATTCACCGGCCCGGCGATAATCTGGTCACCAAACTACGTCTCACCTATCGCCTAGGAATGAGCTCATTCCTAACTAGTCGTCACTAGATTTAATATGGGCTAATAGAGGGGGTATACATAACTTTCTCGGATCACCTATCTTAGGATCATTTCCTTCTTTGAAACGCTCTACTGGTATCTAGTACACAGTGAATTGTCCGCTTTGGCAAGCTCAATGTCAATACCCTCACGGATTTGTTTCCTCCCCACCGTAGCGGGAGAAATGCGTCTCAGTACTACGTCACATCTGTTCTGGGGGTGCTCGGCCGAACCGGTGTCACCCAGAACCTATCCTGGGGGTGCTCGGCCGAACCGGTGTCACCCAGGAGTTTTCACAAGCTTTTTCTCAAGTACTCAAGTTTGATGGGAAATTCGGCAGCGTAACGGGGTACACCGGATTTCCATCAAACTTGTTTTATGCCACCAAACATATAGAGCATGCATAGCCATTCAAAACCAACATAAGGCATCATCATCGTGTGCATCATAAGCATCATAATATCATAATTTTGCATAACGCATCATGGCGTGAGCATCAACATATCAACACTATATACTCTCATAAACATACAACCTCATGAATTCCTCATATGAATAACATCATCATCATTTACATACCACATGCATCATCATAGAACATTCAAACGTTCACCCTTACGGTAGCTTATGCTTTGACCCTTACGGGTCTTAATCATGAGATATGGTTCTCTAACATCCGTCGCTCATATTTTATGCACCTAAGGGCTCATAATTAAACATCATTCATCATCCTCATGTTCACACTTAAATCTGAATAGCATAGGGTAGAATTCCTAACTTGTATTTACGGGGTTCTAGAACTTACGTTTTAGACCCTTTCTTGGTTCTGTTTTCGCCGAAGGCGCTATATATTAAATCTAAATCAATTATGAGGCATTCCTATGCTTAAGGACTAATTATTAATCATGTTTATCATGTTGTAAGGGTGCTGGACAGAATCCAGAAAATTAAATGTTCTAAGAGTTCTACATTTGCATTTTTACGGTTTTCTAGTTACTAGTTTCCCTATAGGTGCTAGAATTCAATTCTAATTCAAATGATACCAAGTTTTTCATGTCTAAACAATCTAAATCTGATTATGTTCCCATTAAAACAGTTTGGAAAAGTTCCATAAACAAATGGGTCAAAACTATGTTAAATTCTAGCTTTACGGTATTTCTAGTTAGCTAGTTTCTTACCTATCATGCATAGGATCGCTTCTACATCATCATATGATATTTTCACACATTCCAACACAACAAAACATCATCATACAGCATCACACTCATCATATCAGAACCGAAAACATTTGACTTTAATAAGAGAGTTAAATTGGCATTTCTAGGTACATAAGTTAACTAGTTTCTCTTGGAATCATTCTAGAACTTCTAAAACTCTTTGCGAAACATTTTAATCCATCAAGAGGCTAAGTGAAGCCTTAGGTCACTGACCAAACATATTCCATCCCCTAAAAGATAATAAAATCACAACTTGTGATGACATAACCTTATAACGATTTGTAAAGCTTTGAGGAAAACTTAAACATAGACTATTGGTCCTAGTAGCTAGATGAAAACTCATTGCAAGTCCATCATCACTACTTGGCCGAAATTATGCATTCAAGGAATGCATTCACATTAAACTTTAACTTGGAATGAAATGGGCAAGTCTTTGAGCTCTAGGTTCTTAAGTTACGACATAAGCTAAACGTGCTCATGCTTTTCATTTTAAATCTTGCTTACAAAGTAAAGTGATGACTTAAATTTAAATATGCAAGGCATAAACTTAAACGTGCAAGCTTGAAAGTAAATATGCGAGGCATAAACTTAAACGTGCAAGCTTGAAGGTAAATATGCATGGTTCAATTCTTTATTTTAGTGCTCTTGGCCCAACAACAATCGACTTTAAGGCCGAAATAGATAGGCATTCGAGAAATTAATTAGGTGGTAATGCAAGTTCAATTCTTTATTTTAGTGCTCTAGGCCCAACAACAATCGACTTTAAGGCCGAAATAGAAAGGCTTCGAGAATTAGATTAAGTGATGATACAAGTTTCATTTTAATCTTTATGTTCTTAGGTGATAGCTAGAAAGCAAAGATGCATAGCAAGAATGTAAATATGGATGTAAGCATAAAATAAATTATGCAAGTTCATTTTATCTTTCTAGAGCTCTTAACAAGACTTTAAAGGAATTTAAACCATAACCCAAACTCATCCAAACAAGGTAAGGTCAAGCTTAGAGTTCTTAAAACTCAACATAATATTTTTAGGAAATCAACCATGAAACTTAGAAAAAAAATTAAGGAATGGCCGAAATCTTCAAGGAGAAAAAGGAACATTTTAAAACTCTAAAGTTCATGATCTTGATGATATATTAACACCAACATCATGAGTCCTCATCATTGAGTTCATAGAGCCATTTTAAAACATCATTAAAGCTAAAGTTCTCAAGAGTTCAAGAAAGGAAAAATTAAAAACATTTTTGCTCAAGAACAAAGATCAAGCTCTAGAGTTTATTTCAAGTGATGAACATCATCATGAAACTCTCATCATCAAGCTCTCATTCCTTTGTTCTCTAAGGCCTATGGCCGAAAATGGGAAGGAACAAGGAGAAGAAAAGAAGTTCTAAAAAGAATCAAGAGAAACTATGAACATCAAGCTTGAAACAAGAACTTTAAAGAAAAGAACTTTAAAGAATAGTTACCTTGCGGGTCCCACGGGCCTGTTGGGACAGTCAAAATCCTAGAATTGGAACCTAGAGATACTTGAAACTAAGAAAATATAGGGTTAAGGTTAGAAATAAAGTTTTATACCTAGAATTAATTTCTGGGCAATGTTTGATTACCCAGGTACGGTGTTTTACCTATTCGGTGAAATTTTGATTTGCGATTTTTAATACCGAAAACTAATTTAATCTTTACAAAAGGAAAGAGCCTATCCATTTATATTAAATGAATGGCTAAGATTCAATCTTAAATTACAGGATTTAATCCTAGCCATCTATTTTTCATTCGTAGATTAAGAATTATCTAATTATAATATATTATATTCATGCACTTATTATAAAGATAAACACAAACTTATTCCTTCTCAAACAAGCCAAGACATTCTCAGCATTCTTCTCCTTGCAGCCATCTTCATTCTTTCTTCTTCAAACTCCAATTCCTAGGTTGAAACACTCAAGTTACAACACCAAGACATCATGATCAAAGCACAAACTTAAGACTAGTTCTTGATATCCTTACATTAAACACCAAGAGAAAATCATCCCCTCACTTCATCATCAATAATTTATGTTGTGTTGGTTTTCTAAGAAGAGGATTTGAGAGGGTTGGATCAATAATTGGGTAGAGAACTCTTGAAGGGAGCTAAGAACAAGGATTAGAGTTTCCAAGGACCAAGTAGGGCTTTCTTTATTCTCTTGCTTTGCAATTTACCTCTGAATGTTTCTGATCGAATTGGAGAGGATATTCTAGATGTATTGATTGATGGTAGATAGATATTGATGTGTTTAATTTGGTGGAGTATTTGGATGATGTTAGAAATCATTTTTGTTAAAAGAGATTTCGAACTATGTTACTGGAATTTCAATTTTTGTACAGGCAATATTTGTTCACAAATATTCTGGTATAATTGTGGGGAATTTTATGATCTAGAAAAATTATACGTTGAATTTAACATCCTAAAGCAACTCCATGATTTTTCTTGGGTCATGTTAAGGACTTTCTCTGCTTGAAAAAAATTTATGTTGCTTGAACATTGTTGCTAGAAAATTTCGATCTAAAGCAAGCAGGGAATTTGGTAGAATTTTCTGACCTATTTATGGATCTTGGATTCAGCTGAAAATTTTATGGGATGTATCTAACATGTTGATGTATCTACTATGTTTGAAAAATCAGAAACCAAGTGTTATATGTGCTGCCTGAAATATTGGAATAGAAGCTGTAAATTTTGTTGATTTTGCTACCATAACAAATAATTGAATTATCACTTGAAATTTTTATAGGGTGTTGAGAACATATTGAAATCAAACTTTGAATTTTTGTATGATTTGATATGATCATTTGATAGGGTAATCAAAGTGGAAACTAAGGCTGTTGGCTGTGAACAGGGGGTGTCTGACCTCCAAATTTGTAGAATTTTGTTAACATAGTTAGAGAATTCTTTTTGTTCTAAACTTTTTATGGAACCTTGTAGACACATTGAAGTGTCTTGGATAATTTTTGTAGACTCTGAATTAAATGTTTGATGTGCAAATAAATTTATGCTATAATGGCATAAAATCTGCCCAAGGTGCTGGAAAGTAAACTCAAGCATGGAATTGATGAGATAATATCCTTTAATTCAAGTTTAATGTTTGTGAGTGCATGCCAAAGAACTTAAAAGATTGGTTTATGAGACTTGATTGAAAATTATACCGTGAACGGATGCTTATATGAGCTTGATGATTATATATATGCTAAGTAGAAAAAAGGTCCCGTTTTATTTATAAAGGGCACGAGAAGGTCCCCTATAATGTGAAAAGGGCACAAAAAGGTCCGTTTTGTTTATAAAGGGCACAAGAAGGTCCCCTATAGTGTGTAAAGGGGATGGAAAAGTCCCATTTTGTCTGTAAAGGGCATGAAAAAGTCCCTTCAATGTATCGAGGGCATGAAAAGCTGAGAATGAGCTTCTATAATGTTAGGTAGTATGACATGTGCATGTTAAGTGATTGAAAATGTTGAGTAGTATAACATATGTACATTGAGTGATTGAGTAATTAAAATAAACCTACTTCGGAAGAATGATTTTTAAACTTTAAAATGAACGTTCGATATATGTTGCATGCTCACAATTTTAATAGTAAACCAAAGTGGCTGGGATGATAATGATGACATGAGTTTCATTATATGTTTCGGGGATGCCCTACTAAGAATTTTAGAATTCTCACCCCTATATGTTTGTCTCCATGTTGTCTCTAGATTGATTCCAGAGATCAGTGGAGCCCCTACAAGAAGGAATGAATTAGAATTTCTATAGTTTAGTAATGGAGACTCATATCTATTGTACTTAGTTATATACATGTGTCTGTAAATATAGTAAAGAACAGATGTGTACTAAAGCTCACAGAAGAGCTTCCTCTTGTACTTGACTTGTACTAAATAAATACTTTGTTTCCTTACTATATATTTTGATAGAACCACGAATTGGTTACTATATGATTTGACCCATTCTTGCTATCGATAATTAAGAAAGGTCTGCAAATTTATAAGTAACAACTCTCAAGTATAATGCCATGACTTAAGGATGCGGTTGTGCTTAGGAGGATGTTACACAACGATTGCTACAGGAAAGGGAGAAAAATTTGAAATTAAATTATTAAGTCAATCCCAGTTTCAAATTGGCACATCATCTCTTCTGCCTTTTTGATCAACGACCCTAGCTTCATGAATGAGGAGTTCAGAAAGCTCGCTCAGAAAGTAGAAAAGTATAATCTGATGGGAGATTAGAAAACTCATATTTACAATGGCTTCTGCAGCTTGATGTGATAGTTCTGTCAACCTCTCTTTAGCTGTTTCTTTCAAAACACAACTGATGATCAACACGTGTCACTTGAAGAACTGATTTATGGTAACGGTCACAAAGAATGACCTTTTCTATATGAAGAGATGCTAAAGTTGAAAAATGTTGAAGAGATTTGAAGATTCAAGAGAGTAAACTCTGCAAAAATCTCTTCCCACTTCCTAGAGTATTCAATCCTTATCATGTAATCAGTTTTATCCTTGAAGTGTAAAGAAAATCTTCTTTCATTTTCTTAGATAGATTCATGTTCTTTTTTTGGAAGAAGTAGAAGAAAGAAGGCATTCAAGTTCTCCCAAGATCCTTTTAAATGTTCTATCTTTAAGGAAACTTGAGTGTGGGTTAGTTTGAGTGACAACCCTGATAGTTAACCTTTGTATCCTTGATCCATTAGTGATCAAAGTGAGAGACATAGCTTGGAGAGGCTAAGGTAAAACTACTTGCAACGCGATAGTAAGATTTTCTTGCTTATCACTATTTAGCTTGGAGAGGCTAGTAAAAGACTACTTACAGCTTAGAGAGGCGGGGAACAAACTACTTGTAACTTGGGGGCTAGGGCAAGACGACTTTCAACATGTCAGTTGAGGCTGCTACTGCACACTGTTAAGCTTGGAGAAGCTAGAGTCAAAACTACCTAGTTAGGCTTGGAGAGGCTAGTGTTAAGACTACTCATTTAGGCTTAGAGAGGCCACTGTCAAGACTGCTTAGTTGGGCTTGGAGAGGCCAGTGTCAAGACTACTTGTAGCCTAGAAAGGCTGGAGAAAGCATACTAACAACGTGCTAAAATAGTTGCCTATCAGTCACAGGTTGGCTTAGAGAGGCCAGGGTCAAGACTGCTCATGTTAGCTTGGAGTGGTTAGTACAGAACTACTCGAAATCCTTGGTAACAGTGGATTCTGAAATCCTTGGATGATAGGTTGGGAAGGCTAATGAAAAGACTATCCATCTGTACTTTCTCTGGTTGAGAAAGTTGTTATTATAGTGGAACCTCAACATTTGTTGAGTACTAGATGTAGGCATGTTGACCGAGCTAGTATAACATCTTTTTGTGTATTTTTTTTCTTACCCTGACCTCCTTTATTTATAGTATTGCTTTGTTTACCTTATCTTTGGTCTTATATATATATATATATATATATATATATATCCTGCTCTTTTTTATGTTATCTCTTTTAATAATGCAGTTTCATTTGTTAAGGTTTAGAAAGTATCTTTCTAAAGCTACTAACTATATTTCTGCTGCACTACAAGTTCTATACATGATAGTAATCTTTTAAAAAGCTTCAACAAATGAAAAAGGATAAAATGCATGATTCAACCCCCCTTCTTGTGCACATCTTCACCTACATTATGTAGTTTTTGATGCTCAGAGAAACCATAAGAAGGATGGGATCAACATAATGCTATGTAGGGTTTCTAAAGCTCATATGGGGATCAATCCCTGAATAAGCAAGAAACAGCTTTTTGATCTGAGTTATGCAACTTTCCCATAAGAACCAAATTATGAAGACAAAGTTTTCAAAACAGAAGATATACGATCTTTTCTAAAATAGGTCTTGTGAAAGCAAGAGCACATTACTCTATGAGGGATTTTTGAAGCTTGCTTACTAATCTTGGTCTTTTTAACACATGTAAGCATAGGTTTCTGAAGACAAGTCAGAAACTATATACATCCAAACTTTGATCAAGTTAAGCATAGAACTTTAGAAAACCATCTCTTAAGAGAGTGAAGATAAAGAAAATGATTAAGCTCATCATGTGCATCAATACTCAGCTTATAAAATAGTATCAAAGCAACAACCACTTTGTGCTCCTAAAGTAAGACTAATCACAGAATTATAAGCTAATATCTAGCATATATGATCAAACATGACAAAGCATATGCATTCAAGATAAAAAGCAAATATATGACAGAGATATATGTGATTAGCTGAGCTTAGATAGAGTATCGATATGAATCAGAGCTTAAGATAAAAACAAAACATGAAGCATGATAAAAGGATACATCAAAACATTTGAGTTAAGGAAGATATAACAAGGCACAATAGAAATAAAAGAGATCATGATCAAAGAAACTTATATAAACATAAAACATGTTCAAATATATACAAAAAAAAAAAACGTACTAAAAAGAAATTCTCTGGGCTACCCGTTAGCATATGATCCCCTTGAGTCCTTATCACAATAGCACAGCTCTCAATTCAGCATGGCTCCCCCTGAATCCCTTGTGGCACAAATTTTCTTCAAATTTCACTTCTCTCCCTTTTGGCATCATAAAAAATGAGGTGTGCTAGGAAATGCACACTGCATCCATTGAAACATCTAGAGTTGTAAATCTTCCATCTATCTTAGTTGAGCACTATGTGTAGCCAAGGTTGCTTCTGTAACATCCTAATTTTTAACCCAATACTCTAGAACATATTTAGGTTAATCATTAGTCTGTTACTTCATAGTTCTCATTTAACTTTGAATTACTTAGCGGAAAATACGGGTAATTTTTTTTTGAAATAAAAGTGAGAGCCGCGTGATGCGATAAGCGGTACACCATGTAATGTGAAACAATTATCTCACAACATCATAACATGAGGCACAACATGAACATCACTGAATATCATCTCATATATATATAACTTGCCCACTTATAAGTGTGGGTCTTAATTTAGTACAAGGGAAATGCATAAAAGAAAGTACAACATAAGCATAAACATAATCTACTTCCCTACCCGAGTGCATCTAATGGGAAACCTTTAAACAAAAGAAGGTTTTATCCCCATCTAAGTGGTGTGTGCTCTAACTCGGGCCATCCACGGCCTCCTACTGGCGACTATCTCGTGATCGAGGCAGATATCCGGGAAACTGGGCGAGCTCCTCGGGCGTGAAGAGGCGGAGCGGGGATCGAGTGTGAGCCCCGGGGTATGGCCGCATCTCCGGTCGTCGTGCACGCCTCGGCTGAGTCACGGTGGGCTCGTTATCCTCTCCAAAGTCCATAGGTATGGAGGGGGAAGATCCCTCGGAGGATGCCTGGGTTGCCGAATCCTCGGAAGGATCCATCTCCGAAAAAGATGACGGGCAACGGGGCACATACTGGGGGTAGTCTCGAGCGGCGGACGTGGATGATGGGGTACGGCGAAGCCTCTCCTCTAGGGGACGTGCACGCTCGAACACCAGGTCATCGCCAAAAGGTGAGACAGGGGAGAAACGATGGGAATGTACAAGGGGAGTGAAAGGTCGACCCATAAACATGAATACTCTAACCGTGCATCGACCCACAAAATGGAATGACCCGTGGTCCGGGTCATGGTGCACCTCCCATATCGGCATGTCCACGAACACTACGAACGTCGCCATCTGAAGACGTGACGGAAAGAAAGAGATAGAAGGAGTGAGAATCTTGCTAAAGAATCTCAGTAGGGCCTCCTACTACCTAGGTGTCATCATCTACGTCCTCAAGAACCTTGGGTTTATTTATACAAAATGACTGAGCATGTATTAGGTTCATTTTAAACTTTAAAATATATTTTAGCCAAGGTCCATTCATTTTAGGATGATCTTAATGTCATGGATGCAACATAATAGAAAATGTATGCATGGCACTACCTAATGCACATACATAAAACATAACATCAAGCATCATCATTCTTGGTGGCATAAAGTGGTAATAGTAACATTCATATGGGACAAAACTTAGTGACATAATCATAATCATGAAACTTCTCTTCCTCATGGGCCACCCTAAAGACAATCGAACTGGGGGTGCTCGGCCGAACCGGTGTCACCCACAACGTGTCATACATCTAGGTTATGAGCTCATACCTTAACTAGTCGTCACTAGTTCTTACTTACCACTTAACGATAAGCGTATCATAAATCATAAATCCCGACTATCTGAGTACGGGTTAGGGGGCAATTCTCTTAGGGGTGCTCGGCCGAACCGGTGTCACCTAAGAGTATAAAATGGTACCGATGTCACATGAGTTCTATGGAGGTGCTCGGCCGAACCGGTGTCATCCTAGAACCCATCTTAGTACCTTAATTTTCAAAATTTCTTTAAGTCCCCAAATTTGTAGGAAATTCCGCGGCACAACGGTCATTACACCGAATTTCCTTCCAAATTTGCTTTATGCCACATAAACATATAACCTCATAAATTCCTCATATGAATAACATCATCATCATTAGCATACTTCATGCATCATCATAAATCATCCAAACACTTACCCTTACGGTAGCTTATGCTTTGACCCTTACGGGTCTTAATCTTGAGATATAGTTCTCTACATCCGTCGTTCATATTTTAAGCACCTAATGTAACACCCCGATTTCTCTGTCCGAGAGAAATGACCAAAATGCCCCTGAGGTCATTTCCTGACCCAAACTCGAGGGTAACCAACTCGGTCGTCCTCGAAGGGTCAACTCAATGTTTGAAGGGGATTAAATGGCCTTTGAATGCTTCCGGAAGCGAAAATTTCATTTTCCGCAGTTTCGGGTCAAAATGACCAAAATACCCCTATAGTGTTTTTACGCGGGTAAAGGTGCCGTTTGAGCCCGGAACTTTCCCCAGAGGTTTAAAAACATGTTTTCATGTGCCTAGAGGTCTCTGTTCAAGTCCCGGTGGTCCCGGGCAGTTTTAGTGCAAAATTACGATTTTGCCCCTAGAATAGTGTTTTTGAGCTTAATGACGTAATTAAGCAAACCTAAGCAATATTAGGCTCTAAACGAAGATTAATTAATTTTCCTAATTAATCTAGAGTCAAAATAATTTATTAAAGTTAATTAGAACCTAAAATTGCTTAGATTAAACTTAAATCCCTTTTTAGAACTCAAGATTCCTAGTCTTGGAATCTTAAATAGTATTTTCTCTCTCCAATTCCTTAAATCAAGGAAATGTGTCTAGAGTTGTTTACACTCTAAATTGAGGATTTAACTCTCTAATGGTGCAAGACCACTCCTTAATTATGTCTAGACCACCTTAATTACCCATTTCCCTTACCTAAACACTTTCTTACAAATTCCTAATCTTAAGCATAATCAAAGATACACCTAAACACAACTCTAAACCACAATTAAAATGCAAACTAATCCTCCCCATGCATGATGAAGTTTCGGCCAGACCTCATCCCCATTGGCCACATGTTTAATTGTTTCTCACTCAAAGAACCATGCTTGAGGCCATATCTTGAACCATACCTCACCATACCTTAAGCCATACTTCACTATACCTCAAGAACACATTATCTCACCTCATGGAACTCATGGAAGCCCCCAATCTGCACCTTACATGGCCGAAGTCTTCATCAGCCTTCACACCCTCCATTTGCTTCATTTCTCTATAAATAGAATGCCTTGAGGAGCTTGCACCACTTTTAGATCATTTGCTAAGTTTAGGAACTCTCAAAGCTTTTCTTTTTCTCTCAAAGTTTTTGTGTTCTTCAAGTTCTTGGAGTTCCTCAAGTTCTTCATCTTCTTCTTCCATCTTCAAGTTCATCACATCAAGTAGGGATTTTCTTTCATGTATTATTTCTTTAGAGTTCTTGCTTCAAGCTTTATGTTCATAGTTTCTCTTGATTCTTTTTAGAACTTCTTTTCCTTTCCTTGTTCTTGCTCATTTTCCGCCATGGGCCTTGGAGTTCAAAGAAATGAGAGCTTGATGATGAGAGTTTCATGATGATGTTCATCACTTGAAACAAACTCTAGAGCTTGATCTTTGTTCTTGAGCAAAAGTGTTTCTAGTTTTTCCTTTCTTGAACCTTTGAGAACTTTAACTTTGATGTTGTTTCAAAATGGTTCTAATGACTCAATGATGAGGTCTCATGATGTTGGTGTTAGTATATCACCAAGATCATGGATTCTAGAGTTTCAAACATTTCTTTTCTTTCCTTGAAGTTTCGGCCATTACCTCTCCTTTTCATGCTAGATGTTTGATTTTCTAAATATGTTATGTTGAGTTCTAAGAACTCTAGACTTTTACTTTGTCTTGGTTTGATGAGTTTGGGTTGAGGTTTAAGTTCCTTTAAAGTCTTGTTAAGAGCTCTAGAAAGATAAAATGAACTTGCATAATTTATTTTATGCTTGCATTCATATTTACATTCTTGCTATGCATCTTTATTTTCAAGCTATCACCTAAGAACATAAAGATTAAAATGGAACTTGCATCTTCACTTAATTTAATTCTCGAAGCCTTTCTATTTCGGCCTTAAAGTCGATTGTTGTTGGGCCTAGAGCACTAAAATAAAGAATTGAACTTGCATTATCACCTAATTAATTTCTCGAATGCCTATCTATTTCGGCCTTAAAGTCGATTGTTGTTGGGCCAAGAGCACTAAAATAAAGAATTGAATCTTGCATATTTACTTTCAAGCTTGCACGTTTAAATTATGCCTTGCATATTTAATTTCAAGTCATCACTTTACTTTGAAAGCAAGATTAAAAATGAAAAGCATGAGCACGTTTAGTTTATGTCGTAACTTAAGAACCTAGAGCTCAAAGACTTGCCCATTTCATTC
Source organism: Dalbergia cochinchinensis (assembly GCA_031216125.1). Lineage (NCBI taxonomy): Eukaryota > Viridiplantae > Streptophyta > Magnoliopsida > Fabales > Fabaceae > Dalbergia > Dalbergia cochinchinensis. The sequence continues at coordinate 27,801,352 of CM062372.1, read as the reverse complement.
CAAGTTAAAGTTTAATGTAAACCATACTTTGAAATGTATGTTTTTCAGCCAAGTAGTGAGGATGGACTTCGAATGAGTTTTCATCTAGCTACTAGGACCAATAGCCTATGTTTTAAGTGTTCCTTAAAGTTTTACAATTCTTTATAAGGTTATGTCATTATAAGTTGTGATTCCAATCTCTTTTAGGGGATGGAATATGTTTTGGTCACTGACCTAAGGTTTCACTTAGCCTCTTGATGATTTAAAACGTCTTGCAAAGAGTTTTAGAAGTTCTAGATTGATTCCGAGAGAAACTAGTAAACTTATGTACCTAGAAATGTCAATTTAACTTTCTTATTGAAGTTAAATGTTTTCGGTTCTGACATGATGAGTATGATGCTGTATGATGATGTTTTGATGTGTTGGAATGTGTGAAAATATCGTATGATGATGTAGAAGCGATCCTATGCGTGATAGGTGAGAAACTAGCTAACTAGAAATACCGTAAAGCTAGAATTTAACATAGTTTTGACCCATTTGTTTATGGAACTAATCCAAACTGTTTTAATGGGAACATAATCAGATTTAGATTGTTTAGACATGAAAAACATGGTATCATTTGAGCTAGAATTGAATTTTAGCACCTATAATGAAACTAGTAACTAGAAAACCGTAAAAGTGCAAGTTTAGAACTCTTAGAACATTTATTTTTATGGATTCTGTCCAGCACCCTTACAACATGATAAACATGATTAATAATTGGTCCTTAAGCATAGGAATGTCTCATAATTGATTTAAATTTAATTTATAGCGCCTTAGGCGAAGACGGAACCAAGAAAGGATCTAAAACGTAAGTTCTAGAACCCCGTAAACACAAGTTAGAGATCTATCCCTATGCTATTCAGATTTAAGTATGAACATGAGAATGAAGAATGATGTTTAAATATGAGCCTTAGGTGCATAAAATATGAGCAACGGATATTAGAGAATCATATCTCATGATTAAGACCCGTAAGGGTCAAAGCATAAGCTACCGTAAGGATAAACGGTTGAGAGTTCTATGATGATGCATGAGTTATGTAAATGATGATGATGTTATTCATATGATGAATTCATGAGGATATATGTATATGTGGCATAAAGCAAATTTGGAAGGAATTCGGTGTAATGCCATCGTGCCGCCGAATTCCCGACAAATTTGGGGACTTAAAGAGATTTTGAAAATTAAGGTACTAAGATGGGTTCTAGGATGACACCGGTTCGGCCGAGCACCTCCATAGAACTCATGTGACATCGGTACCATTTTATACTCTTAGGTGACACCGGTTCGGCCGAGCACCCCTAAGAGATTTGCCCCCTAACCCGTACTCAGATAGTCGGGATTTATGATTTATGATACGCTTATCGTTAAGTGGTAAGTAAGAACTAGTGACGACTAGTTAAGGTATGAGCTCATAACCTAGATGTATGACACGTTACAGGTGACACCTGGCTCACTGAGCACCCCATTCGATTGTCTTTTAGGGTGGCCCATGAGGAAGAGAAGTTCATGATTATGATTATGTCACTAAGTTTTGTCCCATATGAATGTTGCTATTGCCACTTTATGCCACCAATGATGATGATGCTGATGTTATGTTTTATGTATGTGCATTAGGTAGTGCCATGCATACATTTTCTATTATGTTGCATTCATGACATTAAGATCATCTTAAAATGAATGGACCTTGGCTAACGTATATTTTGAAGTTTAAAATGAACTAAATGCATGTTCAGAGATTTCGTATAATTAAACCCAAGGTTCCTGAGGACGTAGATGATGGCACCTAGGTAGTAGGAGGCCCTACTGAGATTCTTTAGCAAGATTCTCACTCCGTCTATCTCTTTCTTTCCGACACGTCTTCAGATGGCGACGTTCGTAGTGTTCGTGGACACCCCGACATGGGAGGTGCACTATGACCCGACTCACGGGTCATACCATTTTGAGGGGCAGTGCACGGTGCAGATTTTCATGTTCGTAGGACGCCCTTCGCTCATCCCGTGCACACCCATCACTTCTCCCCGACTGCACCCTATGGCGACGACGAGCGGGTTTTTGAGCGTGCGCGTACGCATGACGAGAGAGTACTCCGTAGGCACACCGCCGCCTTAGCCATGCGAGATTATCCCGACTACGTGCCCCGGACCTACTTCTCGGAGACCGACCCGTCCGAGGACCCACCTACCCATCCGTATAGCGAGGACTCTGCCCCCTCTCCACCACAGATAAGGGAGGGCAGTGAGGATACCGTGACTCAGCCACGGCTTGCACGACGACCGGAGATGCGACCATACCGTGGGGGTCACCCTCGATCCCCGTTCCGCCTCTTCACGTCCGAGGAGCTCGCCCAGTTTCCCGGATATCTGCCTCGTTCGCGAGATGGACGCCAGTAGGAGGTGACGATCGTCCGATGGAGTACCCGGTTAGAGCACACACCACTTAGATGGGGATAAACCTTCTTTTCTTTAGAGGTTATCCTATTAGATGCACTCGGGTAGGGGAGTAGATTATGTTTATGTTTGATGTTGTATTTTCTTTTATGTATTTCCCTTGTACTAAATTAAGACCCACACTTATAAGTGGGCAAGTTATATATATATGAGATGATATTCAGTGATGTTCATGATGTGCCTTATGTTATGATGATTGTGAGACGATTGTTTTACTTTGCATGGTTTACACCGCCATCGTATCACGCGGCTCTCACTTCGTATTTCAAAAAAAAATTTACCCGTATTTTCCGCTAAGTATTTCTAAGTAAAATTGAGATCTATGAGGTAACAGACTAATGTTTAACCTAAGTATGTTCTAGAGTATTGGGTTAAAAATTAGGATGTTACACCTAAGGCTCATAATTAAACATCATTCATAATCCTCTCATTTTACTTTTAAATCTGAATAGCATAGGGTGGAAATCCTAACATGTGAATACGGGGTTCTAGAACTTATGTTTTAGACCCTTTCTCGGTTCCGTTTTCACCGAAGGCGCTATATATTAAATCTAAATCAATTATGAGGCATTCCTATGCTTAAGGACTAATTATTAATCATGTTTACCATGTTGTAAGGGTGCTGGACAGAATCCAGAAAATTAAATGTTCTAAGAGTTCTACATTTGCATTTTTACGGTTTTCTAGTTACTAGTTTCCCCATAGGTGCTAGAATTCAATTCTAACTCAAATGATACCAAGTTTTTCATGTCTAAACAATATAAATCTGATTATGTCCCCATTAAAACAGTTTGGAGGAGTTCCATAAACAAATGGGTCAAAACTATATTAAATTCTAGCTTTACGGTATTTCTAGTTAGCTAGTTTCTTACCTATCATGCATAGGATCGCTTCTACATCATCATATGATATTTTCACACATTCCAACACATCAAAACATCATCATACAGCATCACACTCATCACATCAGAACCGAAAACATTTAACTTAAATGAGAGAGTTAAATTGACATTTCTAGGTACATAAGTTAACTAGTTTCTCTCGGAATCGATCTAGAACTTTTGAAACTCTTTGCAAAACATTTTAATTCATCAAGAGGCTAAGTGAAGCCTTAGGTCACTAACCAAAACATATTCCATCCCCTAAAAGATACTAAAATCACAACTTGTGATGACATAACCTTATAAAGATTGTAAAGCTTTAGGGAAAACTTAAAACATAGACTATTGGTCCTAGTAGTTAGACGAAAACTCATTGCAAGTCCATCATCACTACTTGGCCGAAATTATACATTCAAGGAATACATTCGCATTTAACTTTAACTTGGAATGAAATGGATAAGTCTTTGAGCTCTAGGTTCTTAAGTTATGACATAAACTAAACGTGCTCATGCTTTTCGTTTTTAATCTTGCTTACAAAGTAAAGTGATGACTTAAAATTAAATATGCAAGGCATAACTTAAACGTGCAAGCTTGAAGGTAAATATGCATGGTTCAATTCTTTATTTTAGTGCTCTTGGCCCAACAACAATTGACTTTAAGGCCGAAATAGATAGGCATTCGAGAAATTAATTAGATGGTAATGCAATTTCAATTCTTTATTTTAGTGCTCTAGGCCCAACAACAATCGACTTTAAGGCCGAAATAGAAAGGCTTCGAGAATTAAATTAAGTGATGATACAAGTTCCATTTTAATCTTTATGTTCTTAAGTGATAGCTAGAAAGTAAAGATGCATAGCAAGAATGTAAATATGAATGCAAGCATAAAATAAATGATGCAAGTTCATTTTATCTTTCTAGAGCTCTTAACAAGACTTTAAAGGAATTTAAACCATAACCCAAACTCATCCAAACAAGGTAAAGTCAAGCTTAGAGTTCTTTAAAACTTAACATAATATTTTTAGGAAATGAAACCATGAAGCTTAGAAAAATTTAAGGAAATGGCCGAAATCTTCAAGAAGAAAAAGGAACATTTTAAAACTCTAAAGTTCATGATCTTGATGATATATTAACACCAACATCATGAGTCCTCATCATTGAGTTTATAGAGCCATTTTAAGACATCATTAAAGCTAAAGTTCTCAAGAGTTCAAGGAAGGAAAAACTAGAAACATTTTTGCTCAAGAACAAAGATCAAGCTCTAGAGTTTGTTTCAAGTGATGAACATCATCATGAAACTCTCATCATCAAGCTCTCATTCCTTTGTTCTCTAAGGCCAATGGCCGAAAATGGGAAGGAACAAGGAGAAGAAAAGAAGTTCTAAAAAGAATCAAGAGAAACTATAAACATAAAGCTTAGAACAAGAACTTTAAAGAAAGGAATACTTGAAAGAAAATCCCTACTTGATGTGATAAACTTGAAAATGGAAGAAGAAGATGAAGAAGATGAAGAACTTGAGGAACTCCAAGAACTTGAAGAACACAAAAACTTTGAGAGAAAAAGAAAAGCTTTGAGAGTTCCTAAACTTAGCAAATGATCTAAAAGTGGTGCAAGCTCCTCAAAGCATTCTATTTATAGAGAAATGAAACAAATGGAGGGAGCTCATGGGTGAAGAGGTTTCGGCCATGAGGGTGCAGATTGGAGGCTTTCCATGAGTTCCATGAGGTGAGATAATGTGTTCTTGAGGTATGGTTCAAAGCATGGTGAGGTATGGCTCAAGGTATCGCTCAAGCATGGTTCTTTGAGTGAGAAAATAATTTAATATGTGTGGTAATTGGAGAGATGGCCGAATATGCATCAGCCCATGGGGGAGGTTTCTTTGCATTTTAATTGTGGTTTAGAGTTGTGTTTAGGTGTATCTTTGATTATGCTTAAGATTAGGAATTTGTAAGAAAATGTTTAGGTAAGGTAAATGGGTAATTAAGGTGGTCTAGACATAATTAAGGAGTGGTCTTGCACCATTAGTGAGTTAAATCCTCAATTTAGAGTCTAAACAACTCTAGACACATTTCCTTGATTTAAGGAATTGGAAAGAGAAAACACTATTCAAGATTCCAAGACTAGGAGTCTTGAGTTCTAAAAAGGGATTTAATGTTTAATCTAAGCAATTTTAGGTTCTAATTAACTTTAATAAATTATTTTGACTCTATATTAATTAGGGAAATAAATTAATCTTCGTTTAGAGCCTAATATTGCTTAGGTTTGCTTAATTACGTCATTAAGCTCAAAACACTATTCTAGGGGCAAAATCGTAATTTTGCACTAAAACTGCCCGGGACCACCGGGACTTGAACAGAGACCTCTAGACACATGAAAACATGTTTTTAAACCTCTGGGGAAAGTTCCGGGCTCAAACGGCACCTTGACCCGCGTAAAAACGCTATAGGGGTAGTTTGGTCATTTTGACCAGCTATGAAAACGAGATTTTCGTTTCCAGAAGCATTCAAAAGTCATTCAATCCCCATCAAACATTGAGTTGACCCTTCGAGGACGACCGAGTTGGTTACCCTCGAGTTCGGGTCAGGAAATGACCTCAGGGGCATTTTGGTCATTTCCCTCGGACAGAGAAATCAGGGTGTTACAGCTTCAAACCTATCTGTCTAGAAGAAATCTCTCTTAAATTCCATAGGATGACTTAATAGATTGCTGAGGTTTCTATTGGGTAAGGAAGAGGCAAATCAATAGGAGCAGGAGTAGCTCTAGTAGAAGACTCTGGAATATCTAGAGGTATAGTGTCTCCTGATCTTAGTGAATCAGCCCTAGTATCATTCAATACATCAGAAGAAGGTAAGGATGGTTGTCCATGAGTGTCTCCAGATATGGCTGAGATGGAAGTAGAGACAACTGGAATAGAGATAGGCTCAACATCATCAGCATTTAACATTTAGGCAAAGGAAGGATCAGGAAGATCTTAAGTTAAAGCAGATAAGTCAGGAATATTCTGACCTAGTGTGGTGGCATCAGCTTCCTGAACAGCAGGTGCTGGACCCTTAGGAAATCTGTTCCTTTCTTCTTCAACTGGAAGGATATGAATGGAAGAGAGAGGCAATAATACAAATGGGACAAGAGCAGAGCAAGTTCCATAGATTTTCTCCTCTTGTTCTTCAATAATATGCTCCATCTGAGGTACTTCAGGTGCGAGTCTAGAACTTGTCCTGGCACTCAGTCTGGCCTTTTCACTGTTCAGGAGATTTTCCTCTTCTTCTGAAGATGATATTGCAACATGTTCTTCATCAACCTCTTCTTCTTCTTTATTATCATTCAGTACAGTTACATGATATCCTTCCTCCTGAAACTTTTTAACTTCTTCCCACAGAATAATGATCGGTGATATACTTTTGTGCATCTTCTTACATCTTAGCTCAATCTCTTTTCTGTTGATAACCTTTTCAAGTTTGGTTACTGCTCCTGATGCTTGAGTGTCCGCCTCCTTTCTTCTTTTTTGTTCTCCTTTCACAGTGTTAGATTAAGGGAAAATCCTCTTCAACAGATTCACTATCAGGAAGAATGAATTTTCTTTTCCTTTAGCCTTTTCTTGGTTGGACTGAGACTTTTGAGAAACCTCTTGAGCTTGTCCTTTTCTTGTTCTGGGACATTGCCTTAAGGGCTTAGATATTTGGAGGATTGACCTCTTTTTCGAGCTTCTAAAAGATGAAGGTGTGAAGATGGTTCCTTCCATCAATTCATACCTTTCATTGTCAAGGGGAAAGTACAACTTTTGAAGCACCTTAGTCAGAAGCATGCCATATGAAACACTCGCAGTCCTTTGAATTTCCTTTGTTGCAGTACTCATTATATACTCAAGAATGAGCATGGGCAAGTTTACCTTTCTTTTTACCATTAGGCAATAAAGAAGCATACAATCTATTCCAACTAGAGTATTTGTTCTACTAATACATGGAAGGATGGAAAACTGAACTACCGTGTATACTTTCCTTCCTCTAGCACTTAACATAGATGTGGTAATCTCACTAGGCTTGTGAATGATGGAGTTAGTGAGATACCTGGACACATCTCCTTCATTTACACAGAGGGATTTTGCCCAGTCGAGTAAAGACTTGTAGACAATCCCTTCACAAGGTGCTTTGATGATCTTTGCAAGACCTGAAGTAGTGATCTTGATAGAGCAATCTCTTATCATTCCCTTAACTTGTGATGATGATGGTCTCTCTAGATGGGAGTAAAGAGCATTAACCAACCAAGAAAAGATAAGTTCATTTGTTTGCAGAAAATATTCCCATTTCTAAAATGTAAAGACTTCATTTAGAATGGTGACTTCTTCATATAGGTCTTTGCATAAAGACTTTCCAGGTACCATCTTTCTGTTCATGAAAAATCTCTCAAAATGATCTTGCATACCAGTGTCTTCAAACATGTAAAGGGTTTTTCTGCAAGGATAGATTCAACCACATTCTTTTCCTTAGCCATAGAGTACGATTGAGAAGGTGGGATTGAAAGTAAGAAAAGAAGTAGAAGAGATAGTTCAGGAGAAGAAAAGAACGGTTGCAGAAAAGGAGTGAGGCTTTTAAGAAAGATTGTTGTAAAGCAAAAGAAGGTTATAGAGACAAGTGTACATATATGAAATGGTCAGGTGTATAGGGTTAGAGGTAAAGGAGAATAAAAGCACTTGCTTATGAAGTTGACAGTTAAGAACAAAGTGAGATGTGGGGGTTTAACGGGATGTGATGTGATTGAAGATGAAGTGATGTGGGAGAAAAAAAGTCTAGCATAGTGAGTGAAAAAAATCCTGCCTTTTCATCCTTCTTTCAGAAAGAGGGTTTTCTGACTCTTGAAAGCACTTTTTGAAGAGTTTACTCTCTGAGGCTTCATAGTTTACTTTCAAACCCCTAAATTTCTAGAAAGAATTCAAGGTGATATATGTGGACTAATACATCCACCCTATGGACCTTTTAGATATTTCATGGTCATAATTGACACATCCACGAGATGATCATATGTGTGCTTATTATCATCTCGCAACCTGGCATTTACGAAATTACTTGCGCAAATTATTCGATTAAGAGCACAATTTCTGAAACATTCAATCAAAACAATTCGCCTTGATAATGCTGTGAATTCACTTCTCAAGCATTTAATGCTTATTGTATGGCTAGTGTACATTTCCAAGCCTATTTTGAGGTCTAAAACATTCTAATTAGCTCTTGAGCCTAGAAATAGATGTTGTAGCCCTTTGAATAAGCTTTCCAATACTATAAGAATCATCTCATTCAAACATATGTAGCTTTAGATACTTGTAAAATACTAATTGAAGGTCAAATTGGATGACATCAAAATATCAGCAACTTTTAATCTTGTAACTTAATTTTCACCATGAGAAGGTTAGAATTGGATTTTGAGCTGAACATGAAAGTTTTAGAGGACTTCTTAATATTACCAGAACATCTTTATTTATCTCAATCTGATCTCTGTAGAGAGAGATGCAAATTTTCCATTATAATACTTATTGTAAATAGACTCCAAAACTCATCTATTTAGCTCTGCAAATTCTCAAAGATTGAACACTGCTACAAGTTTCATGTGCCTTTATGGTACTCACACACCAATATAGGAAGTCTCTGCAAGCAAATAAAGCTCACAAAAGAGGATTAAAAGTACAGGAAGCTCCAAAACATATTTGCCTACCAAAATGGTACAATTAACCAAGATTTTACTTAATGATGTACAATAAGAACCAAATGTAAATCTACCAAATTTCAACCAATTAGGCACATAAATTATGTAATATGCCTAGAGTTATAGAGGAAAAAGAGTGTGTAAATGCAACTTATCACCATTTATCCACCCAAAAATTGAACAGATAAGGCCACGTTTCATAAGTACCCTTCTATAAATTAAAACAACCTTGACACATAGAAATTGAGGGTAAAAGATCATCACCACAAGGATGCATGCTCCTAAGAAGCTACACCCTAGCTCATTCGTATTATTAATGAGACCCTAACTCAATTTTGGAAAGAAGCTAGATTAGAAACTTTGGCATGCCTCATCCCTAGACCCTCTTTCCTTTTGGGTTGGAAAACCACCTCCTAATTACAAAGAGAAATATCTCTGTTACCATCTACTAAACCTTATAAGAATTTCCAGAACATACCATCAATACCATCACAAACTGATTTGGGAAGGGAGGTTGTTTGCATATGATAATTAGGAACAACCATAAGGACTAATGAACAAATAATGATCCGACAAGCAAGAGATAAGGATTGAGCTTTCCAATAAGATAAATGGTTGAGCAAACTATCCATCACGTGACTGAAAGATCTAGAGGATACTCTATGGTGCTAAAGAGGAACCCTTAGATAGTTGCCAAGCTCTTATATCCAAGTAAAACCGAATGCAACTACCCTAGATGCTATAATCACTGTTTATTAATTATGATCCATTTCATTAATAAAAAAAATCCAAACACAATCTTAAAGACACTTGTTACCATAATATTTATCTTTTACAATATTTGTGCACTACTTACTGAATAAAATATGTTAAATATCATTTTTTATATTTAAATATTTATAATAAATGTAATATTAATTATTAGTAATTTATACTCTAATTACTAATATAAATTTGATTGTGAAAATATCTATTTATTATTTATATTTGAGTCAAAAGGTAATAAGGAGAGAAAATATTGCTAATACATGCAAAAATATCAAAACTCTTAAACTCAATACAATCCTATAAAATACAAAGATGAGGCTGAGCTAGAAAGAGATCCTCAAAATACGTTAAAATTCTTTTATAGTTTGTTTAATGCAACATTGATTTTTTTTTGGATAAAAAAGCTAAATAAAAAGAAAATAAAAATAAAGAAATTATCTTATGTGAAGAACCCTGTACATCTGCTAAAAGAATGAGCTGTAGACTATTTGGAGACTTGTCCCAGCATTTGGTCACAAGAAAAGAGGAGGCACCCTGCTTAGCAAGATAATTTGTTGCTTGATTACTCTCTCCATAAACATGAGAGATTGAGTAGGTCCAATCTCAATCTACAAAATTCTAGATGTCTGATAAGGGGCATTTGTGTCACTTATCTTACTTCTAAACTTTAGCTTTTACATGAGTTTTAATGTGTTGTTGATACAATTAATGAGGATTTTGTTTTATTTCTTATTGTATGATTTTGATAGAATTATTGAATTTTACATTGATTTTGAAATAGTTTGTAATTAAACCCTGTTGCATTTGACTTGTCTTTTTGAGTATGGTTTTGTGCATAAGAGCTTTGGATCAATTGTGAAATGTCAAGAACAAGGCTGAAAACTATTAGAAAGGATCTAGGAGCAAAAAGGAAGAAAAAGGGTGGAAGCTTGCTCTCAGATGAGCATTGTAGCACTCCTTTAGCACTACAGCGCTCGGCAGAGTGACAACCATTGAAAATTTGGCCTCACCATTCTAGTGAGCATTCCAGCACTCGTACGATGATGGCAAAACAACTCATTAATTTGTTTTTGGGCCCACTTTGTCCTGTTTTTAGAGAGTAGTATATATAGGGATAAGTCAAAATTGTAACCTAGCTTTTGGCTTAGTTTTAGGTTACCACTTTTAGTTTCTATTATTCTCTCTCTTTTCTCTCTAAGGGTTCCATTTGTGAAAGTGCTTTATCTTCGAGATTGTGGCAAGGATTATTGTTATTATTTTCAGGTTCTCTTTTATCTTCATTGTTGTAATCCTCCAGAGATGGAGAAATAGATTTCTTTACTAGTGTTAAGGTTTTTGGATGGATTAGGATAATGTTTGAGACCTTTTTTATATTAAATGCATTGATTTTCTTAATGTTCTGTATTTTCTATTCCTATAATTATTGTGGTGATTGCTATAATCTTTATTGGAATAACAAAATTAGCAATCATTGTTTAGAGAAACTTTTCGGGCATAAATTGATAGATTTATTGGTTTATGTTTGAGAGAGAACATTAGAATTAACTTTTCAATTGGAGGCTAGGCTATAACAATTAGTTCATTAAATCAATGTGATTTCTAATTAAATTTAGGTCTCGTTTATTAGTTAGTTGCATTGGTCAAATTCTAGAGGTCGATCGATCAATAGTATAATTGCTAGTAATTTATTACTAATAGCCACCAGTGAGTTTAATATTTAGTCAATGATACTTAATTTCCAATCCTAGGAATACCTTGCACTAATGCCTTCTTCACTGTTGCTATTATCTTTTAATTTAAATTGCTTAATTCTCATTCTTCCCCAATTTTCACAATCAAGTATTGAACCATTCTTGAGAGACGACCTAGGTTGTGCCCTTTACTATATTTTTGGTGCAACTTAGCACAAAAATAACTTCTAATTTAAGGAGGTAGGCATTAAAACTTAGTTGTTTATTTTTCTTCATTTTTAATTTTTTCTCCAGTTTTTATTTATTGATCTTTTCTGCTATTAATATTTTCTATAAAAAAAATAAAAAAAATTTATGTTCCTTTGTATGATGTAACACCCTAAAAATTATTTAAAAATTAATTGGAGCTTTATTATTCATAATTTCAAAAATCTAACAGTTTCAATAATGATGAAGATGGTCCAACGTATTTATAAAAAAAAAAACATGAATAGTATTTTTCGAGCCCACGGGACAGCCAAAACCCCAGATTTGAGACTTAGAGGTGCCCGAAATTGGGAAAACATGGAAATAAGGATAGAAATAATTAGAAATGAAAATTTTAAACTTAGAATTAAATGTTGAGTAATGTTTGATTTCCCAAGTACACTGTTTTACCCATTCGGTAAAATTTTGATATGCGATTTCTAATATCGAAAGCTAGTTTGACCTTTACAAAAAGAGAATGTTTATCCATTTGAATTAAAGGAATGACTAAGATTCAATCTTGAATAACAAGATCTACCATCCATTTTTTTTTCTTAGATTAAAGCTTATCTACTTATAATATATAATATTTATCTATTTATTACAAGATTTACATAACTCCAAGCTTCAAAAGGAAGCCAACTCCTTCGGCCATAACAGGGGGCAGCAGCTCCATCTTCCATTTTCAAAGAGCTCAAGCTTTCGAAGCCCAAAGACACTAGCCTAGACTTGTTAAAACCACAAACTTCCTTCACTAAACTTGTTCTATACAGCAAAACCTACAAATCTAACCGATTGAAATTTCAATTCTCCATTAATCCTCACCTTGACATATCACTTCCTCACTTCCTAAGGAAGGTTTTGATGTTGATTTGGTGGCCTTGAAGCCAACATCCTTAAAGCCACCAAAGTAGGGTTTCCTTTGGCCTTTTTCTTTCAGAATTTTTCTAAGAATTTCTGATTGTCTTTAATCCAAAATTTCTAGTTAATTTTGTTGATATTATATTGATATTGATGTGTTAATTTTAGTGGAGTATTTGGATGAGGTTAGAAAATCATTTTTGTCAAAAGAAGTTTGGACTAGACTGCTGAATTTTCAGTTTGGCTACAAACAAAGAAATTTCATGAATTTTTGGGCATATTTGTGGTTATTTTTATGAGCTGTAAAAATTATATGTTGAAGATACATATTAAGGAAACTTTCAGAATTTATGTGGAGCATGATAAGGACTTTTACTACCTGAGAAATCATGAACCGAAGTTGTAATCAGGTCAGCTCGAGATGTTGACTCAAGTCGTGAATTTTACTAATTTTGTTACGATAGAAAATGATTGATTATACCTTTGAAATTTTTACCAGGCGTTGATAACATATTGAAGTGTAACTATGATTTTTATTTTGAATTGATTCAATCATTTGCTAGGATTAAAAAATTATGAGATTTTGGTTCTGAGCTAAGGCTGAGTGCTTTTTGACCACCAAGTTTGTATGATTTTGTTAAACAAGTTAGAAAAGAATTTTTGTTCTGAAGTTTTTACAGGACCTTGTGGACACATTAAGGTGTCTTGGGGAATTTTTATAGCCCTTGCAATGGATGTTTGATAGATAGAATAAATCGTATTCTTTAGGTATGAATTCTGCCAACATGCTGTATTTCTCCTAAAATGAACTCAAGTATTGATTTGATAATATAACAACTCTTGATTTAAGTATGATGAGTATCAATGCATGCTAGACACTTTAAAGATTGAATTATGAGGTAAAAATGAGAATTACTTGTGATTGAATGCCTACATGTGGCTTATGCATGCATTTGAGAAAAGAAAGTACCTGACGTAGTTATATGAGAAAAGAGAATATATAAATTTCACTCCTATATGTTCTGACATATGGAGAAAACAGAAACAAGACTTGTGTGGAATTAGGGGAAGTTAAAAAGAGGAACTTCCCTAGAAATAATATGAGTCGGTAGACGTATCAGCTAGGAATAGATCTATGTGAGAATTGGAGAAAGTAAATCCAATGATCATGTATAGGAATAAGCTCAATCCTAATAAATAGTCTATTTCCCTTGTGTAGTGTGAACCACTATAAATACCATGTGGTATAAACTATTCATTGTGGAGTTATCCATAGTAAATACCAGTTGGATATACACTAAGTCTTTCCTATGTCAACGACAAGAGAAAAATGCATCCAGTTGAGTTCTATGGCCACAAGTGAAACCAGGTCACTTTGAGATAAGTTCACTATATTTAACATATGTATACTTGTATCATATTTAATTTCTTGATTAGGATTATTAACAATGTGTTTGAGCTTTATGATATGTGTGCATTAAGTGATTAATTGTTAAAAGTTACCCACTTCGGAAGTACGATTTGGAACTTTAAAAAAATGAACCATTATTATCAAATGCATGATCACTTTTTTTTCTTAATAAATCGAAGTGGTTGGGATGATGACGATAACATTATAATTGAGTTTTTAGGGGAGTTACCTTACTGAGAATTGTATAATTCTTACCACTATGTGTTTTGTGTTCCCGTGTCGCCTCCAGGTTGATCTAGCGAATGATGCGGCTGCTATGTGAAAGCACTTGGAATTACAGTTGTCTAGTAGTTAATATTGTTAATATGTTGTATATAGTTACAGGAATATGAGTATGCAAATGTAATAGGGATTGTATATCTATTAAAACTTCATTATGTAATTGACTTCTATCATTGTTATATATTTTAATTGAATTACGCTAGTTATTACACGAACCCATAGAATTTGCTATAGTTATTTAAGAAAGATTCGTTAATTTATAAGTAACGACTCTTAAGTCTGATATTATGACTTAAGGATGACATTGTACTTGGGAGGATGTTACATATGAGGTGTTCCCTATTTGCCAAAAAATTGATACCTCTTGATTCTGAAATTGAGAAAACTTTAAGAAAAATTAGATAAGCAGAGTGTAACACCCTAAAAAATTATTTAAAAAATAATTTAGGCTTTACTAATTGTAATTTCAAAAATCTGATAGTTTTAACAATGATGAGGATGGTTCAACGGATTTGTAAATAAAAAAAATGTGAATAGTAACCTACAGGCCACACCGGCTTGTCAAGACAGCCGAAACCCTAGAATTGGGACCCGAATGTGCCCAAAACTGAGAAATTATAGAATTGAGATTAGAAATAGTTAGAAATAGAGATTTTATACTTAGAATTAATTTTCGGGCAATGTCTTATTACCTGAGTACAGTGTTTCGTCCATTCGGTGGAGTTTCGATATGTAGTTTTTAACACTGTACAAGTTACTTGGTGACCAAGTAACCTTTACCAACCACTTTATGCCAAGTGGATGGCAAAGATTAAAACTTGAAAAAAAAAATTTAATCTTGACCTTTCATTTATTATATTTTAATTGGGAGCCAAAAACTCATCCGTTTAGTGGAATTTCGGTGTGTGATTTTAACACCGAAAAAGCTACTTGCTCACCAAGTTAATATGAGCCACTTATCTTGAGCCAAGTGGATGGCCAAGCTTCATTCTTTGACCAAGAAACCAAATCTTAGCCATCTATTTCCTTATTTCATTTTGAAAAAGGAATAAATACCCATTTTGACTACTTTTACACCTAGATAATGATAAATCACCGAACCTTATCACACCACCTCATAAATTTCGGCCAAACCACCCCAAGTTATAGCTTTCATCTTCTTCCTTTTAAGCCACCATTGACAAGCTTCAAAGATTGCAAAATCCTAGCTCAAAATCACTAAAACACCAATACCCTTTCACAAAACTTGTTCTACTCCTCATAATCTATCAAACTAACCGATTGGAATTTCATTTCCTCACTATTTCTCACCTTGATATCTCATATACTACTGCCTAATGGAAGGTTTGATGCTGGTTTGAAGGCTTTGAAGTGAAGGAAATCATCCTTGGAGCATCTTTTGGAGTCAAGATCCCTAAAGCCACCAAAGTAGGGTTTTATTTGTTCACTTTTCTTTCCAATTTTGCTCTGATTGTTTCTGATTGAATTGGCTGGAATTTTCTAGATGTATTGGTTGATGATAAATAGATATTGATGTGTTTAATTTGGTGGAGAGTTTGGATGATGTTAAAAAACATTTTTGCTAAAGAGAAATTGAAACATGCATTCTGGATTTTCAGTTCTGTTCCAGGCAGCAACTAGTCACGAATTTTCTGAGAAAATTGTGGGTATTTTCATGAGCTATAAAAATTATCTGTTGAAGCTAACATCCTAAGGCAACCCTGAGAATTTTCGTGGAGCATGATAAAGATTCTAATTACCTAAAAAAATCATGAACCGAGACTATGTATGTGCTGCCTGATTTTCTGGTCTTGAAGTTGTGATATTGTCTAATTTTGTTGCCATAGCAAATGATTGAATTATCACTTGAAATTTTTCCAAGCCCTTTCAAACATCTTGAGGTTCAACCCTGATTTTAGTTTGAATTGATTCAATCATTTTCTAGGGTTAAAAATTATGAAATTCTGGTTCTGAGCTGAGGCTGAGTGGTTTCTGACCATAAAGATTGTCTAATTTTGTTAAACAAGTTAGACAAGGATATTTGTTTTGAACTTTTTACAGGGGCTTGTGGACACATTGAGGTGTCTTGGACAATTTTTATAGCCCTTTCAATGGATGTTTGATGGACAGAATAAATTGTACTCCTTAGGCATGAATTCTGCCAACTTGCTATATTTGTGCTGAAATGAACTGAAGTATTGAGTTGATGATATAATGACTCTTGATTTAAGCATGATGAGTATGAATGCATGCTAGACAATCTAAAGATTGATTTATGAGGCAAAAATGAGAATTACTTGTGATTAAAAGCCTACATGTGGCTTATGCATGCATTTGAGAAAAGAAAGTACATGATGTAGTTATATAAGGAAAGAGAATGTATAAATTTCACCCATGCATGTTCTGACATATGGAGAAAACAGAAACAAGACTTATGTGGAATGAGGGGAAGGCAAAAAGAGGAACTTCCCTAGAGATAAAGGGGGAGGCAAAAAGAGAAACTTCCCAGGAGATAAAGGGGAAAGCAAAAAGAGGAACTTCCCTAGAGATAAAGGCGAAGGCAAAAAGATGAACTTTCCTAGAGATAATATGAGTCGGTAGACATATCGGCTAGGAATAGATCTGTGTGAGAATTTGAGAAAGTAAATCCAATGATCATGTATAGAAATGAGCTCAGTCTTGATAAGCAGTCTATTTCTCTTGTGTGGTGTAAAACACTATAAATACCATGTGGTATAAACTATTCATTTTGGAGTTATCCATAGTAAATACCCGTCGGGTATACACTAAGTCTTTCCTATGTTGATGAAAAGAGAAAACTGCACCGAGTTGAGTTCTATGGCCACAAGTAAAACTAGGTCACTTTGAGATAAGTTCACTATATTTAGCATATGCATACTCATATCATATTTAATTTCTTGATTAGGATTATTAACTATATGTTTGAGCTTTATGATATGTGTGCATTAAGTGATTGATCATTAAAAACAACCTACTTCGGAAATATGATTTGGAACTTTAAAAATGAATCATTATTATGTAATGCTTGATCACCTTTCCTTAATAAACCGAAGTGGTTGGGGTGATGACGATGACATTATGGTTGAGTTTTTGGGGAGTTACCCTACTGAGAATTGTATAATTCTCACCCTTATGTGTTTTGCGTTCCCGTGTCATCTCCAGGTTAATCCAGAGAATGATGCGGCTGCTACGTGAAAGAATTCAGGATTATAGTAGTTTCATAGTTAATGTTTTTAATTTATTGCACTTAGTTGGAGTTATATGCATGTAAATATAATAGAGAATGTATATGTATTAAAGCTCTTAGAAGAGCTTCCTTTTGTACTTTGCTATGTATTCAATAAATGTTGTGTTTCTTTGTTATATATTTTAACCAAATTACGCTAGTTATTACACGATCTTATCGCATTTGCTCTAGTTATTTAAGAAAGGTTCGATAATTTATAAATAAGAACTCTCAATTCTGATGTCATGACTTAAGGATGACATTGCACTTGGGAGGATGTTACATTATGGTATCAGAGCCTACACCTCTCCCAGTATGGTGTAGTTTGGGGAAGAACCAAACAAAAGTTGGTGGGCATGTAACACCTGGGGACGAAGTCGGGGAGTGATCGCTAGTACAAGAAGGCACGGACAAGGAGAGGCTGTTGGCAGACTTCCAAGCGGAGGGGTACATGAATGAACTGATTACACACCTGAATGAGAGGGATCCTGAGACTGTATAGGTATGGGACTATACAGTTAAAGGGGGCTTAAATGAATTGATTTGGACTACCTATACCAACAAGATGCATCTTCTTTTCAGTAGCCTATCACTAAAGAACTCTACAGTTAAGCGTGCTTGACTTGGAGCAATTTTGGGATGGGTGGCCTCCTGGGAAGTTTTCCTAGGAATCGTGTAAGTGAGGACAAAGCATGCTGAAAAGACCCATGTTGGTTTGTGGGGACAGTCGTCAATCCATAAAGTAGCAGGGGATGTTACACAGAGCATCAACAAGTGGAATCATCTGAACATTTTGATCCTCTATTTAGTGTTTCAGGAAATACAAGTGACATAGGAGATAGAAACATGACACTGAGAGAGCTCACTGTTCTTGATTTCACCCAGCAGCCTTTGGCCATTACTTACCCTAGGCTAGACAATGACTTTGAGCTCAAAGGGTACATGGTTCATGCTCTACCCAAGTTCCATGGACTGTTTGGAGAAGATCCCTACTAGCACTTAAAGAAGCTTTACATGGTGTATTCTGGCATGAGACCTAATGAGGTAGAGGTGGATGATGTCAAATTGAGAGCCTTCCCCTTTTCCCTAGAGGGTGCTATAGAAAATTGGTTTTTTAATTTGACAGATGGAATTGTAAACAGCTAGATAAGGATGAAGAGCCTTTTCCTGGAGAGATATTTTCCTGTCTCTAGAGTGGCTTCTATAAGAAAAGAGATCTCTGGAATCCGCTAAACTGATGAGACTCTACATGAATATTGGGAGCACTTTAAGCTCCTTTGTGCAAGCTGCCCTAATCATTAGATTCCGAAGCAACTCTTCATTCAGTACTTTTATGAAGGGTTGATACCTACTGATAGATATATGATATATGCTACTAGTGGAGGGGTACCTTTGGATAAGACTCTAGCAGAGGCCCATACTTTAATTGAGAATATAGCTACCAATTTTTAGTAATTTGGTTCTAGGGCAGCCACAACTAGTAGAGGCTTTCATGGAGTAAGCCAACCAGAGAAACCAATGTTGACCCAGACTTTATAGCAACTTTCTGGCCTTATCTAGCAACTAATGGCTAGCCTGGTAGCAATCCCAATGGCTCCTAAGGTCTGCGGCATATGTACTTCACATGACCATCACACAAATATATGCCCAACCTTGCAAGATGGATCAACCGCTAGGGTAGCAACAACAAGCCCATTCCAGAGTCAACCTTAGAATTAAGCAGGCCAGTTCCCATTTGGGAACACTTATAGCTCCATCTTGAAGAATCACTTTAATTTGAAGTGGGTAATAATTCTCAACAATAGGGCCAACCTCCATAACAAAAGTACCTAGCACCTTATCAGAGGCAACTAGCCCTTCCTGGACCTCAATCCTCATATCCTACTATGATTGAGATGATAAAGATGATGATGGAGCAAATATAGGAAATTAGAAAAGAAAATGCCCAGCTGAGAAAGGAGGTAACTGAAATGAAATAAAATCAGAGCCAATAGGCCCCAGCTGCCTAGTTACCTTTTCAAACAGTGCCCAATCAAAGGGGAAATATCTATGCAATTACCCTGAGGTCTAGAACAAAAATTGTAACGCCTTGATTTTTCCTATGTGCAAAATGACTAAAATACCCCTGAGGTCATTTTTGCCCAAAATCAAGGACAGCCTATCTAGGCTATCCTCAAATTGATGTTTTAATGAATTGAAGGGGATTATTTGTGTTGTGTATAATGTTGGAGGTGAAAATCTCAGTTTTTGGTTTTTTCTACATGAAATTATCAAAATACCCCTACAACAAATTAACGTGGGATTAATTGTCAATTGGACCCGGACTTTACTCGGGAGTTTGGAATGTTGTTTTTTAGGGATGCATGATATCTGTATGAGCCCGGGTGGTCCTGGGATTTTTGTTCAAAATTACTATTTTGCCCCTGCTTACATGCATAATGAGCTTAATTAAGTGATTAAGATAATGCTTGCAATATTAGGCTCTAATTAAAGGTAAAATAATTTTAATTATTAATCTTGAGTCAAAATAATTAATTAAGGTTAATAGAGGCTTAAGATTGCTTAGAACAAATTAAACTCTTTCTTAATCAAAGGAATTCACATCACATGGCATAGTCCAAAAGGTGAATAGTATTTTCTCTCTACTCCTTAAAATTAGGAATATGTTGGTTTTTGAATTTCAAACTAAATGAACTTAACTCTTCTAAATGTTTATGACCACTCTTTAATCATGGTCTTGAAATTCCTAAATACATGATTATCAACCTAAACACCTAATTTCTCATTCCCAACCCTTTTCCTAATTAAATTTACCTCTAATACACATCCTAACCTACATGAAAAAAATTGAAAACTGCCTCCCAAATGCCTATGAAGGCCGCGGCCTTCCCTCCCATATACACACCCATATTTATTATTTTTGAACACTAAAACATATTCACTTTACCACTAATATTTTTGGCAAGAACCTTGTGTCCAAAAGAGTGTTCTTACAATCCTCTCATCCCAAGTTTTCTTCCTCCTCTTCCAACTTCAAGAAAGCCACCATTCTCCACCTCCTCTAAAACCTCAAACCATCGCAAACCATCCCCAATACACATAACCATTCCATATCAATACACTAGAACTCAAGACAAACTCTCCACCCTCCTCACCTTGCCTTGACCAAATCTTTGTTTGGCTTTAAGAGAGGATTTTGTCTTCTCATTTCAACCTACAAGACCAAGCTCTGTCTTTTCCTTCAAGAAGACAACTTTCGTAGGGGATTTGTTTGGGTTCTTTTTCGTTTCTTTGCTATATTTTCGGATTTGAATGTTGGATGAATGAACAAGTTCTCCTTGTTTTTCTTTCTTTTATTTTCAGTTTTGATCTTCCTTCCTAGCTTCATGTTTTTTATTTTGATCTTCTTTTCTCTTCTTATGTTCGGTTTTTATTGTAAATAAATGGTTGAAACAATGGCTTAATGATGAGAGCTCTTGATGGTGGTGTTCACATCACCATGTCCATGACCTCTAAAGCTTATGGTTTGGTTTCCTTAGTTTCCTTTCATTTCGGTTTTGTCATCCTTTTTCCTTTTAGTTTTTTGATTTTATTTTGTTAATGGGATATTAAAGTTATGGCTTGATGATGATGGATCTTAGTGATGGTTGTGAAACCACCAAGTGATAGACCTCTAGAGCTCAAAGTTTTATTTCCATTTTTGGTTTTAAAGAATGAAAAACATAGAGTACTTGGTGGTTCTTTTGAAAATATTTTCCTTAATGCTTGAGAATATAGCTTGATGATAAGGGTTTCTAGATGATTGTGAAATCATCATAGTTGTGACCTCTAAAGCTTGAACTCATTTTCGGTTTTCAAAGAGGAACAATGAGTAAGATGTTGGTTAGTTCTCTATGTCCATTTTCTTTGAGCTAGATGGTGAGTCTGAGGAATAAGGTTCTTGGAACCATAGGTTAAAGGACTCTAAAGCTCACTTTCATTTTGCTAAGATTGATTTGGGATTGAGAGTGCTATTCTTTAAAGTCTTGAATGAGCTCTAGTAAGATGTAAAAATGGACTTGCATCATATTTATATTTCAAGCTCTTGCATCACATGTTTATGTTTCAATGCCTTGCATATCGTATTTATTTTCAAGTCATCACTTTAAATTTTAAAGACTAAAGAAATGAACTTGCATTCTTCATGTTTAAATTTAAGTCTTGCATTTCATGTTTATATTTATCACCTAACCTTAAAGACTTAAAAATGAATTTGTTTATGCTTTCAAGCCATCATTTAATGATGATAAAGATTAAAATGAGGTTGCAAAGCATGTTTATGTTTCTTATCATCACCTAAATCCCTAGAGCTCAAAGACTTGCCCCTTGAATCTCAAATGGAAGTTTTGACATTGGACATGCTTTTGAGGATGTATTTTCAACCTTTTGATGATGATAAGCTAGAGGTATAATTTTAGCCCATCTTATTTCATGTTTAGCCCGAAAATTTGTGTCCTATAATTCTTTTATTTGTCTTGAAAGAATCGGAAACTAAAGAGGCATTAAAAATGAGATTTTCGTGGATAAAACCTTGTCAATGTGATCCTTGTTTTTGCTACTGCCCTAAAGGTTATTAATTATGTTTTCAAAGGAAATAAATTGGTTTCAAGTGTTTTCATTGACTTAGAATTTGGTTGAAACCTTGGTTGAAACCTCTTCTTCAAGGGCGGGATATCCTCATAGTCTTGGTCTTCGAGTGGAAATCTTTTGTTCAAAGTGTTCCTAGCAGATTGAACGATTGCTAACCTCTTGTTGGAGTCCTCAGCACGGCGGCATTTGTTTACCAAGGTTACATAATCCCGGATCTCTAAGAGACCCACAGCAGCTTCGATATCCTCACGTAACCCTCCTTCATACTTCATGCACTTCCAAGCTTCATCTGGATTACGTTGATAAATAGTAGAAAACTTGCAAAGCTCCTCGAACTTGGCTGTGTACTCTGCCACACTCATAGACCCTTGCTTGAGTACCATAAACTCTAGCTCTTTTGCATTCCTCACCGAAACAGGGAAATACTTGTGGTAGAAGGCTTCCTTGAAGACATCCCAGGAGACTTTAGTTTGAGAAGCTTCGAATAATCCCTTGGTGCCGACCCACCAGAATTCAGCATCTGCTTCTAGCATGTAAGTAGCAAAAGCCACTTTCTGGATTTCAGTGCAAGGAAGAACGGAGAAAACCTTCTCCATAGCCTTGATCCATTATTCTGCTTTACTCGGATCAAAAGCTCCTCGGAATGATGGAGGGTTTGCCTTCCTGAACTCAGCAAATTTCTGGTATTCTATGTCCACTTCTGCTCTACTAGGATTGCCAATCGGATTTCCTTCGACATGTCGGTCCAACCTTTCCATCATCCTGTTGGCTACTACAGCTTGTTCTCTCATGGCAGCCGCCATCTCACGAAAAGTATCCATCATACCCACTTCGTTTCCAGCACTGTTTCTAGTACGTCGATTAGAAGTCATCAGTTCCTATCATACCAAACAAGAATTATTGAGTTGATCAGGCTTAATACCAAGCTAAGTGTGGCAACAACCCACAACATTCTCAACCAGCAGTCATACACATATATAGAGTTATAATGCATGACATTTACTAAGGAAGCATAGTTAGTCCACTCCTCAAGGTCCTACAAGGATGAACTGCTCTGATACCATAATGTAACATCCTCCCAAGTATAGCATCATCCTTAAGTCATGACATCATACTCGAGAGTTGTTATTTATAAATTAGCGGACCTTTCTTAAATATCTATAGCCATTTGGATTGATTCGCGAGATAACTTGGTCATAATTCTACTGAAATACAAAGTTCAGTACATTAAGAAAGCTCTTTGATGAGCCTTAACACACCTTGTCCTCTAATCTATTTACATACATATCAATTCCACTAAATACAACATAACAAAAGTATTAACTACTACCCTATTGTACTTCCGAGTTCTGTTGCATAGCAGTTTCTCGATTTTCTGCATCAACCTGGAGACGACATAGGAACACAAAAACATAGGGGGTGAGAATTATACAATTCTCAGTAGGGTAACTCCCCCAAATACACAATCATAATGTCATCGTCATCGCCCCAGCCACTTCGGTTTATTAAGAAAAAGTGGGCATGCAATATATATATATATATATATATATATATATATATATATATATATATCAAAGGTTCATTTTAAAGTTATAAAATCACCTTTTCGAAGTGGGTTTCTTTTAACATTCAATCACTTAATGTACATATACCATACTACTCAACATCATACACTACTAACTTTCCACTTAAATATATTGGTCTCAATATCAATACTAAACTTCTTCACTCGGCATATAAGACAAAAGATTCCTTAGAAAATTTACTTCTTAAACTTGCCTTGGCCCTTGACTAATCTTGTCACATCTCAAGCATGCACTTCGTCCCCAGTGTGGTAATAATGGGTAATAGACTGCTTTTCAGGACTGAGCTCATTCCTATACATGATCATTGGATTTATTTTTTCCAATTCTCACACAGACATATTCCTAGCCAGGTTTACTTTCCCTGACTCAATTCAAGGGCAGTCAGGTTTACTTTCCCTGACAGACCGGATTTACTTTCTCCAGCCCAAGGATTATAAATCTTATGCTTTTCTTGGTAGTTAGTGTAACGCCCCAATTTTTACTGCTATGTAAAAATTACCAAAATGCCCCTAGGTAATTTTTACACGTAATTCAAGGTCAAATAAACCTCAATAAAGGAATATGACATTAGAGAAATATCATAGGAGACTTGATTAGCAATTTGTGCGAAAGTCGCAAACCCCGATTTTTCTGTACGTGTAAAATGACCAAAATGCCCCTGAGGTCATTTTTACTTAGAAATCAAGGATAACCAGTCTAAATTATCTTTGAGGGGTTAATTTTATGACTGATGGGGATTATATGTGCCTTAGAGGTAAAAATCTCAATTCTCAATTTTTACCGTAAGTAAAATTACTATTTTACCCCAACAGTAATTTTTTTTATAAAATCATATAATCTTTGAATTCGGTTTTCACCCAAAGGTTCAAAATGACTATTTTAAGTATGATTTGAGATTGTCCAATATTTACAGGGAGTTTTTACGTGAAATTACCTTTTTACCCCTAGTTATACCAAATAAGTTTACTTACGTAATTAAGGTAATGTTAAAGCTCCAATTGAACTCAAATTGATTTTATTCATCAACCTTGAGTTTAAAAATTAATTATCCAAGGTTAAAAATAATTACTGAGGTAATTAGAGTCAAGATTTACCTAAGGTAAAATTAAATTACTTTTCCTTGATTTTAGGAGCTCATAAATTTAGTGATGTTTTAGGCCAAAGTTAAATTTACGGTTTTGGTAAAATCTTATAAATTTATATTTTCTTATCCTAAGATTAGAACCTATAATACAAATTGGTTTTAACTCATTTGAAATTAACTCCATTACTAGTATGAGATTATCTTTTCACCTAGTTTTGAGTTATCTTACACACCTAGTTTTACCATTTTCACAAAATTACCAATTCCTAAAACTACCACCTAATTAATTATACTATCCTTGTGTCCTACTACATAGAAAATTAAATAATTATTCCCCATTGTTCCCTAAATAGCCGTGGCCTTCCTACCACCATCATGTGCTCATATTTTGTTTTTTTTTCTTTCCTCATTTTATTTCAAAGAATAATGCACTACATCATTAGGCATATCTCAAATACATGTCCTACCATTTATCAAAAGCAAGAAATTGCCTTCCACTTGGCCTTGTGAAGATCACGGCCATATCACTCTCAATACCACATATTTTAATTTTTTTTCTAACAAAGATACATGCTACATCATCATGTCATTTGCTTTCTTTTCCTTTCTTTCACATTGGTTTTATTCAAAAGAATTCTTTCTATTCAAGTTATGAAGGTTCACGGCAACTACTAGGTCCTTTATCTCCATATTTTATTTGTTTTCAACAACTAATACACATCAAACATCATTATCTTGACTCATGCTTTCTTTTAAATTGTTTTTTTAATCAACAAAAAATTCCTTCCATGATGGCCATAGAAACCGTGCACCTATGGCACTCCAATATCTCGTATCTTATTTTTTTTACATCAATAATACACATATCACATCATTGTCATTCCATTTGCTCTTATTTTGAGTTGTCTTGGATTAAAAATTATTCAAAAAACTTCTTCCAAAACAGCCATAAAGCTTGCGGACATTATGCTTCCATTACCTCCATATTTTATTTATTTCCAAACAAAAATGCATGTACAAATCATTACTACACATTATGCGTTCCTTTCTAAGTTTTCTTTAATAAAATAAATAAATAAAATCCTTCCATTTCCAGCCTTATATCACACGGCTACTCCCTCCATTTTTCCTATAAATATGAGCTCTTCTAAGCCTAAAATGTTCACACAAACATCCATAGCCTTGGTACTTACTTACTTGATAGTTTTCTTGATCAAAGTTTGCTCAAAGTTCTCAAATTCTCTCAATACTTCAAGCTTTCTTCTTCTTCCTTATTCACATCCAAGAAACTCCATTCCCAACCTCTAACCAAGCTCTAAACCTTAAGCATACACATTTCAACCATAAACCAACTCCTAGACACACAACCTTTCCATTATCAAACACAAAATCACAAGAAAAATTCTTCCTCCATTAGCTCTCATCTTGGCCGAAGTTCAAAGGACATATCAAGGACATATTTTCTTCTTCTAACTTCTCTAAAGATCAAGCATTTCCTTTTGATAACAAGAAACAACTTGGTAGGGATTTTATTTCATGTTCTTTCTTTGTTCTTCCTTTATAATTTCGGTTTATATGGTTTGATAATGACCATGGCTTGATGATGAGGAATCATGGTGGTGGTTGCGAATCCATCATTTAAATGACCTCTAAAGCTCAAGGTTTAATTTTTGATGTTAAAAGATTAACAAAGGAATTACTAAGTTTTGAGTTTTAAGCTTAACAAAATATAAAAATGAACTAGCATCTATATTTATGTTTCAAGTTCTTACACATCATATTTATATTTCAAGCTTTGCATAATCCTATTTATATTCCAAGTTATCACTTTAATTCTTGAAGATAATAATATGAACTTGCATATTCATATTTACATTTCAAGTTATTACTTAAATCATAATGATCTAAGAATGAATTTGCATCTTTATATTTATATTTCAAGCCTTGCATTTCATATTTATATTTCCAAGTTGTTACCTTATAATGATAATAATAAGGTTAAAAGATAAGTTTATGATTCTAGTCATCACCTAAATCCTAAAGTTCAAGATTTACTTCTTTTAATCATAAATGGTAATTCTGATCATGGACACTTCTCATCTACTTATTTTTGGCCCTTGTATGATTCTGATTTGTGTAACACCCTAGTAATTAACCAGATACACCTAGGTTGAATCTGATTAATGACTAGACTTTACTCCTTGCTTTGGTTCTTTCTTCATAATTTGAAAATACTTAGTGAAATTATGAGCCATTTTTTTTTAAAAAACATAATTGAAAACGTGAGCCGAGTACAACGTGAACGAGTAAGCGGAGTATAATAAGACGTTTAAGAATATATCACATCATATCACTTAGGCTCCATCATATAACATCCATAAGCACATTATAGCATATATTTACATACAATAACCTCACTCAAAGGGTGGGTTATGTTCATACATAATTATCTTATGCAAACCCATAAAAGAAAATATACATAAGGAAATACATGCCCCTAAACTAGATAACTCCATAAGCCGGGAAGGTTATCCTAAAACTAGGGTGCATGATCACACATAAATCTACTAAGAACCCTCTATAGCCACTGTCCTAGAAATGGGGGAATAAATCCGATCCACTGATGAGCTCCCTCGGGAGGGGACACACGAGATGCACCAGTCAGTCGCATGGACGGCCTTCTTGCTAACCTCGGCTGAACAACTGTTTCCTCACTACCCTCTCTTACACATGTGAGAGTAGGAGCAGAGCTCTCAGAATATACATGAGTAGGAGTGTCCTCTGAAGGATCAGTTTCAGAATATCTCGTCTCGAGAACATACTCTGGAAATCCATGGACAACAGATGAAGCGGGATAAGAACGTAACATCCTTTCATCAAGTGGACGTGCATGTTCGAAAACCATTTCATCGCCATAGGGAGAAGTAGGAGAAAATCGATAACTAGGGACAGGATGTGCAAATGGATGACCTATGTAAATAAAAACACGAACTGCGCACCTCCCTTCAAAATGATATGAGCGATGCACCGGATCATAGTGAAATTCCCAAGTAGGGGTATCAACGAACAGGACGAATGTCGCCATCTGAATCTGGAGACAATGACGGAAATAAAGAAAAGGGAGTGAGAATCTTGCTAAAGAATTCTCAATAAGGTACCTCCTTCTACAGTGTCATCATTAAAGTCCCCAGGAACCTCAGGATTATTCTAAAATAGTGAGCATGCAAAGATTCATTTTAAGTTCGGACAAATACTTAACCGAGGATCGTCAATTTTTAATCATGCGTCTTATAATGCATCATAATCTTAACATGTCACATTTACAATGAACTTTTCCTTTATCATTACATCATTTTCCTCATCATCATTATCAAATAACATGCATAAAAGAACGTCATATAATATTAGCTACACATGGACATAGTGCACATATTTCATTTCTTTAGTGCCTTAGGTGACTTAAAATCTTATCATCATCATTATTTTCCTTAGGCCACCTTATACTCCACCCTCTTGGGAGTAATTTAGGTTATGAGCTCATACTTTACTAGTCGTCACTAGTATATACTTATCCCTTTTGATAAGCTAAAGTCCCGACTCTACCCTTTTGAGAGAACGGGTTAGGGGGCTAAAATCACCTTTTCACCACCTATAGTCTGATGGTTCCAAAGGATCATTTTCTTATAAGTTTAAGTCACCATTAAATCTTTGCATGTTATATCATAATACAATTCATAAACATCATAACATTTTCTCATTTATAGTCTTAAGCTAGAATAATATATATCAACTGTAATCATGCATATGGGAGATTCCCAGGAAAGAGAGGTGGGTCACAATGGACACGCTTAAATACCAAGTCTTTCCTTAGCCAGAACCTTTCCAAATTACACTTTTACAATGATACACTTTCTTCTAGCAACAAAGGTAAATTTTACATAATAAAGAACATTTCATGTATAAGTATTCTCATTATTTGCAACAAGAACTATAACATGCAAGCCAGGAAATCATTCAATGATATCAAGTACTTAATAAGCATCCAATCCTTACATAGAATTATCAATTATAGAACTAATTAGTTACTAAACCAATTATGAATCATTCTCTTAACAATAAACCATAATTATCACAACTTCAATCATATCAAATCATTATCACACATTGATACTAAACTCAGATCAAGAGTCGAATCATGAACCTCATGCAATTACATAGAATCATATTTTAAGTGCATATAAAATACTAGTTCCCCGTAAAATCCTTGCAAAGCCTTAAAGCTCATTTAGAAACTAGTTCTTTTGTCAAATTTGGGAGGATCTTCACAATTAAAATTCTCACTTAAGATAAAAGTAGTAAGTCTTGAGCTTTAGAGATTTAGGTGACATCTTAGAATTATAAACATGCTATGCAACCTTATTTGAATCTTATCTTTATAAGGTGATAGCTTGGAATTATAAACATGATATGCAATTCCATTTCTTTATCTTTAAGATTTAAGGTGATGATTTGAAAATTAAACATGATGCAAGAACTTGAAATATAAACATGATACAAGAAACTGGAGTGGCGGTAATCTGCACAGACGAGAGAGGAGAAGAGAATATTAAGAAACCTGAGCGGTAGTCCGCACAGACCAGATAGAGGAGAAGAGAATTATTATTACATCTTTTTAAGCTCCAATCTCAAGACTTTTTAAAGAATAAATTCTTTAACTCCAATAATCATATTTCTTTGCTTGTGATACATGGGCAAGTCTTTGAGCTCTAGGATCTTTGGTGATGGCATAAAATAAACATGTCATGCGTTGATTCTTTTAGCCATTATAAAATATAGTGAGAGCATAAATTAAATATGAGATGCAACCTCTTTATTATCTTGAAAGATTAAGTGATGACTTGAAACATAAACATGAAATACAAGCTTGGAATTTAAACATGAGAAATGCAAGTTCATTTATTCATTCTTGAAAATTTAGTGATGACATAGAAGGTAAACATGGTTATGCAAAGCATAAACTTAATCATGGATGCAAATTCATTTTGTTTCTTTACTAGAGCTCCTTCAAGACTTTAAAAGAATTATAAATTCAACCCAATACATATCTTAACAAGAAATAAAACATAAAAGGAAAATACATCTTTCAAGTTCTAAACTAAAAATCTTTGTTTTAGCATCATAAAGCATTATTCTTTAAAGTTTTGCATCAAGTGGAATTTTCAAGCTTTAGAGGCCTAACTTGTGATGGATTTACAACCCATCCTCAAGGTCCTCATCATCTTAGTTCCACCTAGGCCATATGGTTGAATTGGTTAAAGAAAAATTGAAGAGGAAAACCAAAACGAAAAGCTAAGGTAAGTTCATAATTTCATCATTTTGAGCTAAAAACACAACTCCTCAAAGCATAGAAATAAATTTAGAAACTACTCCCTACCTAATTTGAGTTGAAGAAGAGGAAGAGAACTTGGTTTCTTGAAGTGAAATGAAACAAAATCTCTTTGAAAAAATTGAAGAAAGAATTCAGCTAAAGAGGAGGAAGAAAGAAAGTTTTTGGTGTTCCTAAAAACTAGTTATGAACCAAGCATTCCAAGACCACTCAAGCAAGCCTATTTATAGAAGATTTTGAGGCTTCTAATTGGCCAAAATGATGAGGTAGTGGACGGAATTTTGCAGGAGAAATAAGAGAGGAAAAATCATTTTAGACAAAGTTGTATTAAGGAATTATGTCTCTTATGGTGACATTTTGGCATTTTGTTTTAGTGCAACTTTTGGCAATAATTCAGCTGCATAATGGCATCAATAATTTCGTCCATTACAGCCCAAAGAAGTGAAATTTGTGTGTTCCATGCATTATTTAGGTGTAGGCAAGGTATTCATGTAATTTAGAGAATTTACGGTTAAGGGTTTAAGTGAATTAGTAAGCAATTTGGGTGTTTTTGGGCAATTTTGGGTTCTAATCAATCTAAATACATAATTTTGACTCTAGATTAATATTTAGAATTTAATAAGCTTTAATTTGAGCCTAATATTGCTTAGGTTTCAGATATCTGAATCAAAAATCCCGAAATTAGCATAACTACCCAAAACAGGGCAAAATCATACTTTCACTTAAAATCGCCGAGGCGACCCGAGCTTAACCAATGGTTAATCATGGCTTAAAACCAGATTTTAAAACATTTTAGTCAGGTTCGGGCTCAGTCGACGCACATCTGAGTTAAAAACTTGATCGCGGCGTTTTGGTCATTTCACGCATCGGAACTCAAAATTGAGATCCTTCTGCTCTATTAACACACATAACACAAACAATCCCTTATTATCATCAAAACATCCCCTTGAGAATAGGTGGGGCCCACGATCCTCATTTTCTGAGTAAAATAACTTCAGGGGCATTTTGGTCATTTTATACGCATGAAATTCGGGATTTGCGACTCTCGCATGAATCGTTCCTAACCTCTCTTCTAATATTATATTCCTTTATTGAGGATTGTTCGGCCTCAAATCTTATGTAATAATTACCTACAATAATTCGGTAATTGAGTAATTTCTAATGACAGTAAAAATTATAGTAAAAAT
This sequence comes from Dalbergia cochinchinensis, assembly GCA_031216125.1. Classification (NCBI taxonomy): domain Eukaryota; kingdom Viridiplantae; phylum Streptophyta; class Magnoliopsida; order Fabales; family Fabaceae; genus Dalbergia; species Dalbergia cochinchinensis. The sequence continues at coordinate 27,769,933 of CM062372.1, read as the reverse complement.
TGGGGCGTTACAATTTGAAGCTTGTTGTATTTTATTTTTAGGTATAATATTGTCTTTAAAGTTGTACAAAGAAACTTTGAAAGACCTAGAAGTTGCAAAGAATTAAGAATATGATTTTTCTCATGGTTTTAAATGCTAAAGTTTTAGGATTCTGATCTAATCCTTTAGAAATTGGAATGGTTACTGATTTGGAATGTTTAGATGAGTTTAAATCACTAATAGTTATTATAAAAATTGTTTTTAGTGTCTTAGGAAAAACTAGTAACTAAAAAGGATCAAAATTGTGTTTTTATGAAGTTTTTAGAATGCTAATTTTTCGGATTACTGTTCGGCCCTGTTCACCACTGTTCACTACTGTTTATAGCTGTTCACACACTTGAGGATCACTAATAATTGTTATAAAAATTGTTCTTAGCATTTTAGGAAAGTCTAGTAACTAGAAAGGATTAAAATTGTGTTTTTGTAAAGCTTTAAGGAGATTAATTTTCTGATTCTGTTCAAGGGTTGTTCAAGGCTGTTCACATTGTTCACATACTTTAGAATTACTTACATTTGTTGTAAGAATTGTTTTTGGTACCATAGATGCATAAAAGGGTAATTATAAATGTTAGTTTGGGCTGTTTTGCAAAATGCGGAAAGTTATGTTTTGAACTATCAACTATGTTATTTTAGCCAAATGTTTTTAATTAGACCAACTAATGATGTTGAATGTGTCCATGTGTTCAAAATACCATATATAATGTTTAGAAAAAGTTTTATAATTTTCGATTGCTATTAAGTGTCAAAAATTGTGTTAAATTGCACTTTGACCCCTAAATCATGTTAAATTTAGTCTATGGCCCTAAAAGGCTTTTATGATGAGTTTGAATGGTTTCTGATAGTTATATGTCTCTTGAAATGTATTGGTTAATGTTAAAGGTCTTTAATTTATGAGTAGATGTTAAAAAGGGGTAATTACATTTTGACCCATAACCTTTGAGAAATTGTGATTTAACCCTTTGGGGTTTAAACGTAAATATTGATAATATGATGAGATGAATGTGAATGATGTTTTGTGAAGGGTATGTTCATGTGCGGAAACTTATATGGCTTATGGATATATGAAATGAAATATGATGCATGTTTATGTGATTTAAATTATGGCATGTTATAATTATGTTTGATTCATTTAGATGCACATGAAATGTTGAATTGATGAGTTATAATTGTGATATTCATGTTTGCATCTTCATATAATATGCTAAGATTAAAGGCGACATAAGACACATGGAAATGATCCTCTAGACTCCCCAAATTAAAGGTTATGAAAGGTGATCCGAATAGGAAGTGATCCTTTGGACTCCCCGAATTAAAGGTTATGAAAGGTGATCCTAATGCCCCCTATCCCGTACCTTAAGAGTTGGGAATTTAACTTATCGAAAGGGATAAGATTATGCTAGTGACGACTAGTGAGGTATGAGCTCATAACCTAGAACTCTCGAGAAAAGAGAGAATTATAGGGCGGCCCCCAAGGAAAAGAGAAGTTTAAGTCACCTGTAAGAATGATGAATCATGATGTTCTGTATATCATATGCATTGTTTTATGGATTTTATGATATTATGCAAATTGATATTGACATGTATCCATGACTAATATGTTGCATTCATGACATTAAGATTCATGCTAAAAGATACGGGCCTCGGCTAATGATATTTAGAACTTAATAAATGAACCTTATATATATGTTCACCATTTTCATAATTAAACCCGAGGTTCCTGGGGACGATAACGATGACACTTGTGTTATAGTCGGGAAGCCCTACTGAGATTCTTGTATAAGTTTCTCATCCCTTTTCTTTTCCGTGTCGTCTCCAGATATGAATGAAGGTGTAGTTCGTGATTTGTCTTGAGAGTGGACGAGGAGCTACGAAGATAACTTCCTTTTGGATAATTGCCTTTAGAGTGATCGTATCTCAGTTATCAGTTTGTATACTATTGATGGATATATATTGATGTCCTTAAGATTACAAAACATCACTATTATGATACAGTTATTGATATGTTATTATTATTCGAGTTATGTTATGTTATGGTTGTACTATGTATTTACCTGTTATTCGTTTCTAACATCTCTCTTACGCAGGCAAGGTAATGACGTTAGATATTTAGTATGCGCGGCTCACGATTTGGTATTTAAAGTTTAAAAAAAAATGTACCCATATTTTCACTACAGTATTTTAAAGAAGTTTTGAGTTAAAAAAACTGGAACAAATGAGTAATGACTAATAATTAACTTAAATGCGTCCTAGGCGTGTTGAGTTAAATATTAGGGTGTTACAGTTAGGTTTACTTTCCCTAATAAACTGGATTTACTTTCTCCAGTCCAAGAAACATAATCTTATACTTTTCTTTCGCATATAAACAGTTGTAATAATCATTCATATCTGTGTACCTAACCTCATCAATAACTTCACATGCTCAATTACTCAGACTCATATTCAGGTACTCATGTCATACTAGTACAAAACGCCATTATTTCGTCAATTCAAAGCATCTAGTTATTTTCAGCACAATGGCAGATTTTTCACTCAAGTAGCACAATTTATTTCTCATACCAAATGATCAATCCAAATGCTATAAAAATTCTCAATGACACCTGAATATGTCACCAAGGTTCTGTAAAAATTTCAGAGTAAAAATAGTTCTCTAACTATGTTAACAAAATTAGACAAATTTGGTGGCCAGAAACCACTCAACCTCAGCTCAAGAACCAAAATTCATAATTTTTAACCCTATCAATTGAACCCATAAAATTATAAATAATAATCCTGGTAAAACCTAAATATGTCTCTAATACTCTGTAAACATTTCAAGTGATAATTCCATCATTTGTTATGGTAAAACAATTAGCAAAATTTACAGCTTCTATTCTAGCATTTCAGACAGCATATGCTTAATTTCAGTTCTTGATTTTTCTAAGGCAGTTTTAGTCAAAATAAAAACCCAAGAAAATTCATGGGACTAGCTAAAGATATTAAATCCAACATATATTTTTTATAGTTCATGAAAATTCCTACAACAAGCCCATAAAATTCGTGATCACACACTGCCTGTCAGAAAATCGAAAATCCAGCAAGTATCACTCAACATCTTTTGACAAAATGATCTTTCTAACCTCATCCAAACACTTCAGAAAAATTCATACATCAATAACAACATAATATCAACCAAATTAATGAGAAATTTTGGATTGAATCTAGTAAGAATTGCTCAGAAAAATTTTGAAAGAAAAAGGCCAAAGAAAACCCTACTTTGAAAGCTTTTGAGCTTGATACTTCAAAGGATGTTCTAAGTGATCTCCCTTCACTTCAAGACACCAATTTTAGTCCTAAACCCTCCTTAGGAAGTGGGGAAGTGAGGTATTAAGGTGAGGATTTGAGATTTCAATTGGTTAGATTTGTAGGGTTTGAGGTGTAGAACAAGTTTTGTGAAGGAAGTTTGAGTGTTTAGCAACTTTAGGCTAAGGTTTTTGGGATTGGAAAGCAATTTGGAGCTCATGAGAAATGGAAAATGGAGGTTTCTGATGCTTTCCCTTTGATGGCCGAGGAAGTGTGTCTTCAAAGGTAAGTTTTCATAGCTTTTAATGATACTAAATTAGGTTATAACAATTGTTTAATATAAAGTCTACATTCTTTGACCAAGAAAATAAGATTGATGGCTAGGATATGATCTTGTAATTCAAGATTAAATCCTATCCTCACACTTGGCTCCAAAGGATAAACATTATCATTTTACAAAGATAAAACTATCTTTCGGTGTTAGAAATCGCACACCGAAATTTTACCGAACGGGTAAAACAGTGTACCCGGGAAATCAAACATTGCCCGAAAAATGATTTCGGGTATAAAATCTTTATTTATACCTATTTCTAACCATAATCATATAATTTCTCAATTTCGGGCATCTCCTGTAACACCCTAATTTTAACCCAACTTTCTAGAACACATTAGGCTATTACCTCATAGTCTCATCCTTTTCTTAAAAATATTTAGCGGAAATTATGGTAAAATTTTTTTTTTGAAAGTATAAAACAAAGTGAGAGCCGCGAACTTAACTATTCGAATAACAGAAACGTAAGACATGATTAACACTCATAGAGAGAACTCAAAAAGGAAAACATATAATGGTGGAGCAGAAATCATCATAACAAGAGAAACATTTCATTAATAATATATTTAGAGTACATAGGTAGTCATACCCGCATAGGTACAGGCAGAGCTTGTGATAAAGAAGAAATAAAATACAACAAGAAACACAAGTGTAGAGTGCGACTACAATAAAAATTCAAAATGCTACCCTTCTAGTAAGCTACGAGTATAAATCCACCACCCCTCCCAAAAGATACAGCCGAAGGGAATATCCTTGCAACGCTTGTGTACTCGAAAGCTCCACCAGGGTATAGTGCACCTCCCAGACTGGCGTGTCAATGAAGTCAACGAACATTGCCATCGCTCTTTGAAGATGTGACGGGAGAAGAGAGAGAGGAGTGAGAATTCTTAGTAAAGAATCTCAATAGGAGTCTCCTATCCTAGGGTTACATCGTTCACATCCCCAGGAACCTTGGGTTTATTTCATAAAGACAAGTGAGCATACATCAAGTTCATTTTAAGTTCTAAAGTGTATTTTAGCCAAGGTCCATTCATTTTAGGATGATCTTAATGTCATGAATGCAACATAATAAAGAATGTATGCGTGGCGCTACTTAATGCACATACATCAATTATCATCATACTTAGTGGTATTAAGTGGCAATTAGAACACATTCATATGGGACAAACTTAGTGACATAATCATAACCATAAAACTTCTCTTCCTTATGGGCCACCCTAAAAGACAATCGAACTGGGGTGCTCGGCAAACCGGTGTCACCCAGAACGTGTCCATCTCTAGGTTATGAGCTCATACCTTAACTAGTCGTCACTAGTTCTTACTTACCATTTAATGATAAGCGTATCATAAATCATAAATCCCGACTATCTGAGTACGGGTTAGGGGGCAAATCTCTTAGGGGTGCTCGGCCGAACCAGTGTCACCTAAGAGCAAAAGAAATGGGTACCGACATCACATGAGTTCTATGGAGGTGCTCGGCCAAACCGGTGTCATCCTAGAACCCATCTTAGTACCTTAATTTTCAAAATCTTTAAGTCCCCAAATTTGTCAGAAATTCGGCGACATAATGGCATCATGCCGAATTCCTTCCAAATTTGCTTTATGCCACATAAACATATATCCTCATGAATTCCTCATATGAATAACGTCATCATCCTTCACACAACATATGCATCATCGTAAAATATCTTAACATACCTTAGTATCATATAAATATCATTCTCATATTCTTAATGTCTTATGCATTGACTGCTATGGTCTTTAACTCACAGTCTAAGTTATGAATCATTCAAAGCTAACCCCTCGGGTACTTAGGAGGTTATGACTAAGTATATCTCTCTTCATACTATGGTCAAGAATATCTCTCAATCTCAAAGGTGCAGAATTCATAATTTCAACTTTACGGGTACCTAGGAGTCACGACAATGACCCTTTCTAAGTTCGGTTTGCTCCTAAGGCACCAAGATCAAGTCCTAAACCAATTATGAGTCATTTCTACACATTTAAACTAATTTAGAACCATGATTATCATTACTAAACCTTGCTGGACAGAATCCAGAAAATTCTAACATTAAGGGATCTAGAACTCTCAAATTAATTCTTTTCTAGTTTCTAACCTTTCTTATCTTTTACTTATGAGTTTTTCCATTGATCATACTTAAACATAAGCATGTTATCATCGTTAAAACAGCTCATACAGTGGCCAAACATAGCAAGGCGGAACCGAAACAACACTCTCCATACAAAGGCATAAAACATACTTTTTAAAGCACATAGGATACTAGTTTCTCTTGGAACCTTTTTAAAACCTTCAAAACTCTTTTGTAAACATTTTTAACATCTAAAATCATCAAGATATTTATAAGGGCAGTAGCTAAGTTGAATTTATTTCAAGAGGTCCTAAATTCATAAAACTTAGTTCTATATGTTACTTGAATCCACATAGACTTAGAAAAATTATAAAGCATAGCTTATAGGCATTTGTGATCAAATGAAACTTATCCTAAGTTCATTCATCTCACATAGTCAAGTGGGCATTCTAAGAGAATGCTTTCCATGTCTAACTCTCATTTGAGACCTTGGGACAAATCTTTGAGCTCTAGAGCTTTAGGTGATGACAAAACATAAACATGTCATGCACTTCATTTTTATTGTTCATTAGGGAAATAAAGTGAGAACTTGAAAAGTAAATAGCTCAAAATAAATATGAGATGCAACTTGTTATTATCTTGGATTTTAAGTGATGACTTGAATAATAAACGTGAAATGCAATGCTTGGAAATAAAATATGAATATGCAAGTTCATTTTTAGTCTTAGAGCATTAGTGATGACATAAAAATAAATCATGCTATGCAAGGCATAATCTAAATATCAATGCAAGTTCATTTTGGTTTAATAACTAGAGCTCGTCCAAGACTTTAAAGAACCAATATTCATAACCCCAACATAGTCTCATCAAGTCAAGAGAATGGAACTAAAAGAAATCTCCATATTTTCAAGAAAAGGAATTATGGCCGAAATCATGAGGCTAAGAGAAAGTAATCCATATTCCTTTTTGAAATCATTCTTATTTTCTTAAGTTGAAAACTTTAGTGAACTTCATAGCATAATAATAAAAACTAAAGAAAACTCAAGCTTTAGGGGTCTCATTGTGATGAACACATAGTCATCATCTAGAGGTCCCCATCATCAAGCCATCATGTATGAGTTTAAAGGTCATGAAGGCCAAATACTCAAGAAGGAAACCAAGAGAGTTTTAAAAAGAAATTCCAAGAGGTAGCTAGAGAAAAACTCATTTTCCATGGAAATGAGATGCAAAGAAACACTCCTACCTAGAGTGAAGACAAAGAGCTTGAACTTTGAGAGAAGAAAACAAGATGATGAGCTCCTCCAAAAGGCTTGATGTTTTCGGCCAAGGAGATAAGGAGGTTAGAGTTGTGTTTGAGGTGAGGTTGTGTTTGAGATGAAATATTTGAGAGGTTTGATGGTGATTCAAGGTTATGGGGTGATGTGTGAAGGTTATGAGATGATGATGATGAAGTAAAGAGATGAAAAAGATGAAGATGAAAAAGAAAAGAACTCTTTGGGACTAGAGAGAAAGAAAGAAACTAGCAAGACTACTCTAAGCTTTAGCAAATGCTCAATGTGCATCCAATGCTAACACAAGCTCCCTATTTATAGAAAAACAAAGTGATAGGTGAGAGAATGGAAAGCATGGCTGATGGTAAGAAAGAGAAAATATCTCTTTGATGGTGTCATACAAGCATGGTTTGAAGCATGGAGCTCATGACACAAGGTATGGCTTCAAGCATGGGTTTTTGAGTGATCTTTTCTTTAAATTGTGGATGAAATTAGGCTTCTAGAAGACCAACATGGCTGGAAGTTTTTCAGCCACAAATAATTGAAGGGAATGATTTATTTTACTTGGTTATTCATTTGGAAAAGCAAGCTTGATTGAAATTATGACAAGGCATGACAAGTGAGGTGATTTGAGGTGATTTTCCTTTAAGTTTGAAATGAAATAATTCATGAAAATGGGGGAGGGGGCTGGCTGATTTTGAGCCACAAAAATGAGAGAAAAAGTCTTCTAGAAGATGTCCTATGAAGCATGGAGGTTATGACACAAAGCATGGTTCTTTGTGAAATGGAAGCATGGTCTTTGGAGTGTCAAAAATTTGCACATGTGATGGATAATGGGGGGATGATTTCGGTCAGATTTGGGCAGCAAGGAGAGAGGAAAAATCTTCCATGTAATTGGGTGCTAATGATAGGATTAAGTATAGGTTAGTTTAGGTACAAGGTTAGGAGTAATTAAGCTTAAGTTTAGGTAACTAAGCATGTGTATTAGGAATTTTATGACAAGGTTAGGAGTGCTCTTACATCATTAGAGAATTTAAAACTCATTTGTGAATAAACAATGTGTATCACAATCCCATGATTTAAGGAAAGAGAGAGAAAACACTATTTGTGCACTATTTGCACACTATTTATTGATTCCTACACTCAAAGTCCTTGAATTTAAAGATAGGGTTTTAAGTTTATCTAAGCAATTTTAGGTTCTAATCATCCTTATTAAATTATTTTGACCTTAGATTAATTATGGAAATTAATTAACCTTCGATTAGAGCCTAATATTGCTTAGGTTTCGCTTAACCGTGTGATTAGGTGTAAACATATGAAACTACGGGCAAAACCGTAATTTTGTATTTATTTTGCCCGGGACCTCCGGGACCAAAACTGAGACCACAGAATACATAAAAACGTCTTTTAAACCCATCTGGAGAGGTTTCGGGTTCATCCGGCACTTGCAAAAAGGTAAAACGCCACAGGGGCGTTTTGGTCATTTTGACCCGAAAACTCGAAAAACAAGATTTTCGATCCGGAAAGAAACACAAGTAATCCAATCCCCTTCCAACATTGAGTTTGCCCTTCGAGTGCTGCCGGACCTGGCTTTCCTCGAATTCCGAGCTGATAATGACTTCAGGGACATTTTGGTCATTTTCACTTTAGCAGAAAATCAGGGCGTTACATCTCCAGGTCCTAATTATAGGGTTTCGGCTGTCCCAGTGGGCCTGCAGGGCCCACAAAACTATTCACATTTTTTTCTTTTTTTTTTTTTTTACAAATCCGGTTGATCGTCCTCATCATTGTTCAAACTATCAAATTTTTGAAATTATGATTGATAAAGCTCAAATTAATTTTTAGATAATTTTTAGGGTGTTACAGCCCTCCTGTCACTTCTGTTGTCCGCGACTTCCTAGAGTACACTCCTCGATCACCCACGATGACTCTCAGTATGACCTCTCCGAGGACTCGGCTACTCAGTGCCTTTCAGAGGGTTTCGCACCTACCGTCCTATGGACGTCGGGGGCATAGCAAAGCTACTATGACCTAGCCTAAGAGAGGAGCTAGGGTGGCAATGCAACCACACCGAGGTGGTCACACTCATCCGGCTCACCATTTGGCTACGCCGGATGAGTTGACTAAATGGATTAGATACCTTCCTCCCTTCGGGGGAGGGCAGCAACAGAGGACGACGGTGGATCTGATAGACCGCTTGCGCACACATCTTGTAGATGATAGCCTTTTTTTTCTTTTATGGCTTATCTATTTTAGGCATAGTGGGAGGAGAGACCATGGCTAGATGTTCCTTTCTATTTATGTTTATTGGATGACTGTACTAGCCCAACCTATAATAGTGGGTATGATGCTACCTTAAGTATTTATGTTATGATATGTATTATGGAACACCTAATGTTATTAATATATGTCTCCATGATGTTGTGCTATGGCTTATGCTTACCTTATATCCATCTATGCTTATGACATGTTTAGTTCCTTTTGACCCGCAGGTGAATCAAACGATATAGTGTCTTTAAGTTCGTGCGGCTCACGTTTTCGTTTTAAGTTTCAAAAAAAAAATTACCCATAATTTCGCTTAGTATTTTAAACAAACTAAAGTCAAGAATTGAACAAAATGAGTAATAACTAATAATTAACTTAAATGCGTCCTAGGTCTGTTGAGTTAAATATTAAGGTGTTACAAAAATTCTATAGGTGACTAGGCCTGTAAAGGAAGATAAGCAATGTAACACCCCAATTTTTCCTATAATACAAAATGGCCAAAATGCCCTTAAAGTCATTTTCACCCGAAAATATAGGACGGCTAACCTTGGCCATCCTCAAGGGGTTATTTAATGTTTGAAGGGGATTATATGTGTTGTGCATGATAATGGAGGTGGAAATCTTAGTTTTTGGTTTTCCCGCGCATGAAGTTACTAAACTGCCCCCGCAGTAATTTATCGTGGGATTAATTGTCGATTGGACCGAAATATTAACTGGGAGTTTGAAATGTTGATTTTAAGGGAAGCATGATATCTAAATAAGCACGGGAGGTTCCGGGGAGTTTTTGTGCAAAATTACCATTTTGCTCCTAATTAGTGCATAATGAGCTTAATTAAGCAATTAAGAAAATGCATGCAATATTAGGCTCTAGTTAAAGATAAATTAATTTTAATTTTTAATCTTGAGTCAAAATAATTAATTGACATTAGTTTAGGCTTAAGATTGCTTAGAAAAAGTTAAATCCCTTTCTAAGCCAAAGAGATCTTAAGATTTTGAGAAAGTCAAAAAGGTAAATAGTAATTTCTCTCTCTTATTCCCTAAAATTAGGAACCTTGTTGGCTTTTGAATTTCAAACTAAATGAGGTTATTTCAAACTAAGTGTGTATGACCACCCTTTAAATCATGTCTTGAGAACCCTAAACACGTGATTATAACTCCAAACTCTTAATCACCAATCCCCAAAGCTTTGCCTAATCAAATCTACTTCTAATTTATGTCCTAACCCACATGTAATGAAATAGTTTTCCCTCCCAAATGGCCAAGAAGGCCACGGTGCCTCTCCCTCATTCACCCTCATATTTTAATCTTTTTACATACTAACACTCAAAAACACTTACACTTTTACTATTCACTTTTTTTGGCCAAAAGTTTTGTGTTAAAAAAGAACTCTTGTATTCTCTCAACTCAAAGCTTTCTTTTCCTCCTCTATCTTTCAAGAAGCCTCCTCTCAACCTTAAACCACCACACCTCCACTATGAAGCATCTCTAAAACACATAACCTTTCTATCCCCAAGCTCAATAACATAAGAAAAATCCCTCCTCTATTTCCTTCCTCCTTGGCCGAAATCCACCAAGAGCTCCAAGCGAAGATTTTTCTTCTTACCTCAACACACAAGATCAAGCTTTCTTTTTTCCAATTAAGAAACAACTTTGGTAGCGATTTTGTTTTGAGTTCCTTTTCTTTTTCTTTGGTTTATTTTCAGTTTGGATGTTGGAATAAATGGAAAAGTTTTCCTCTTTTGTTTTCCTCTCATTTTCAGTTTTGTTAATGGATGAATGGTTTAGTTTTTGCTCTTTTCATTCTTTCCATATTTGATTTTGAGCTTTTCCTTTTCTTTCTTTTTTTTTATTTTGTTGATCTTGGATGTTTAAAAACTGTAATATCCTAATTTTTAACCCAATACTCTAGAACATATTTAGGTTAATCATTAGGCGGTTACGTCATAGTCTCCTTTTTACTTTAAAATACTTAGCAGAAATACTGGTAAAATTTTTTTTTGAATTTATAAAAGCAAAGTGAGAGCCGTGCGACACGATGAGCAATAAAGCATGGATGGAAATAAACCAAACATCTCATAACATCATAACATAAAGCAAGTAAAGGCACATCATAATAAAACTGAATTGCATATTTATATATAATACGATATGCCCACTTATGGAGAGTGGGGCTTAGTTTAGTACATCATGAGCAGATACATCTAAAAAGAAAATACAAAGGAAAGTACGACGGAAACATAAAAGCAACTCCCTTACCCAAGTGCAACTAAAAGGATAACCTCTAAACAAAAGGAGGTCCATCCTCATCTAAGTAGTGTGTGCTCTACCCAGGTACTCCATCGATCGTACGTCACCTCCTATGGGCGTCCATCTCACGAGCGAGGCAAATATCTGGGAAACTGGGCGAGCTCCTCTGGCGTATAGAGGCGGAACGGGGATCGAGAGTGACCCCCGTGACGTGGCCACATTTCCAGTCATCGTGCTAGCAGTGGCTGAGTCATGGTATCCTCACTGCCCACTCTCGTCAGTGGTGGAGCGGGCGAGCTCATTGCATGCGGATGGGTAGGTGGGTCCTCTGACTGGTCGGTCTCCGAGAAGTAAGTCTGGGGCACGTAGTCGGGATAGTCACGCATGGCTGAGGTGGCGGTGTGCATGCGGAGCACTTTCTCGTTATACGTACGCACGCGCTCAAAAATCCGCTCATCGTCGCCGTAGGGTGCTGTCGGGGAGAAGCAATGGGTATGCACGGGGTGAGCGAAGGGACGTCCAATGAACATAGAGACTCGCACCGTGCACTGTCCCTCAAAATGGTATGATCCATATTCTGGATCATAGTGTACCTCCCACGTCGGGGTGTCCACAAAAACTACAAACGTCGCTATCTGAAGACGTGATGGAAGAAAAGAGATAGAGGGAGTGAGAGTCTTGCTAAAGAATCTCAGTAGGGACTCCTACTACCTAGGTGTCATCATCTACGTCCTCAGGAACCTTGGGTTTAGTATGTAAAATAAGTGAGCATGCATTAAGTCCATTTTTAAGCTTTAAAAACATAATTAGCCAAGGTCCATTCATTTTAGCATGATTCTTAATGACATGGATGCAACATATTAAAGAATATATGCATGGCTCTACTTAATGCAAGAATAATAGTCATAACATTAAGAACATCATAATAGTGGCATAAAGTGGCAATTAAATTCTTATATGGGAAACTTTGTGACATAAACATTATACTTTACTTCCTCATAGGCCACCCTAAAAGACAATCATTCTGGGGATGCTCGGTCGAACCGGTGTCACCCAGGACGTGTCACATCTCTAGGTTATGAGCTCATACCTTAACTAGTCGTCACTAGTTCTTACTTATCAATCCTGATAAGCGTATCATAATCATTAACATAATCCCGACTTATCCAGTACGGGCTAGGGGGCATTTCTTAGGGGTGCTCGGCTGAACCGGTGTCACCCAAGAATTTATCTTGGTACCGATGTCACATGAGTTCTCTAGAGGTGCTCGTAGAACCGGTGTCATCCGAGAACTTATCTTAGTATCTCATAAATAAAAATCTCATAGTTTTCTCAAAACTTTTTGAGTCCCCAAATTTGTCAAAAATTCGACAACATAACAACAGCATGCCGAATTTCTTCCAAATTTTACTTTATGCCACATAAGTCAATCAAACATACATCTTCCATCATAATTCCATGAATTCACATAATCATTCTCATACGTTCACAAGCAACATTAGAAATTCATTATGCTCTTAGTCCTACGGTGCATTATGCTTTGACCTCACTGCCTTAAACTTGTGAAATTTATCTATCATTTTCTATCAACCTCTTATGCACCTAAGGATTTTCTTCTAACAATTCTTACTATTATTTGTGCTCTTTAATAAATCTAGGTAACACTATTCCTTAGGGTCAGCATTATAAATTTACAATTACGGGGTTCTAGAACTTACGTTTTAGACCCTTTCTTAGTTCCACCTTCGCCTAAGGCACTATAAATTCGACCTAAACCAATTATGAGGCATTTCTATGCCTAAGAACTAATTATAAACCATGTTGTCTACATTATAAGGTTGCTGGACAGATTCTAAAAATTAAATGTTCTAAGAGTTCTAGAATTGCTGTTTTACGGTTTTCTAGTTACTAGTTTCTCTATAGGTGCTAAAATTCAATCCTACCTCAATTGTAACCAAGTTTTTCATGATTAAAAAATCCTAATCTGATTATATTCCCATTGAAATAGTTTGGGCAGTATCCAAAATCAAATGGGTTAAAACTATGCTAAATCTTGACTTTACGGTTTTTCTAGAAAGCTAGTTTCTCTCCTATCATGCATAGAAATGTTCCTACCTCATCATACATAATTTTTACACATTCTAACATATCAAAACATCATCACACAGTAGAAAAATCATCATGGTAGAACCGAAACATTAAGTCCCAAAAAGATGCATAACTTGATATTCCTAAAGCATATAAGTTGCTAGTTTCTCTTGGAATCATTTTTAGGACTTCTAAAACTCTTTTGCAAACCATTTTATTTTGTAAAAGAGGCTAAGAACATCATTAGGTCAGAGACGACTTGATCCCTCATTAAAAAGAATTAAATTCATAAATCTTGTTTGGTCTTAATCTCATAAAGTTCATGAGACTAAATAAAGGTCGTAAGACTTAGATTGTTGGCCCTCATAGCTAGATGAAACTCATTCCAAGCTCATCATCACTACATGACTTATGCATTCGAAGAATGTTCCCACATTAAACTTTAACTTGAGATAAATGGGCAAGTCTTTGAGCTCTAAGGTCTTTAAGTGATGATATAACTTAAACATGCTATGCACCTTATTTTTATTCTTCATTACAAAGTAGAGTGAGAGCTTAAAGTAAATATGCAAGGCTTGAAATAAATATGCATGACTTGAAGTATAAATATGCAAGGCTTAAAATATAAATATGCAAGGCTTGAAATAAATATGCAAGACTTAAAATAAATATGCCATGCAAGTTCATTTCTTTATTTTAGTTCTCTAGGCCCAAAAACAATCGACTTTAAGGCCGAAATAGAAAGGCTTTGAGATTTAGTTAGGTGATAGTGCAAATTCTCATTTTAAATCTTTACGTTCTTTAGTGATGAAGAGTAAATATGCTAGGCAAGAATGTAAATATGAGGTGCACTCCATTCTTTATCCTTTAACTTTAAGTGATAACTTGGAAAATAAATATGAATGCAAAGCTCAAAGTAAATATGTAATGCATAAGCTTGAATTTAAATATGAATGCTAGCCCATTTTATTTCTTATTAGAACTCATACAAGACTTTAAAGGGACTTAAACCTCAACCCAAACTTATCATGACAAGGTAAAGTAAAGACAAGAGTGAACCTCAAGGGTTCTTTAGAACACAAAGTTTCTTTTCTTGAAATGTGGTCATAAATAATCATTTTTATTAAAACTCAAGCTCTAGAGGCCTCATTGTGATGAGCACATAGTCATCATCTAGAAGCTCTCATCATCAAGTCCTTATGAATTTCATTGGCCAACATGGCCAAAAATTTGGAGAAAGAAAATGAGAAGGAACCGAAACTTTTTAAGAAGAAAAGGAAACATTTGAAAGTCTAGAGACCATGATCTTGATGATGCATTAACACCAACATCATGAGTCCTTGGCAAAATCTACAGGTCCTAACAGGTTTCCCAGTAGGGGTAGAAACAGTGAGATCAAAAGGGAGTTCTGACACATGCAATTTTAAGGATTCAGTACAAGTTTGGGATATGAATGAATGAGTAGCGCCAGAGTCAAATAGTACAATTAAGGTTCTACCATTCATTTCACACTTACCTTCCATGAGGTTTTGAGATCTTGTTGAGTCCTCTGCACTGAGGGTGAAGACCCTTCCTTGGCGTTGTGGCTTGGGGTTGGGGGCTGTTGGGTTCCTCTCTATGCATTCCCGCGAGTAGTGACCAGGCTTCCCACACCGGTAGCAAACATTCTGGCCCAACAAGCAAGGCCGATCACCATGTTGCTTCCCACACCTTGGACATTCAGTAGCAGGGGCAGGTCTTGGAGGTGCGGCTGGGGTCCATTGGGGTGCCTTGCCTTTGGTTCCATTTAATCCCCCTTGATGAAAGTCCTTCCTAGGGCCTTGCGGCCTAAACTGTGGCCTAGGCTGTGGTCTCGGTTGCGGTCTAAAGAGTGGTCGATTTTGCGACTTAAACCTTGGGGCTTGTGGTGCCAGCTTCTTCGCAAAGTTGTCTGCCCTTGATGTACTCAGCTTCTTTTGACCATCTTCAATTATACGACATTTGTTGACCAGCGTAGGGAAGTCCCTGATCTCCAAATGAGCCACAGCAATGTTGATTTCAGCTTTCAGCCCGGATTCGTACTTCACACATTTCCAGTACTCATCGGGGTTTCCTTGATACATCCTCGAGAACTTAATGAGCTCCTCAAACTTGGCGGTATACTGAGCGACATTCATACCTCCTTGAGTGAGTTGCATGAACTCGATATCTTTTGCATTCCTTACTGATGAGGGGAAATATTTTTCATAAAAATGAGCCTTGAACAGCTCCCAATCTATCTGAGTGCCTGCTGCCTCCAGTAGTCTCCGAGTACCGGTCCACCAGAATTCGGCATCCGCTTCCAGCATGTATGTAGCAAAGGTCACCTTTTGTTACTCCGAGCATATAACCACCGTAAAGATCTTCTCTATATTCTTTTATCCATTCTTCAAAGATGATTTGGGTTCAAAGCTCCTCTAAAAGATGGCGGATTAAGCCCTACGAAACTCCCGAACGTGCATTCTCCATAACCTCAGCATCATTAGGATAGCGACTGCCGCCTTGACGGTCCATCCTTTCAAACAGCCTTTCCATGGCCCTTGCCATGCCCCTGAGAGCTTCAGCAGTTCTGTCACCTTGTCCGTTTCCATTTGGAGTCCTATTCTGTCGTGATGGTGCCATTGGTCCCTGAGCACACAAAATGTAAAACACTGAGGTGATCAAGCTCAATACTTTATGTTATGTGAGCTAGCTACCATGGCATCTACACAAACAGAGTCATGTATTTCTATCTTATAGCTCATCTTATCAACAAAGCAACTACACATGACATAACTATCATATTATGCTTGAGAAGCATAGTCACCCAATCCTCGAGCTCCGTGAAGGTCGAATCAAGCTCTGATACCAAAATGTAACACCCTAATATTTAACTCAACACGCCTAAGACGCATTTAAGTTAATTATTAGTCATTACTCTTTTGTTCCAGTTTTTAACTCAAACTTCTTTAAAATACTTTAGTAAAAATATGGGTAAAATTTTTTTTGAACTTAAATACCAAATCGTGAGTCACAGATACTAAATACCTAACGTCATTACCTTACTCAGTAAGAGAGATGTTAGAAACAAATATCAGGTAAATACAGAATACAACCATAACATAACATAACTCAAATAATGATGACATATCAATAATCAGATCATAATAGTGATGTCTTGTAATCTTAAGGACATCAATATATATCCGTCAATAATATACAAACTGATAAGCGAGATACAATTACTCTAAGGAAAAATATCCAAAAGGAAGTTATCTCGTAGCTCCTCGCCCACTCTCAAGACAAATCACGAACTACACCTTCATTCATGTGTGGAGACGACACGGAAAAGAAAAGGGATGAGAAACTTATACAAGAATCTCAGTAGAGCTTCCCGACTATAACACAAGTGTCATCGTCATCGTCCCCAGGAATCTCGGGTTTAATTATGAAAATGGTGAACATATATATAAGGTTCATTTATTAAGTTCTAAATATCATTAGCCGAGACCCGTATCTTTTAGCATGAATCTTAATGTCATGAATGTAACATATTAATCATGGATGCATGTCAATATCATATACATAGTATCATAAAATTCATAAAACAATGCATATGATATAAAGAACATCATGATCATCATTCTTACAAGTGACTTAAACTTCTTTTTTCCTCTTTTCCTTGGGGGCCGCCCTATAATTCTCTCTTTTCTCGAGAGTTCTAGGTTATGAGCTCATACCTCACTAGTCGTCACTAGCGTATTCTTATCCCTATTGATAAGATAAATTCCCGACTCTTAAGGTCCGGGATAGGGGGCATTAGGATCACCTTTCATAACCTTTAATTCGGGGAGTCTAAAGGATCATTTCCTATTTGAATCACCTCTCATAACCTTTAATTCGGGGAGTCTAGAGGATCATTTCCATGTGTCTTATGTCACCTTTAACCTTGGCATGTTATATAGAGATGTAAATATGAATAACCCATCATTTCAACATTTCATGCTCATAAACTTCATGGAATCATGCATCTCAATTTATCAAGCATAATTATAACATACCATAACTTAAACTACATAAACATGCATCATACTTCATTGCATATATCCATAAGCCATATAAGTTTCAACACATGAATATAGCCTTCACAAGATATCAACCGCATTCATGCCATCAAATTTATCAACATTTACGCTTAAGCCCCAAAGGGTCAAATCACAATTTCTCAAAGGTTACGGGTCAAAATGCAAATACCCCTTTGTAACACCTTCTCACAAACTAGAGATCTTTAACATTAACCAATACTTTTAATAGACATATAACTATTAGAAACCGTTATAAACTCATCGTAAAAACCTTTTAAGGCCATAAACCAAATTTCAATACATTTTAGGGGTCAAAGTGCAAAATCGCTTGTTTTTAATATTTAACGACGACCGAATTTCTAAATCTTTATATAAACTTCATAAATGGTATTTTGGACTCATGGACACATTCAACATCATTAGTAGCTTTAAATAAAATCATTTGGCTGAAATAACATAGTTGATAGTTCAAAACACAACTTTTTACATTTTGCAAAACGGCTCAAACTAACACTTGTAACTACCCTTTTATGCATCTATGGTACCAAAAATAATTTTTACAATAACTATTAGCGATTTAAACTCATCTAAACATCCTAAATCAGTAACCTTTTTCAGTTCTAAAGGATTAGATCAGAATACTACAATTTTAGCATTTAAAATCATGAGAAAAATCGTATTCTTAATCCTTTATAATTTCTAGGTCTTTCAAAATTTCTTTGTACAAATTTAAAGACAAGATCATGCCTAAAAATAAAGTATATCAAGATTTAAATCAGAATTATATAAGTGCCAAAAATAAATAGATGAGAAGTGTCCATGATCAAAGTTGTCATTTAAAATAAAACAAGTAAAATCTTGAACTTTAGGATTTAAATGATAACTAGAATCATAAACTTGTCTTGTAACCTTATTATTATCATTATAAGGTGATAACTTGGAAAGATAAATATGAAATGCAAGGCTTGAGATATAAATATAAAGATACAAATTCATTCTTAGGTATTTATGATTTAGGTGACAACTTGAAAGTAAATATGAATATGCAAGTTTGTATTATTATCTTCAAGAATTAAAGTGATAACTTGGAATATAAATATGATTATGAAAAACTTGAAATATAAATATGATATGCAAGAACTTATAACATAAATATGGATGCAAGTTCATTTTTATGTCTTATTAAGCTTAAAACTCAAGACTTAGTAACTCCTTTAGAAATCTTTTGTCATCAAGAATTAAATCTTGGGCTTTAGAGGACATTTAAATGATGGATTCACAACCACCACCATGATTCCTCATCATCAAGCCATGGTCATTATCAAATCATAAAAATCAAAAATATAAAGGAAGAACAAAAGAAAGAACATGAAATAAAATCCCTACCAAGTTGTTTCTTTGTTAATTAGAGTAAGAGCTTGATCTTGTATGAGATATCAATGACAAAAATCTGATCTTAGTGATGGTATATATTTGGCCAAGTGAAGATGAAATGGTGGGAGGATTTTTGTTGTGTTCTTGTGTTTGGATATGGAAAGTTTAGGTGCTTAGGGGTTGGTTTACGGTATGTATGTGTTTGTTTGAGCTTGGGAACTTGGATGGATATCAAGAATGGAGTCTCTTGGAGGTGGAGAAGGAAGAAGAAGAGAGCTTTGTATTTAGAGAGAGAAGAGAGGATTTTTGGCTAATTTTTGTGAGCAAGACTACAACCAAAAATACAAATGGTAAGAATGAATGTTTGTGTGTGATTTAGGCTTGGAAAACACATATTTATAGGGATTTTGGGGGGTGAGGCAGCTGCATTAATGGCTATAATGGGGAGTATTTTTTCAATTTTTGTGAGTGGTAGGACATATATTTGATGGGTATTTAATTTGTAATGGTTTAGAAATGATAAATTAGTGTAAGTGGCTTAACCATCAAGAGTTTAAAATTCCTCAAGACAAAATTAAATGGCCAACACTTATAGTGGAAATTTTAGTGCTAATAATCTGAAGTAATAAAATAAAAATAAATCTAAAATATATTTTATTTTTGAGAAAAAGAAATTGTTAGTGGAAAAGAAATTGATAAACTAAAGTAAGTGCTTAATAATCAAATATTTAAGGTGCTCCACTACAAAATTAAATGGCCAACATATGTAGTGGAATTTTTAGTGCAAATAATCTGAAGTAATAAAAAAATAAATAAATATAAAATATATTTTATTTTTAAGAAAAGAAATTTAATACACTAATTTCCTATTATCTGTCTTAAGATACCCTTTTTAATTAAGAAAGAAAAACAATCTTTTCTAAAATAATCTTATGCTTTAAAATTACCTCAAATAATTATTTTGACTCAAGATAAATAAATAAAATTAATTTATCTTTAATTAGAGCCTAATATTGCCTATATTTATTTGATTACGTAAATAAGTTCATTTATTGTTAATTAGGGGCAAAATGGTAATTTCGCGTAAAAATTCCCCGAAACCACCCGAACATTTTCAAATATCAAATTACACATGTAATAAACATTTTGAACTCCCGGGCGATGACTAGGTTCAGAAATTACTGAATGTCGTGTTAAATTACCACAGGGGTATTTTGGTAATTTCACTTGCGGTAAAAATTTGAAGTTGATATTTTCACATCTACAATATCCATAACACACATAATCCCCTTCAAGCATAAAACTAACCCCTTGAGGATAGCCTGGACTGGCCGTCCTTGATTTCGGGGCAAAAATGACCTTAGGGGCATTTTGGTCATTTGCACACTGAAAAATTGAAAATCGCGATTTTTGCACATATTGCTATTTAATCACCATATAATGTTATTCTAATATCAAAATATCCTATTGAAGATGGCCTGGACCATTTTGGCCTCAAATCTTGTGTAGAAATGACCTAGGGGTATTTTGGTCATTTTGCATAGCAATAAAAATCGAGGCGTTACATGATGTAATTGGAGGAGGAGTGACCGAAGGTGCATCAGCCATGGGGGAGGATTTCTTGCATTTTAATTGTGGTTTAGAGTTGTGTTTAGGTGTATCTTTGATTAAGATTAAGATTAGGAATTTGTAAGAAAGTGTTTAGGTGAGAAATGGGTAATCAAGGTTGTCAAAACATATTTACGGAGTGGACTTGCATCATTAGTGAGTTATAAACTCATTTTCGTGCATAAACAATTCTAGACACAATTCCTTGATTTAAGGAATTGGAGAGTGAAATCTTGAGTTTTAAAAAGAGATTTAAATCTAATCTAAGCAATTTTAGCTTCTAATTAATTTTAATGGTTTATTTTGACTCTAGATTAATTATGGAAATTAATTAATCTTTGATTAGAGTCTAATATTGCTTAGATTTGCTTAATTACGTCATTAGGCTCAAAAACACTATTCTAGGGGCAAAATCATAATTTTGCACTAAAACTGCCCGGGACCACCGGGACTTAAACAGACGCTTTTAAACATGTAAAAGCATTATTTTAAACCTTTGCAGAAAGTTTCGGGCTCAAACGGCACCTTTACCCGTGTAAAAATGCTATGGGGGTATCTTGGTCATTTTGACCCGAAACTGCAGAAAATGAGACTTTCGCCTCCAAAACCACTCAAGGGTCATTCAATCCCCTTCAAAGATTGAGTTGGCCCTTCGAGGACTTCCAGGCCGGCCATCCCCGAATTTCGTGCCGAAAATGACCTCAGGGGCATTTTGGTCATTTTCCACTCAGACAGAAAATCGGGGCGTTATAAAAACCACGGCTTGATGATGAGAGATCTTAATGGTGGCTTTGATATCACCATGTGGTTGACCTCTAAAGCCCAAGGCTCGGTTCTTTTTTTTTGGTTTTAAAGAATGAGAAATGTAAAATTCTTGTTGGTTCCTTTGAAATATTTTTTTTCCTTGATGTTTGAAACCATGGCTTGATGATGAGGGTTCCTAAAGTTGATTTTAGTCTCAAAGGGACATGATAAATAAAATGTTGGTTAGTTCTCTTTGTCCATTTCTTTTTGAGCTTGATGGTGAGTCCAAGAAATGAAGTTCTTGGAACCATGGTGTTAAAGGACTCTAAAGCTCACTTCCATTTTGTTAAGATTGATTTGGGGTTGAGAGTTATATTCTTTAAAGTCTTAATATCAGCTCTAGCAAGATATAAAAAAATGAACCTACATTCATGTTTATATTTCAAGCCCTTGCACCTCATGTTTATATTTCAATGCCTTGCATATCATGTTTATTTTCAAGTCATCACCTTAAATCTTGAAGACTAAACAAATGGACTTGCATTTTCATGTTTAAGTTCAAGTCTTGCATTCCATGTTTATATTTCAAGTTATCACCTAATCTTAAATGCTTAAAAATGAACTTACATCTCATGTTTGTATTCAAGTCTTGCACATCGTATTTATATTTCCAAGCCATCACCTTAAAATGATAAAGACTAAAATGAGGTTGCATAGCATGTTATTCTTGTCATTACTTAAATCCCTAGAGCTCAAGATTTGCTCCTTGTATCTCAAATGGAAGTTTTGATGTTGGACATGCTTTTGAGGTTGTATTTTCAGCCTCATGATGATGATGAACTTGGAATGAAGTTTTATTTTACCTTATTTTATTTTAAGGTTCAAAAACTTGTGTCTTAGAATTTTTGAAAGCCTTGAATACTCAAAGGATAGTAAAAGTAGTAAACAAAAGACTTATTAACGAGATTTTAATTTTTGGTTTCCATTTTAGATGTTATTATTTGAGTTTCAAAAGGATAAATTAGTTTCAAGTGTCCTCTATGTCTTAAATTAATTCTTAAAGAAAACTAGTATCTTGAAAGGATAAAAACTGCAATTCCTAATGATTGTAAAAGTTAAAAACATAGCTACTGTTTTGATATTATAAATTCTGTAAAGTGCTATTTGGAATGATTTAAATGTGTATAAATCACTAGTAGTTGATGTAAAAATTATTTCTAGCATTTTCGGGATAAATTAGAAACTAGAAAGAACCGAAAATGTGGTTTTCAAGACTTCTAGAAATTGAAATTTGTTGCTACTGTTTTGAAATCATTAATTCTGTAAATATTCTGTTTGGGACTGATTTAATGTGTAAAATTACTATTAGTTGTGGAGATAATTAATTTTAGCATCTTAGGAAAAGCCGGTAGTTAGAAAGGGTCAAAAACGTAACTTCTAGAACCCCGAAAACTGTTTATTTTATATACTGCCCAAATTGTACAACATCGTTTGAAATTGTTCATGAGATTAAAAATTAGTGGGAATCATTATAATTGGTCTCTTAGATGCCTAAAAGAATAATTATAGTAATTAGGTTAAGCCAAGTTGTAGTTTTGAACTATTTGGGGCTAAAGTGTAATTACTGACAATTTGAGGATAATTATGTGATTGGTGTCTTATGATGATCTTTAGTGCACTATATAAATTATATATATTCTGTAAAGCATTTCATATGTATTAGCTGAGTCTGGTCCTTGATTCTAGCATACTAGGTAGGAGCATGTTTACTTTCCAATGAAATGATGATGGCGTGGTTATGTGAATCAATGTAAGATGAACAGCTATTATGATTGAATTATTTGAGATTCATAGTTGATGTATTTTATAGCATGTAGCAAATTTGGGAAATTTTGTTTCCAGCCATCATGCTGCCAAAATTTCGCCAAATTTGCAAACTTAGAAAAATTATGAAGTTGTGAGCATAAAATGCTAAATAATAAGCCATGATGATATCTATAATTATATGCTCATATTTGCATCTCTAAGTAGCATGCTAAGACTAAAAGCGACATAAGACACATGAAAATGATCATCTAGACTTCAATAATTAATGGTTATGAGAGGTAATCTAATAAAAAGGAAATGATATTTTAGATTCCAGGAATTAATGGTTATGAAAGGTGTTCCTATGCCCCCTATCCCACGCTCTGGGAGTCAGGAATTAGCTTATCAAGAAGATAAGTATAGACTAGTGACAATTAGTTAGGTATGAGCTTATAACCTAGAACTCTCAAGAGGAGAGAGTATTAGGGTGGCCTCCTACAGAAAGAAGTGAGAAATTTAAGTCACCTAAAGAATAAAAAAAAAAAGATCATGCCATGATATTTATGTTCTTTATGTCATTATTATTTTACATATGTTTCCTTATATTATGTTGCATCTAACATTGACATGTATTTCATGACAATAAGACTTATGCTAAAAAACAAGAGCCTTGGCTAATGGTATTTAGAACCTAATAAATGAACTATATTTATGCCCATTATTTGATAATAAAACCCGAGGTTCTTGAGGACATAGATGATGACACATATTAGAAGGTAAACACCCTACTGAGATTCTTATATAAGTTTCTCATCTCTTCTTCCTTCCTTTCCATCTCGTCTTCAGAGTTTGAAGGCATCGTTTGTGATCTTCATTGATGCTTTCACCTGGGAGTTGCACTTCAACGCCATTCACCAGACATATCACTTTGTGGGTCGATATGTAGTAAACTTTTTTGTCTTCATGGAGCACCCCTTCGCACACTTGGTCACTAGCTTTAGGTTTTCTCTTGCCACTCCAATCGCTAATGATTTTATTTTTCAGCGTGCTCATTCGTGATTACCGTGTCTACATACCTTGGTTACCCCTTCGCCAGACTGGACCATTGTTAGACTTATCCAAGGATTCACCTACCAAGCTTTCTTTAGACATTTTTGCCCCCACCGTTCCCATGGAGATAGGGGGTAATAGTAAGGGAAAGGCTATGGTGACATAGCCCATACGAGGAGTTTAGCATGCTCATAGGGGAGCTACTAGACCACACCGAGTTGCCCATGTCCAACCTCCCATTGTTTCGCTATACCTGACAAGCTGGCCTGTTAGATTGGTTACCTTCCTTCCTCCTAAGAGCGACAACAGTAGGAGTTAGCAGAGGACCTCATAGAGCACCTATGCACTTATCATGAGAGGTCTTCTTAGCTTGTATTTAGCTTTCCTTTGCATATTGTTTATGTTATTTTGGATGACTGTACTAATTCCAACCTTTATTGGTGGAAAGGATACTATTACTTATATGTATATTTTGGTATGCAAAAAGGAACATATGATATTGATAATTATATGATGATATGTTTATGCTCATGATATTGTGGTGTTTGTATTTCGTTTATGCTTGCAACATGTTTTTGTTATTTTTCCTTCTTATATATAAGACGAGTGATGTTTTTGTTCAATACGTGAGTCTCACGTTTTGTTTTAAAGTTTCAAAAAAAAATTTACCTGTAATTTCATTAAAGTATTTTCAAGAGTTGAAGTTAAGGACTGGAACAAAAGAGTAATAACTCATAAATAACTTAAATGCATCCTAGGCATGTTGGGTTAAATATTAGGGTGTTACAAGCAAGAGAAAACTAGGTGCAGAAGAGATTCTGTTGAGCGCCACAGTGCTCAAAAAGCGGCGCTCAATCGAGCATGCAAATGAAGAACTCGCACAAGAACACCGCTTGGGTGAGCACCGCAACCCTCAAATAGCAGCTGCAGTGCTTAGCTAAGACTAACCATGCACCCAAGAAAGATTTTGGAGAGCGCCATAGTGCTACCGTGCTCAACAGAGGTTACAAGAGTCGCAGCTTCATTCCTCTACTGCCATTCCTATAGAGGATGCAACTTAGGAAGGCTACTGCAGCAGATTTGGATCTAAACACAATGGAAACCATCCAGAAAGTGCAAGTGAATATTCCTCTATTAGATTCAATCAAGTAAATTCCTAAATATGCAAAATTCTTGAAAAATCTGTGCACTAATAGGAGGAAGATCAAGGGTAGTGGGGAGGACAAGGTGACTATAGGGGTAAATGTCTCCTCTATTAACAAGCTAGGAAATCTACCACTTACAATGACACAGGCATATTCTATGTCCCTTGCACTATTGGGGACATGCACATCACAATGACCCTGGCTGACCTTAAAGCTGGCATAAATGTTATGCCTAAGTCTTTCTACCAGTCCCTAAACTTTGGAGAGCTCAAGCCAACTGAGTTGTAAATTCAACTAGCCAACTGTAGCATCACAAGACTAGAGGGAATATTAGAAGATGTTCTTGTCTAAGTAAATGATTTAATATTCCCTGTTGATTTTTATGTGCTTGAGATAGAGAAACACCAATGTCAGCCAGCATACATTAATCTTGGGTAAACCATTTTTGAAAACTGCTAGAACCATGATTAAAGTGTTAGCTCCAGAACCTTATCAATTAAAGAAAATATTTTGAAGAATAATTAATATTTCTCTTGAGTTTCTTGTAAGATCATAAACAAAATTCTATCGTTAGCAAGAGCAAGGCTTACTCAAATAAGAATATATTTCACTATGCATGTGTAAACATGTTTATCTCATGTTACGAAATTTGAACTGAAGTGGAAGTGAAATAATATCCTTATTCAAGTAGAAAACAACTAACGATTGAAGAAGTATCAACGTTACAAAGAACCAAGTCTTTTTGAGTCTTTAGAAAGTAGCTCTAGACTTCAGAAAGTACACTAGAAAGGAAGAAATATATAAATCCCTTTGGCACCTTAGAGGTTACATGAATAGGCTCACACCACATGCACCTTATTGACTTGATCTTGTTTTGCATGCTTGGTGATTCATTGTGTTGCTTGGATTGAGTACATGCACTTTTACCTGTGAGATTTTGAACCTCTTTGATTAGATTATAATATGCCATCCTTATTTGTTCATGTGTGTTTCCCTTTTTCGATTTGCATTCTAGAACTTGCTTAGGGTCTTGCTTGAAAATATGTTTCCATGTGCATGCTTGAATATGATTGAGGTATTTTTCTTGTCTTTAGCTACTTGCCCATATAGCCAACCTTTGCATGTTACCATTGTTTAGCCCCTTTGAGCCTTATTGCCCATTCTTTTATTTTAGCACATCCTTAGCCAAAAGTGAAAAACCATGAAAACTCCTAGCCTTTTAGGCTTAAGAGAGCATTTGTGCAACTCTTATATATGTTTAACCATAAGTGTGGGGGAGAGAATGAGGACATGCCCCAATTTAAGTGTGGGGGAGGAATAATATGTACAAAAATAAATTTAGCAAGTGGCACACCAAGAAGAAAAAAAAAATTTTGATTGAAAAAAAAAAGAAAAAGAAAAAACAAAATTCTAAAAAAGAAAGTTTGGTTGAAGGTATGCCACATTGCAAAAGAAAGGCCTATAATTGTGTTGAGTTGGACAAAGTGTACCCTTAGACACTTGTGCTCTTGGTGTATGCATTTGCTCTCCTTTGACTTGAGGTTTAACCCCATTGGCCTCTATTTTTATCCATCTTCACCCAAGCCCCATTATAACCAAAGGTAAGTCCTCTTGATTCAGTATGCATATGTGTGTGACAAAATGGAGAATGAGACCTGTAGCAAGTTTAAGGTAATGCATTTTCATTTAAGGTGATTGAGTGTGCATATTGTAACACCCTAAAAATTATTTAAAAATTAATTTGAGCTTTACTAGTCATAATTTGAAAAATCTGATAGTTTTAGTGATGATGAGGATGGTCCAAGGGATTTGTAAATATATATATATATATATATATATAAATAGTAACCTTATGGGCCCCACAAGCCCGTCGAGACAGCCGAAACCCTAGAATTGGGACCCGAAGGTGTCCAAAGTTGAGAAATTATAGGATTAAGATTAGAAATAGTTAGAAATGGGGATTTTATACTTAGAATTAATTTTCGGGTAATGTCTTACTAACTGGGTACAGTGTTTCACCCGTTTGGTGGAGTTTCGATGTGTAGTTTTTAACGCCGTACAAGTTACTTAGTGGCTAAGTAACCTTTACCAAACACTTTATGCCAAGTAGATGACAAGGATTTAAACTTGAAAAGTAAGTTTTAATCATGACCTTTGATTTATTATATTTTACTTGGGAGCCAATAACTCATCCGTTCGGTGGAATTTCGGTGTGCGATTTTAATACCGAAAAAGCTACTTGCTCACCAAGTTAATGTGAGCCACTTATCTTGAGCCAAGTGGATGGCCAAGCTTCATTCTTTGACCAAGAAACCAAATCTTAGCCATCCATTTCATTATTTCATTTTGAAAAAGGAATAAATATCCATTTTGACTACTTTTACACCTAGATAATGATAAATCACCAAACTTATCACTCCAACACCATCAATTTCGGCCAAGACCCCAAAATACATCAGACTTCATCTTCTTTCTCTCATTCCACCATTAACAAACTTGAAGCTTCATAAACCTTAGCCTAAACTTGACAAAACACCAAGATCCTTTCACAAAACTTGTTCTACTCCTCATAACTTATCAAACTAACCGATTGGAATTTCAATTCCTTATCAATCCTCA
The DNA here is from genome assembly GCA_031216125.1 of Dalbergia cochinchinensis. Lineage (NCBI taxonomy): Eukaryota > Viridiplantae > Streptophyta > Magnoliopsida > Fabales > Fabaceae > Dalbergia > Dalbergia cochinchinensis. The sequence continues at coordinate 27,741,895 of CM062372.1, read as the reverse complement.
CCTTGGTATCTCATACATCACTGATTAAGGAAGGGCTTGGTGCTGATTTGGTGGCCTTGAAGTGAGCAAGATCACTCTTGGAACATCCTTGAAGCCAAGATCCCTAAAGCCACCAAAGTAGAGTTTTATTTGTTCACTTTTCTTTCTAATTTCTCTCTGATTGTTTCTGATTGAATTCCATTGATGTGTTTAATTTGGTGGAGAGTTTGGATGATGTTAAAAATCATTTTTGCTGAAGAGAAATTGAAACATGCATGCTGGATTTTCGGTTCTGTTCGAGCAAAGAACTACCACAAATTTTCTGGGCGAATTGTGGGTATTTTTATGAGCTATAAAAATTATATGTTGAAGATAACATCCTAAAACAACTCTGAGAATTTCATGGAGCATGATAAAGACTCTAACTACCTGAAAAAAATCATGAACCGAGACTATGTCTATACTGCCTGATTTTCTGGTCTTGAAGCTATCATTTTGTCTAATTTTTTTGTCATAGCAAATGATTGAATTATCACTTGAAATTTTTATAAGGTCTTTCAAACACCTTGGGGTTCAACCTTGATTTTTAGTTTGAATTGATTCAATCATTTGCTAGGGTTAAAAATTATGAGATTCTGGTTCTGAGCTGAGGCTGAGTGGTTTCTGACCACGAAGATTGTCTAATTTTGTTAAACACGTTAGATAAGGAGTTTTGTTCTGAAATTTTTATAGGGCCTTGTGGACACATTGAGGTATCTTGGAGAATTTTTATAGTGCTTGCAATGGATGTTTGATGGATAGAATAAATTGTATTCCTTTAGCATGAATTCTGCCAACTTGCTGTATTTGTACTGAAATGAATTTAAGTATTGAGTTGATGATATAATGACTCTTAATTTAAGTATGATGAGTATGAATGCATGCTAGACAATTTAAAGATTGATTTATAAGGCAAAAATGAGAATTACTTGTGATTGAAAGCCTACATGTGGCTTATGCATGTATTTGAGAAAAGAAAGTACATGATGTAGTTATATGAGAAGAGTGAATGTATAAATTTTACTCGTGCATGTTTTGACATATGGAAAAAATAGAAACAAGACTTATGTGCAATGAGGGAAGGCAAAAAGAGGAACTTCCCTAGAGATAAAAGGGAAGGCAAAAAGATGAACTTCCCTAGAGATAACATGAGTCGGTAGACGTATCAGCTAGGAATAGTTCTGTGTGAGAATTAGAGAAAGTACATCTAATAATCATGTATAGGAATGAGCATAGTCCTGATAAGCAATCTATTTCCCTTGTGTGGTGTGAACCACTATAAATACCATGTGGTATAAACTATTCATTGTAAAGTTATCCATAGTAAATACCAGTTGGGTATACACTAAGTCTTTCCTATGTTGATGAAAAGAGAAAAATGTATCGAGTTGAGTTCTATGGCCACAAGTAAAACCAAGTCACTTTGAAATGAGTTCACTGTATTTAGCATATGCATACTCATATCATATTTAATTTCTTGATTAGGATTATTAACTATATGTTTGAGCTTTATGATATGTGTGTATTAAGTGATTGATCATTAAAAACAACCCACTTGGGAAATTTGATTTGGAACTTTAAAAACAAATCATTATTATGTAATGCTTGATCACCTTTTCTTAATAAACCGAAGTGGCTGGGGCGATGACGATGACATTATGGTTGAATTTTTGGGGAGTTACCCTACTGAGAATTGTATAATTCTCACCCTTATGTGTTTTGTGCTCCCATGTCGTCTCCAGGTTAATCTAGAGAATGATGCGGCTGCTATGTGAAAGAACTTAGAATTACAGTAATTTAATGGTTGATGTTTTTAATTTACTGTACTTAGTTAATTTACATGTATGTTAATATAAGAGAGAATGTATATGTATTAAAGCTCTTAGAAGAGCTTCCTTTTTTACTTAGCTATGTATTCAATAAATGTTGTGTTTCTTTGTTATATATTTTAACCAAATTACGCTAGTTATTACATGATCATATCGCATTTGCTATAGTTATTTAAGAAAAGTCTGATAATTTATAAGTAACATGTAACACTCTCCCTACTATAGTGCTATGCTCGAGTCATAACATTATAGTAAGTAGTTGTTGTAACATCCTAATTTTTAACCCAATACTCTAGAACATATTTAGGTTAATCATTAGTCTGTTACTTCATAGTTCTCATTTAACTTTGAATTACTTAGCGGAAAATACGGGTAATTTTTTTTTGAAAAACAAAGTGAGAGCCACGTGATGCGATAAGCGGTACACCATGTAAAGTGAAACAATTATTTCACAACATCATAACATGAGGCACAACATGAACATCACTGGATATCATCTCATATATATATAATTTGCCCACTTATAAGTGTGGGACTTAGTTTAGTACAGGGGAAATGCATAAAAGAAAATACAACATAAAACATGAGCATAATCTACTCCCCTACCCGAGTGCACCTAATAGGATAACCTCTAAACAAAAGAAGGTTTATCCCCATCTAAGTGGTGTGTGCTCTAACCGGGTACTCCATCGGTCCATCGTCACCTCCTACTGACGTCCGTCTCATGAACGAGGCAAGTATCCGGGAAACTGTGCGAGCTCCTCGGGCGTAAAGAGGCGGAACGGGGATCGAGAGTGACCCCCGCGATGTGGCCGCATCTCCGGTCGTCGTGCAAGTCGAGGCTGAGTCACGGTATCCTCACTGCCCTCCCTCATCAATGGTGGAGAGGGGGCAGAGCTCGCTATACGGAAGAGTACGCGGGTCCTCGGACGGTCGGTCTCGGAAGTAGGTCCGGCACGTGTCGGGATAGTCTCGCATGGCTAAGGCAGCGGTGTGCATGCGAGCACTCTCGTCATGCGTCTGGCGCCGCAGACTCAAAAACCCGCTGCGTCGTCGCCATAGGGTGCGATCGGGGAGAAGTGATGGGTGTGCAGGATGAGCGAAGGCGTCCCACGCACATGAAAACCCGCACCGCACCCCTCAAAATGGTATGACCCGTGAGCCGGGTCATAGTGCACCTCCCATGTCGGGGTGTCCACGAACACTACGAACGTCACCATCTGAAGACGTGACGGAAAGAAAGAGATAGAGGGAGTGAGAATCTTGCTAAAGAATCTCAGTAGGGCCTCCTACTACCTAGGTGTCATCATCTACGTCCTCAGGAACCTTGGGTTTATTTATTCAAAGTGACTGAGCATGTATTAGGTTCATTTTAAACTTTAAAATATATTTTAGCCAAGGTCCATTCATTTTAGGATGATCTTAATGTCATGGATGCAACATATTAGAAAATGTATGCATGGCACTACCTAATGCACACACATAAAACATAACATCAAGCATCATCATTCTTGGTGGCATAAAGTGGCAATAGTAACATTCATATGGGACAAAACTTAGTGACATAATCATAATCATGAAACTTCTCTTCCTCATGGGCCACCCTAAAAGACAATCAAACTGGGGGTGCTCGGCCGAACCGGTGTCACCCTAACGTGTCATACATCTAGGTTATGAGCTCATACCTTAACTAGTCTTCACTAGTTCTTACTTACCACTTAACGATAAGCGTATCATAAATCATAAATCCCGACTATCTGAGTACGGGTTAGGGGGCAAAACTCTTAGGGGTGCTCGGCCGAACCGGTGTCACCTAAGAGTATAAAATGGTACCGATGTCACATGAGTTCTATGGAGGTGCTCGGGCGAACCGGTGTCATCCTAGAACCCATCTTAGTACGTTAATTTTGAAAATTTCTTTAAGTCCCCAAATTTGTCGGAAATTAGCACAACGGTCATTACAATCAATTTCCTTCCAAATTTGCTTTATGCCACATAAACATATAACCTCATAAATTCCTCATATGAATAACATCATCATCATTAGCATACTTCATGCATCATCATAAAACATCCAAACGCCTACCCTCACGGTAGCTTATGTTTTGACCCTTACAGTCTTAATCTTGAAATATAGTTCTCTACATCCGCTGCTCATATTTTAAGCACCTAAGGCTCATAATTAAACATCGTACATAATCCTCTCATTTTACTTTTAAATCTGAATAGCATAGGGTGGAAATCCTAACATGTGAATACGGGTTCTAGAACTTACGTTTTAGACCCTTTCTTGGTTCCGCTACTAAGGCGCTATATATTAAATCTAAATCAATTATGAGGCATTCCTATGCTTAAGGACTAATTATTAATCATGTTTACCATGTTGTAAGGGTGCTGGACAGAATCCAGAAAATTAAATGTTCTAAGAGTTCTACATTTGCATTTTTACGGTTTTCTAGTTACTAGTTTCCCCATAAGTGCTAGAATTCAATTCTAACTCAAATGATACCAAGTTTTTCATGTCTAAACAATCTAAATCTGATTATGTCCCCATTAAAACAGTTTGGAAAAGTTCCATAAACAAATGGGTCAAAACTATGTTAAATTCTAGCTTTACGGTATTTCTAGTTAGCTAGTTTCTTACCTATCATGCATAGGATCGCTTCTACATCATCATATGATATTTTTACACATTCCAACACATCAAAACATCATCATACAGCATCACACTCATCACATCAGAACCGAAAACATTTAACTTAAATGAGAGAGTTAAATTGACATTTCTAGGTACATAAGTTAACTAGTTTCTCTTGGAATCGATCTAGAACTTCTAAAACTTTTTGCAAAACATTTTAATTCATCAAGAGGCTAAGTGAAGCCTTAGGTCACTGACCAAAACATATTCCATCCCCTAAAAGATAACAAAATCACAACTTGTGATGACATAACCTTATAAAGATTTGTAAAGCTTTAGGGAAAACTTAAAACATAGACTATTGGTCCTAGTAGCTAGATGAAAACTCATTGCAAGTCCATCATCACTACTTGGCCGAAATTATTCATTCAAGGAATACATTCACATATAACTTTAACTTGGAATGAAATGGGCAAGTCTTTGAGCTCTAGGTTCTTAAGTCATGACATAAACTAAACGTGCTCATGCTTTTCGTTTTTAATCTTGCTTACAAAGTGAAGTGATGACTTAAAATTAAATATGCAAGGCATAACTTAAACGTGCAAGCTTGAAAGTAAATATGCGAGGCATAAACTTAAACGTGCAAGCTTGAAGGTAAATATGCATGGTTCAATTCTTTATTTTAGTGCTCTTGGCCCAACAACAATCGACTTTAAGGCTGAAATAGATAGGCATTCGAGAAATTAATTAAATGGTAATGCAAGTTCAATTCTTTATTTTAGTGCTCTAGGCCCAACAACAATCGACTTTAAGGCCGAAATAAAAAGGCTTTGAGAATTAAATTAAGTGATGAGACAAGTTCCATTTTAATCTTTATGTTCTTAGGTGATAGCTTGAAAGTAAAGGTGCATAACAAGAATGTAAACATGAGTGCAAGCATAAGATAGATTATGCAAGTTCATTTTATCTTTCTAGAGCTCTTAACAAGACTTTAAAGGAATTTAAACCATAACCCAAACTCATCCAAACAAGGTAAAGTCAAGCTTAGAGTTCTTTAAAACTTAATATTTTTAGGAAATCAAACCATGAAGCTTGGAAAATTTAAGGAAATGGCCGAAATCATCAAGAAGAAAAAGGAACATATTAAAACTCTAGAGTTCATGATCTTGGTGATATATTAACACCAACATCATGAGTCCTCATCATTGAGTTCATAGAGCCATTTAAAAACATCCTCAAAGCTAAAGTTCGTAAGAGTTCAAGAGAAGAAAAACTAAAAACATTTTTGCTCAAAAACAAAGATCAAGCTCTAGAGTTTGTTTCAAGTGATGAACATCATCATGAAACTCTCTTCATCAAGCTCTCATTCCTTTGTTCTCCAAGGCCTATGGCCGAAAATGAAAAGGAAAAAGGAGTGGAAATGAATTTCTAAAGAGAAACAAGAGAAACTATGAACATCAAGCTTGAAACAAGAACTTTAAAGAAAAGAATACATGAAAGAAAATCCCTACTTGGTGTGATGAACTTGAAGATGGAAGAAGAAGATGAAGATGGAAGAAGAAGATGAAGATGATGAAGAACTTTGAAGAGCTTGAAGAACTTGAAGAACACTAGAACTTTGAGAGAAAAGAAAAGCTTTGAGTGTTTCCTAAACTTAGCAAATGATCTAAAAGTGGTGCAAGCTCCTCAAGGCATTCTATTTATAGAGAAATGAAACAAATGGAGGGAGCTCATGGGTGAAGAGGTTTCGGCCATGAGGGTGCAGATTGGAGGCTTTCCATGAGTTCCATGAGGTGAGATAATGTGTTCTTGAGGTATGGTGAGGTATGGTTCAAAGCATGGTGAGGTATGGCTCAAGGTATGGCTCAAGCATGGTTCTTTGAGTGAGAAAACAATTTAATATGTGTGGTAATTGGAGAGAGATGGCCGAATATGCATCAGCCCATGGGGGAGGTTTCTTTGCATTTTAATTGTGGTTTAGAGTTGTGTTTAGGTGTATCTTTGATTATGCTTAAGATTAGGAATTTGTAAGAAAGTGTTTAGGTAAGGTAAATGGGTAATTAAGGTGGTCTAGACATAATTAAGGAGTGGTCTTGCACCATTAGTGAGTTAAATCCTCAATTTAGAGTCTAAACAACTCTAAACACATTTCCTTGATTTAAGGAATTGGAAAGAGAAAACACTATTCAAGATTCCAAGACTAGGAGTCTTGAGTTCTAAAAAAGGATTTAATGTTTAATCTAAGCAATTTTAGGTTCTAATTAACTTTAATAAATTATTTTGACTCTAGATTAAGTAGGGAAATAAATTAATCTTCGTTTAGAGCCTAATATTGCTTAGGTTTGCTTAATTACGTCATTAAGCTCAAAAATACTATTCTAGGGGCAAAATCGTAATTTTGCACTAAAACTGCCCGGGACCACCGGGACTAAAACGCTATAGGGGTATTTTGGTCATTTTGACCCGAAACTGCGGAAAACGAAATTTTCACTTCCGAAAGCATTCAAGGGCCATTTAATCCCCTTCAAACATTGAGTTGACCCTTCGAGGACGACCGAGTTGGTTACCCTCGAGTTCGGGTCAGGAAATGACCTCAGGGGTATTTTGGTCATTTCCCTCGGACAGAGAAATCGGGGTGTTACAGTTGTTACCTATAACTTATATATATTTGCAATTTCTTAACTATATGAAATATACACATATAAGTTGTAATAAATATGAGCCTTGCACTAACAACTATACTAACTTGTCTCAAATCAATTTTTGCTCACAATGTGATAGTCAACTTATAGGAATAGCAGAAATGTAATGCGCATCCTAAGAAGTCAGTCACACGATAATTTACATCTTATATCAGATCCATAGTAAGTTAAGTCACACAGTTATACTATATACATTCATACCTAATTACATATATATATATATATATATATATATATATATATATATATATATTATGAACAACCCTACCCTGGTCCTTGCAGTGACCACCTAATCCGGGTTAGGGCCTATCAAAATACAACTGACTACATACAGATAACCTTACCCCCTCGGTCAGTGGCTCATCAAAAAGTCAAATGTAAGAGCCTATGATAGTTAAACGGTATGAGGGAATCTAAGCAAACGTAAGTCTCACAACAGTAGTAGTGGACAAATGAGCAAATAGTACATAAACACGGATACGAGACTCAGCGACCAGGTACACTGACTGTAACTCCGGGTCATAATACCACTGCAATTCAGGCATCTCAAGACGGAGCACGATCGAGGCCATCTATATAAAATACATCACGCAGCAGGAATGAGAATCAATGATTCCCAGTAGGAAAATATACTAGTCTACTACTCAATGATATTCAACTTTAGTTATTTATAGAATGGTTTCTTAGTTAGAATCATTATTTCTTATGGCTTAATTTTATTAGAAAACTTTAAATTTAATGGTAGAACTCATAAGACTCTTCTGATATACTTCTCTCTGGATCGTACTGTCCATGATGTAACGCCATCACGTTACAACCTGATATAGTTCACTAGATGGAGTACGTCTACTACATCTCATCTAGAATAGCCTTGCTATTCTCAGTACATCCCTTCCTTCATAATGATGTAATGCCGTCGCGATTACAACCTGATATAGTTCTAAGGGTGTAGCACGTCTACTACTACCCGTGAATCCATGAGCTTACCATTAAGCAATTAGTTATTATGTAAAGCTTGTTTTCTTGATTTCCCTCTCTTTGTGTGAGATTTGTTTTCTTACATTCCCTCTCTTTATGAAGCTCAATTTCTTATACTTGTCTGAGTTTTCCTTGGAATTTCTTTAAACTCTTATGAGATATTTCCTTAAAGTCTCTTGAATTCTTATGAGATATTTTGTTAAAATCTACTAAATATGTATGAGATATTCTATTAAAACCTCTATTCATATTCTGTTCATGTGCTCATGTCATACTAGTACAAGATGCCAGTATTTCATCAATTAAAAGCATCAATTTATTTTCAGCACAATGGCAGATTTCATATATTTGTAGCACAATTTAATATGCAATTCAAACCAATGAATTGGAGACTATAAAAATTCTCAATGACACCAAAATGCGTCCACAAGGTTCCATAAAAATTTCATAGCAAAAAGAGTTCTCTAGCTATGTCAACAAAATTAGACAAATTTGGTCGTCAGAGACCATCGATTCTCAGCTAAATTCCTGAATTCCCTAATTTTTAACCTTAGAAAATGAAACCAGAAAATTAGGAATAAAAATCCTTGTAAAACCTTAAGATGTCCCTAATACCCTGTAAAAAGTTCAAAGAAAAAATCGGTCATTTCCTATGGTAACAAAAATAGACAAATTTGCAGCTTCAGTTCCAATAGTTCAGGCAGCAAAGGTACAATTTCGGTTCTTGATTTTTTAAACATAGCAAAAGTGACCAGAATACCTCAAAACTTTTACTGAAGATGCCTCAACATGTTAGCTACATCATATAAAATTTTCAGTTCAATCTAAGGCCTCTAAATAGGTCAGCAAATTCGTGAAAACAGCTGCCCTGTTGAAATCCGAAAATTCAGCAAACCAGTTCAACACTCATATCTATTGCATCCTTTATATTCATCCAACTCACATATATATGAATCTTGAAGATAAATTTTAGATTTCATAAAATAATTTCAAACATATTTCAAGGATTTATATTAACAAACTAGCCAAACAATCAGCAAGTAATAGACTAGAATTTTTTTCCTACCTTTCTTCCAAGCTTTTCTCTAGTTTTTCCTTTCCAATCAACCTCCAAACCCCTCTGTTTCAGCACCTTTGTGCACTGCTATGAGGACCCAAAGTGCAGGGAAAAACAAGTTTTTGATTTAAGTTTGATGAAGAGGATGTGTTCTTGAAGTTAGTTTAAGTGTATGTTTAAGTGTATCATTGAAAGACTAAAAGGTTTCATTGAGTTTCATGAAGCAAAAATGGAAGAAAGTGAAGGCAAGAAGAAAGAAACATGTGTTGTGCCTAACCGAGAATGAAATGAAATTTCCTTGCCCTTTTTCCTTTTTATAAACATACTTCCTTGGAGAGAAAGTAAAGGAGTTTTTATTTCCAGATCAATATGCCTTCTATCAGTGTTAGGAATATCTATATTTATTTCATTATTCTAAGTAAAAATTTATTTAAGATATGATAATGCCCATTAGTTGAACCACTTTAGATGTTTTGGTATACCGGTTATTACTATTTTGGTGTACCGTTTCTTATCATTTCAGTACCCCATTGACATAAAAAAAACTTTATCGGGTAAAATTATCATTTTAACCATATCCTAATTTTTATTTTGTCCTAATATCATTTATAAGATCTCATCCTATATTACTGATTAAATTATTATTATTTTAAATTTTTAATCATATTAAATTAAATTTCATTTTTTTTTTACAGAATCCTTATATTGTTCTGATCCTAACAGTGTCGACCAAAATTTTTAAAATCCCCACTAATTATTCACAATTAATTATATTAGCAGAGAAAAATATAAATAGGCAAATCGTTACATTCTACCCCCCTTTAAAAAAAATTTTGCTCTCAAAATTTAGTACTTGTGAAAAGTGCGGGATAGTCTTTTCACATACTGGATTCTAACTCCCATGTATACTCCTTAGAACCTTCTTTTCCCCACACGACCTTGACAAGAGAGACAGACTTCCCTCGAAGTTGTTTCACGCTTCTATCTACTATTTGTGCCGGAGGTAAGTCGAAAGTTAAGTCATCCCTTAGTTGTAGTGATTCAGGTTCCAGTATATGACTAGAATCAGGGTTGTATTTCCGAAGTTGTGACACGTGAAATACATCATGGAGGTTTGAAAGATGTGGAGGTAAAGCTATCCGGTATGCTACTGAGCCTATACGACTTAGGATTTGGAATAGACCTACAAAGCGAGGATTTAACTTCCTGACTTTAATGGCCCTACCTATCCCGGTCATAGGGGTAACTTTCAAAAAGACGTGATCTTCCTCCTGAAATTCTAATGGTCTCCTCCTCTTATCAGCGTAGCTTTTCTGTCGGCTCTGAGCAGTCAACATCTTACTTCGGATTCTCTTTATCTGTTCAGTAGTCTGTTGGATGAGGTCTGGTCCCAAAAGGATAGCTTTGCTTGATTCATACCAACAAAGTGGCGATTGCCACTTTCTTCCATACAAAGCTTCATAAGGGGCCATTCCGATACTTGCGTGATAGCTATTGTTGTAGGAAAATTCGATCAGTGGCAAACAACTGTCCCAACTCCCACGATGTTCTAGTACACATGCTATCAACATATCTTCCAGTATTTGAATGGTCCTTTCAGTTTGTCCGTCGATGCAGGGATGATAAGCTGTGCTTAGACAAAGTTTGCTTCCAAAAGCTTTTTGAAAAGCTTCCCAAAATCTTGATGTGAATCGTGGATCCCGGTCTGAAATTATAGTTAAAGGAACGCCATGAAACCTCACAATTTCCCCTATATAGAGTCTAGCCAATTTCTCCAGAGAATATGAGACTCTGATAGGTAGAAAATGTGCAGACTTAGTTTATCCACTACAACCCAGATAGCATCATATCCGGACGATGTTTTGGGTAATCCCGTTACCAAGTCCATGGAAATGCTTTCCCATTTCCATCCTAGAACTTCAAGAGGTTGTAGTGTACCTGGTGGCTTCTTATGTTCAATTTTCACCTTCTGTCAAGTCAAACACTTAGATACTATTTCTGCTACATCAACCTTCATTTTTGGCCACCAGAACATCTTCTTGAGATCTCTATACATTTTTGCGACTCCTGGGTGTACAGAGAAATTACCTTGGTGAGCCTCTTCTAGAATATCACGACAAAGATTTCCCATTCTCGGTACACAGATCCGATCTTGATACCTCCATATCCCATCTTTATCTCGGGCAAACCCGGTCTGCTTCCCAGATTGAACTGAGGCCATCGTTTTCTGAAATTCTGAATCTTCTTGCTGAGCTCGTGAAATCTCCTTCTTGATGTCACTTGTGATCATAATTTGACCCAAATAGACACTTTTAGGCCTTTCTTCTATTCCCAAATTAAGGTTTCGAAAAGTCTCTTCTAACTCTGTCTCCTTAATCATCATCCAAGAAATACCCAAGGTCTTTCTGCTAAGAGCATCTGCTACCACATTTGCCTTTCCTGGATGGTAGCTTAGATCAAAGTCATAATCTTTCAAAAATTCCATCCATCTACGTTGTCTCATGTTCAAGTCTTTCTGATCAAAAAGATATTTGAGACTCTTGTGATCAGAAAAGACTTCAAACTTTACTCCATAGAGATGGTGTCTCCAAATTTTCAAAGCGAATAATACTGCTGCCAGTTCAAGATCGTGAGTAGGGTAGTTCACCTCATGTAACTTCAGCTGCCTTGAAGCATAGGCCACCACATTTCTATTCTGCATCAAAACACACCCTAAGCCTCTTCCTGACGCATCACAGTAGACCTCAAATGGACCATATGGATCTGGCAAGGCCAACACGGGTGCCATTATCAATCTCTACTTGAGTTCTTGAAAACTCTTCTTACACTCTATCATCCAAGTTAATGGTGTATTCTTGCGAGTTAGCTTTGTCAAAGGCAAGGATATCTGGGAGAATCCTTTGATAAATCTTTTATAATACCCAGCTAATCCTAAGAAACTTCGAATTTCTGTAACAGTGGTTGGCCTTTCCCACTTTAGAACTGCTTCAATCTTTGCTGGATCAACTGTGATTCCTCCCTGTGATATGACATGGCCAAGAAATTTTACTTCCTTCATCCAAAACTCACATTTTGACAACTTGGCATATAATTTCCGCTCTCGCAAAATCTGTAGCATAGTTCGGAGGTGCGTCTCATGTTCTTCCTCGGTCTTCAAATAGATGAGAATATCATCTATAAAGACAACCACAAACTTATCGAGATAAGGTCAGAAAATTCGATTCATGTAGTCCATGAAAATCGCTGGGGCATTTGTTAATCCAAAGGACATCACTGTATATTCATAATGCCCATACCGTGTTCTAAAATCAGTTTTTGGAATATCTACTTCCCGAACTCGAATCTGGTGATACCCCGATCTCAAATCAATTTTGGAGAATACTGTCGCTCCCCTTAGTTGATCCATGAGATCATCAATCCTTGGGAGAAGATATTTATTTTTTATTGTCACCTTATTCAATTGTCTATAGTCAACACATAGCCTCATACCTCCATCCTTCTTCTTCACCAGGAGTACAGGAGCTCCCTATGGTGATGCACTGGGGCGGATAAAATGTTTACTCAACAGCTCTTCAATCTGCTTCTTCAATTCTACTAATTCCAAAGGAGACATCCGGTAAGGAGCTATTGAAATCGGACCCGTTCCTGGTACCAAGTCAATAAAGAACTCTATCTCCCTCTGTGGGGGAAACAGTTTTTGGAATATCTACTTCCCGAACTCGAATCTGGTGATACCCCGATCTCAAATCAATTTTGGAGAATACTGTCGCTCCCCTTAGTTGATCCATGAGATCATTAATCCTTGGGAGAAGATATTTATTTTTTATTGTCACCTTATTCAATTGTCTATAGTCAACACATAGCCTCATACCTCCATCCTTCTTCTTCACCAGGAGTACAGGAGCTCCCTATGGTGATGCACTGGGGCGGATAAAATGTTTACTCAACAGCTCTTCAATCTGCTTCTTCAATTCTACTAATTCCAAAGGAGACATCCGGTAAGGAGCTATTGAAATCGGACCCGTTCCTGGTACCAAGTCAATAAAGAACTCTATCTCCTCTCGGGGAAATTCAGTATATCTTAAAATACATCAAAGTATTCTCGGACTACTGGAATCTTTTCTAATTCCTGCTCACCCTCTACTAAGCTAGTCATCAAGAATATATACCCCTGTCTACTAGACTCTCCACATCCTAATTCTAAGGAATTTAGGTAAAAACACATGGAGACTTTTTGTTCAGAAAGGATATCTGATGGGAATACTACTATCTTATCATAGCATCTTAACATCACATGGTTGGCAGAAAGCCAATCCATGCCAAGAATAAGATCGAGACCAACTAATGGCAGGCAGACTAAGTCAATTATGAATGTCCTACCCTCAACTTGAATAAGAACGCTCTTACAAACTTGACTTGTCTTTACAGGTTTATTAGCAAGTGTGTGGACAGCCAAATCATGGGGCAAATCAGATATGGGCAATTTTAGAAAATGTGCACATTTCAAAGATATAAATGAGTGTGTGGCTCTTGAATCATACAGTACTGTCAGGGATTCTTGGTTAATTCTGCACATACCTTGAATGAGCTCCTCAGATAATGTAGCTTCTTCAACATTCATAGTATAAACACGTCCCTGTTGTTGTGGCCTGGAAAAAGGAGGTAAATCTCTAGTCGGACATTCTCCACTCATGTGACCTGGCTTTCTGCAGCGATAGCAAACGTTCTGTCCAAATAAACATGGTTTATCACCATGATGCTTCCCACATTTCGGGTATTCCTTGTTAGTAATCGACCTCTGTAGCTGCTTCCCTTTTCCATTCCCATGAGGAAAATCCCTTCGTGGCGGTAGAGGCGAGTTTAAATCTTAGGCCTTGCGGTGCAAAATTCCTCCTATTATCATATTGTTTTGCTCGGGACATAGTCAACTTCTTACCGTATTCTTCCACTAGAGTGCTCTTATTCACCAATGTAGGAAAATCTCTAATTTCCATTGGTCCTACAGTCATCAAGATATTCTCCCGTAGGCCCCCTTCATATTTCACACATTTTCACTCCTCATTGAGGTTTTGCTGATAAATGGTAGAAAACTTACATAATTCCTCAAATTTAGCTGTGTACTCAGGCACAGTCATATTTCCCTGTTGGAGTCTCAGGAATTCCAACTCCTTTGCATTTCTTATAGAAACAGGAAAATATTTCTTGTAAAAGGCCTCCTTGAACACTTCCCAAGTAATCTCAATACCAACTCCCTCCAAGAGCCTCCGTGTTCCAACCCACCAAGAATTTGTATCAGCATCCAGTATAAAAGCAGCAAAAATTACCTTTTGTTGATTTGAGCAATCCAGCACTGAAAAGATTTTCTTAATGGTCTGCATCCATTCTTCCGCCTTATCAGGGTTCACAATTCCCCTAAAACGAGGTGGACATGCCTTTTCGAATTCCGAGAACATTAACCGCTCATGGCCATTGTCATTATCATTCCCTTGTCCCATTTGTCTTCCTAGTATTTCCATCATTCGATTAGCAGCCACTGCTTGTTCTCTAACAGCCTAGGCCATATTCCGAAAATCTTACATAAAGGCTGATGTGTTCTCATCGGGCATACCGTTGGTGTTATTGTTAGTCCTACGCCTACCTGAAGCCATTAGTTCCTGCCACACATAACAAATATATTGAGGTGATCAGTCTCAACACAAAGCTAAGTGTGACAAAACTAAGTACTTCAAAAGTAGACTGTCATGCTTATAATAATCTACTCCTTATCTCAACAGATAAGACTCTATTGCATGACACTAAAATTTCAGAGTGTGCTTTAGAAGCAAGTCAGACCATCCCCAGGCTCTAATAGGATGAACTACTCTGATACCATAATGTAACACCCTCCCTACTATAGTGCTATGCTCGAGTCATAACATTACAGTAAGTAGTTGTTACCTATAACTTATATATATTTGCAATTTCTTAACTATATGAAATATACACATATAAGTTGTAATAAATATGAGCCTTGCACTAACAACTATACTAACTTGTCTCAAATCAATTTTTGCTCACAATGTGATAGTAAACTTATAGGAATAGCGGAAATGTAATGTGCATCCTAAGAAGTCGGTCACACGATAATTTAAATCTTATATCACATCCATAGTAAGTTAAGTCACACAGTTATACTATATACATTCATACCTAATTACATATATATATATATTATGAACAAGCCTACCCTGGTCCTTGCAGTGACCACTTAATCCGGGTTAGGGCCTATCAAAATACAACTACCTACATACAGATAACCTTACTCCCTCGATCAGTGGCTCATCAAAAAGTCAAATGTAAGAGCCTATGATAGTTAAATGATATGAGGGAATCTAAGCAAACGTCAGTCTCACAACAGTAGTAGCGGACAGACGAACAAATAGTACATAAACACGGATACGAGACTCAGCGACCAGGTACACTAACCGTAACTCCGGGTCATAATACCACTGCAATTCAGGCATCTCAAGACGGAGCATGATCGAGGCTATCTATATAAAATACATCACGCAGCAGGAATGAGAATCAATGATTCCCAGTAGGAAAATATACTAGTCTACTACTCAATGATATTCAACTTCAGTTATTTATAGAATGGTTTCTTAGTTCGAATCATTATTTCTTATGGATTAATTTTATTAGAAAATTTTAAATTTAAAGGTATAACTCATAAGACTCTTCTGATATACTTCTCTCTGGATCGTACTATCCATGATGTAACGCCGTCACGTTACAACCTGATATAGTTCACTAGATGGAGTACATCTACTAGCCTTCCTATTCTCAGTACATCCCTACCTTCATAATGATGTAACGCCGTCGCGATTACAACCTGATATAGTTCTAAGGGTGTAGCACGTCTACTACTACCTGTGAATCCATGAGCTTACCATTAAGCAATTAGTTATTATGTAAAGCTTGATTTCTTGATTTCCCTCTTTGTGTGAGATTTGTTTTCTTACGTTCCCTCTCTTTATGAAGCTCGATTTCTTATACTTGTCTGAGATTTCCTTGGAATTTCTTTAAACTCATATGAGATATTTCCTTAAAGTCTCTTGAATTCTTATAAGATATTTTGTTAAAATTTACTAAATATGTATGAGATATTCTATTAAAACCTCTTGATGTCTTATGAGATATTCATATTCTGTTCATGTGCTCATGTCATACTAGTATAAGATGCCAGTATTTCATCAATTTAAAGCATCAATTTATTTTCAGCACAATGGCAGATTTCATATATTTGTAGCACAATTTAATATGCAATTCAAACCAATGAATCAGAGACTATAAAAATTCTCAATGACACCTCAATGTGTCCACAAGGTTCCATAAAAATTTCATAGTGAAAAGAGTTCTCTAGCTATGTTAACAAAATTAGACAAATTTGGTCGTCAGAGACCATCGATTCTCAGCTAAATTCCTGAATTCCCTAATTGTTAACCTTAGAAAATGAAACCAGAAAATTAGGAATAAAAATCCTTGTAAAACCTTAAGATGTCCCTAATACTCTGTAAAAATTTCAAAGGAAAAATCGGTCATTTCCTATGGTAACAAAAATAGACAAATTTGCAGCTTCAGTTCCAATAGTTCAGGCAGCAAAGGTACAATTTCGGTTCTTGATTTTTTAAACATAGCAAAAGTGACCAGAATACCTCAAACATTTTACTGAAGATGCCTCAACATGTTAGCTACATCATATAAAATTTTCAGTTCAATCTAAGGCCTCTAAATAGGTCAACAAATTCGTGAAAACAGCTGCCCTGTTGAAATCCGAAAATTCAGCAAACTAGTTCAACACTCATATCTATTGCATCCTTTATATTCATCCAACTCACATATATATGAATCTTGAAGATAAATTTCAGATTTCATAAAATAATTTCAAACATATTTCAAGGATTTATATTAACAAACTAGCCAAACAATCAGCAAGTAATACACTAGAAGTTTTTTCCTACCTTTCTTCCAAGCTTTTCTCTAGTTTTTCCTTTCCAATCAACCTCCAAACCCCTCTGTTTCAGCACCTTTGTGCACTGCTATGAGGACCCAAAGTGCAGGGAAAAACAAGTTTTTGATTCAAGTTTGATGAAGAGGATGTGTTCTTGAAGTTAGTTTAAGTGTATGTCTAAGTGTATCATTGAAAGACTAAAAGGTTTCATTGAGTTTCATGAAGCAAAAGTGGAAGAAAGTGAAGGCAAGAAGAAAGAAACATGTGCTGTGCCTAACCGAGAATGAAATGAAATTTCCTTGCCCTTTTTCCTTTTTATAAACGTACTTCCTTGGAGAGAAAGTAAAGGAGTTTTTATTTCCAGATCAATATGCCTTCTATTAGTGTTAGGAATATCTATATTTATTTCATTATTCTAAGTAAAAATTTATTTAAGATATGATAATGCCCATTAGTTGAACCAATTTAGATGTTTTGGTATACCGGTTATTACTATTTTGATGTACCATTTCTTATCATTTCAGTACCCGATTGACATAAAAAAAACTTTATCGGGTAAAATTATCATTTTAACCATATCCTAATTTTTATTTTGTCCTAATATCATTTATAAGATCCCATCCTATATTACTGATTAAAATATTATTATTTTAAATTTTTAATCATATTAATTAAATTTCATTTTTTTTTTTTTACAGAATCCTTATATTGTTCTGATCCTAACAGTGTTGACCAAAATTTTTAAAATCCCCGCTAATTATTCACAATTAATTATATTAGCAGAGAAAAATATAAATAGGCGAATCGTTAGATAACAACTCTCAAGTCTGATGTCATGACTTAAGGAAGACGTTTTACTTGGAAGGATGTTACACATCATAACCTAAACACTTGAGTGAATAAAGGGCAAACAATGACTTGGGAGGACTTTTGTACTTGTTCATGCCTTGCTTGTTTTAATTCTCTTGATTGTTAGTGTAAAAGCTTACTATTGTGCCTCTAGGTTCATTGGATTGGTGTATTGTCATTTAAGTTCATGCATCATGCGTTTTAGGTTAGGAGTCCACTGTAGTCCTTGTTTACTGCTTCTCATCCATGTCTTGGTTTAATCCTAATTTCACATGAGGGCATGTGAAAGCTTAAGTGTAGGGGAGTTTGATAAGGGGCATTTGTGCCACTTATCTTACTTCTAAACCTTAGCTTTTTACATGAGTTTTACTGTATTGTTGATATAATTAATAAGGATTTTGATTTATCCTCATTGTGTGATTTTCATAGAATTGATGGCTTTTGCATTGATTATGGGATAATTTGTAATTACATCCTGTTGCATTTGACTTGTCTCTTTGAGTATGGTCTTGTGTACAGGAGTTTTGGACCAAATGTAATTGTCAATAAGTCCTCTACAACTTTCATGTTTGGCTCAAAACCCAGTTCTAAGAGTATCTTGGTGAAAATCGGATTGCAAGATTAAAGGTTGTTGATGTTCTGATGCTGTCCAACTTGACCTCCAGGTAGTATGTTCGCAATATCTGGAGCTACAGATGTCCGATTAAGGTGATTTTGGTAGCGTTGGAAAGTTTAATCAAAGGGCTACAATTGATATTTCTAGTGTCGAGGCCAAATTCAATTTTTTCTAGCCCTGCAGCGCTCAACAGCAACCCATAAAAATGATGTTCATCAACATAGCTCATTCTTTGGCCACGCGTGCTCATGAGCACTGCAACGCTGGTGCGATGATGCAGAACAGCTCATTTAACCTATTTTTGGGGCCCCAGTTTTGGGTATTTTAGAGAGCAGTATTTAAGGAACTGTGATAAACTTTTACCCTGGTTTTTTATTCAGCCTTGAACTCACTTTGAGGTAGCCATTATTCTCTCTCTATATCTCTCTCTTCTCTCTTCTCTCTCTCTAAGGGTTCCATTGGTGAAGGTGCTCTATCTTGGAGATTATAGCAAGGATCATTGCTATTATTTTCAGGTTCTTTTATCTTTATTATTGTAATCCTCCAAAGATGGAGGGGTAAATTTCTTTACTAGTGTAGGGATTTCCGGATGGATTGGGATAACATTTGAGACCCTCTGTTTATGTTGAATGCATTGATTTTTTTTAATGTTTTGTAGTTTCCATTCCTTTAATTATTGTAGTGATTGCTATAATCTTTATTGGAATAACTAAATTGGCAATTGTCATTTAGGGAAACCCTTTGGGCATAAATTGGTAAATCTATTGGTTTATGTTTGAGGGATAACATTAGAATTAACTTTCTGATTGGCAGTTAGGCTATAGCAACTGACTCATTAAATCAATGTGATTTCTAAATAGATTGGCTATCATCGTTTATCAGTTATTTGTATGGGTCAAATTCTAGAGGTCAATTGATCACTAGTAGAATTGCCAGTAATTTATTACTAATAACCATCAATGGGTTTAATATTTGGTCAATGATAATTGATTTCCAATCCTAGGAATACCTTGCGCTAGTGCCTTTTCTATTATTGCTATTATCTTTCAATTTAAATTATTACTTTAATTCTTGAAATGCCCAAATTTTTCCAACTAAGTATTAAAGCCTCCTTGAGAGACAACCTGGGTTGTGCCCCTTTACTACATTTTTTGTGCAACTTAGCACTTTATAAATTTTAATTTGTTGTGAGTCGCAACAGCTCGCTTCATTCATATCTCATCAAGGAAATATTACCACACTTCATAAAGCTTACACTCAGTAGAACTGTTCATATCTACAAGGAAATAGAGGGAAATCTTATTTTCAAATTTCAATTTGAATTTGAAAAAGTAAAATCCCAGTATTAGAACCGACTGATCATTTCTCTTGTCTTTAAAGTCAACCATCCAAAAGTTCTACAAGACAAAGCTCAGAAACCATGATTTAGAAAGTAAGAGTAGTTTTCTAAAAGGCATCCTTCTGTAAACTAATCTGATAGACAGACAGGCTACTCTTCTAGACTATCTTTCCAAGACACAAATAGAAGATCAACATGTGTCCCTAGAAGAACTGATCAAAGACAACGATCACAAGGAAGACTTTTATAAATGGAGATGCTGTGCTTACAAAGAAGATAACTAAACGCTGAAAAAAGAACAAAAAACATTACCAAATTTTCCCTTCATTCTTCTGTAATATTCATTATTGCTTGTAATCATTTCCTTATTCATGAAATCTTCTTTCTACATGCTTCATAAACAATACGTTCTTCTAAGGAAGAATGTCTAGAAAGAAGTTATTCAAGTATTTCCAAGAACTTTCGCTGTATATCCAAAGAAATCTTGAGTGTAGTTTAGTTTGAGTGGCAACCCAAACATATAACCTTTGTATCCTTAATCCAGAAGTGATCAGTATGAGATAGCTTGAAGAGGCTTATTAAAACTACTTACAACATGACTATGAAGGAGTTCTTTACTGCTTATGATTTTAGCTTGGAGAGGCTAACACAATACTACTTGGTTTAAGTTGAAAAGGTTGTTAAATAACTACTTAGTTTGTGACAATAGGGCTTGTCTACTGGTCACTGGACATAACTTGTGAAGGCTACTAGAAAGACTATCTTTGTTCTTTTTTAGGTTGGAGAAAGAGTTAGTGAAACTCAATAGTTGTTTAATTGGATGTATGCTAGCTTGGTCGAGCCAGTATAAAATCTCTTGTGTTGTTTCTTCTTTTTCCTTCATCTCTTATTTTATTTCTATATCTGTTCTTGTATTTGTATCTATTTTGAAAAGACTATCTTACGCTTTTCTTTGTTTGTTTAAGTTCAGAAAGTTCACTTTCTAAAGTATTTAACACTATTTTTCGCTGTGCTACAAGTTCACAACTTGATAGCTTTTTGATAAAGTTTTTCAGATCTTCAGTGATGATAGAAAAGTAAAAACACGATTCAACTCCCTTTCTCATGTGCTTTTCTACCTACAAGTGTAACACCCTAAAAATTAGTTAAAACTTAATTTGAGTTTTTTTAGTCATAATTTGACAAATCTGACAGTTTTAACAATGATGAGGACCACCCAATGGATTTGTAAAAAAAATAAAAAATATGAATAGTATCTTACAGGTCCTATAGACCTGCCGAGATAGCCAAAACCTTAGAATTGGGACCCAAAGATGCCCAAAACTGAGAAAAGATGGGGTTAAGGTTAGAAATAGTTAAAAAATGAGGATTTTATATCTAGAATTAAATTTCGGGTAATATCTGATTTCTCGGGTACAATGTTTTACTTGTTCGATGAAATTTCGGTGTGCGATTTCTAACACCTAAAGCTAATTTAATCTTTACAAAATAAATGAGCTTATCCATTTATATCAAATGGATGGCTAAGTTTCAATCTTGAATTACAAGATTCAATCCTAGCCATCCATTTTACTTCCTTTGATTAAGAATTATCCAACTATATATATTATTATATTCCTACATTAATTATAAGATAAATACTAACTCTTTTCTTCTCCAAGAAGCATGTCATTCTCGGCAAAGGCAGCAAGCAATAGTGACAACCTCATGTCCATTTCCAAGAGCTTCATCTTGATTTCAAATCCCATATGCACTAGCTTAGAGTTGTCAAAATCAAAATCCTCTTTAACTAAACGTGTTCTACACTTCAACCTCTATAACTATAACCGATTAGAATCTCAAAATCTCACCTTATTACCTTACTCATCACTGATTATCAGAGGGTTTGAGTATGTTTTAAGAGTTTTGGATTGAAGAACTTCCATCTTGGAGCAAACTAGAGACAAGGATACATTAACTTTCAAAAGTAGGGTTTTCTTTGGCCTTTTTCTTTCAAAATTTTTCTGAGAATTTTTTATTAGGTTTAATCCAAAATTTCTAGTTATACTAGTTGATATTATGTTGATATTGATGTGTTAATTTTAGTAAAGTGTTTGGATGAGGTTAGAAAATCATTTTTGTCAAAAGAAATTTTGACTAGGCTGTTGGATTTTTGGTTTGGCTCTGACAGATGTGAAAATTTCATGAATTTTTAGACATATTTGTTGTCATGGTTATGAGCTAGAAAAATTATATGTGGAAGATAAGATCTTAGATAACTATATAAGGGATACTACATTAAAAAAATTAGAGACCAAAATGGTCCTTATGCTATCAAAATTATTGAAACTGAAGCTGTAAAATTGTATAATTGTGTTACCATAGCAAATGATTGATCAACATTTTGAAAATTTTATAGGAATTTGATAACATAGGGAGGTGTAATCGTGAAGTTTATTTTGAATTGATTCAATCGTTTCCTAGAGTTAAAAACTATAAGAATCCTGGTCTAAGCTGTGTATATGTGGTCTCTGACCACTAAACTTATACAATTTATTTAACTTGGTTAGAGAACTCTATTTTCTATGAAATTTTCATAGGATCTTTTAGACACATTGAAGTATCTTAGATAATCTTTATAGCCTTGGATTCGATGGTTTGAAATGTAAAATAAATTGTGCTACAAAAATGTGAAATCTGATATTGTGCTAAAAATGAATTGATGCTTTGAATTGATGAAATAATGGCATCTTGTACTAGTATGATATGAGCACACGAACATGAATGTTAATAATTGATCATGTGAGCTTATTGATGAGGTTAGGCACATATAGATATGAATGCTTATTACAATTACTCATATGCAAAAGAAAAGCATAAGATTATATTTCTTGGGCCGGCGAAAGTAAATCCAGTTTATCGGGAAAAGTAAACCTAACTACCAAGAAAAGCATAAGGTTTATAATTCTTGGGCTAGAGAAACTAAATCGGTCTGTTGGGGAAAGTAAATCTAACTACCCTTGAATTGAGTCGGGGAAAGTAAACCTGGCTAGGAATAGGCCTGTGTGAGAATTAGAGAAAGTAAATCCAATAATCATGTATAGGAATGAGCTCAGTCCTGAAAAGCAGTCTACTACCTATTATTGCCATGTTAGGGATGGCAGTACATAACGCCCAGACGTGGCAAGATTAGTCGATGGTCAAGACAAGTTGAAGTTGTAAGTTTTCTAAGTAATCCTTTGTCTTATATGCCAAGTGAAGAAGTTTAGTATCAATATTGAGACCAATATGTTTAAGTGGAAAGTTAGCAGTATATGACGTTGAGTAGTATGATATGTGTATATTAAGTGATTGAACATTAAAAGTAATCCACTTCGGAAGTATGATTTTAGAACTTTAAAAAGAATCATTAATATGTATTGTATGATCACATTTTCTTAGAAAACCGAAGTGGCAGAGGCGATGACGATGACATTATGATTATATATTTGGGGAGTTAGCCTACTAAGAATTGTATAATTCTTACCCTATGTTTTTTCTGTTCCAATGTCGTCTCCAGATTGATACAGAGAACCAAGAGGCTACTATCCAAAAGAACTCAGAAGTGTAATAGCGTAGTAGTTAATGCTTTTAATATGTTGTATTTAGTGGAATGCATACGTTTGTAAATATGTTAAGCAACAAAGGTTTGTTAAAGCTCATAGAAGAGCTTCCCTTATGTACTTAACTTTGTATTAAACAAGTGTTTTGGTTTCCTTGCATATATTTTAATAGAATTATGACATAGTTATCTCGTGAATCAATCGAGCTTGTTATAGATATTTAAGAAAGATCCGCTAATCTATAAGTAATAACTCTTGAGTCCGATGTCATGGCCTAAGACTGATGTTGTACTTGGAAGGATGTTACAATAAGTGGCATCAGAGCTTGGCCTCTAAGAGGTTGAGCAATCTAACAACTATAGAGGAAAAAGATCCGAGGAACAAATGGCACAAAATATTCATATCGCTGAAGGTCACTCTATGAACAGACCACCATTCTTTCATGGTGGACATTATGCATACTTGAGGGACAGAATGGAGCTGTTTATAAAATACACAAGTCCTGACTTGTGCGAGATTATACAAGAAGAAGATTATGTCCTAAGAGAGGAAACTCCAGGAATTGATAATGCACCCTCATTATCTAGAGAAATCCCAAGGAGTAGGTGGACAGAGCAACAAAAAGCCAGAGTTCAACTGAACTCAAAAGCCAAGTACTTACCTACGTGTGCACTATACAAAACTGAATATAACAAAATCATTGCTTATGACATGGCAAAAGAAATATGGGATAGACTACATATGTTGTATGAAAGGACTTATGAAGTAAAAGAAAAAAAAATCAATATATTGGTCCATCAATATGAACTGCTTAAAATGACAGATCAAGAAAATATTGATGAAATGACCACAAGATTTATGTATATTGTAAATCAACTAAAGGGTCTTGGGAAAAGATATTCTAACTTGGTAATCGTTGGAAAAATCTTAAGAAGCCTCCCTGCCAAATGGATGCCCCAAGTCACAGCCATTACTAAAGCAAAGGACTCTCAAACTCTTAGCCTGGATGCGCTTATTGGCTCACTCAAAACCAATGAAGTTGTGCTTTCTAAAATGCAGGTGAATCCAGCAAAAAGAGCAAGTCCATGGCGTTGGAGTCATCTCATCAAAAAACATATAAAGCTAAGGCAATGAAAGTTGTTGTAACACCCTAATATTTAACCCAATATGCCTAGGACACGTTTAGATTAATTATTAGTCATTACTCTTTTGTTTCAATTCTTGATTCTAGTGTATTTAAAATACTTAATGAAAATATGGGTAAAAATTTTTTTTGAAGATTGAAAATAAAATGCGAGCTGCGCCACTTAAAAAACTACACCGTACGAATACGCATACAAGTCCAACAAAGTTAAGAGTATCAAAACCAAATACAAATCATAATGTATTACCACATCATGTATTAACAAGAATAGATATTTCATAATACACCACATAATATAGGTACTAATGTAGCAATAGGCCCACCATCAAAGGTTAAGGCGATACAGTCATCCATAAGGATATAAATAGGAAATAGCAAAAGGTACAGCTAGCCACGATCCCTTCTGCCTATTCTGCCTAAACAGATAACCCCAAAGAAACAAAAAGAGGCTATCATCTATGTGATACGTGCACAAGCCCTTGATGAGATCCACGGTCGCCTCCTACTACTGCTCACGAATGAAATCATTGTCCTCTGAAGACGTGATAGAAGAAAGAAAGAGGGATGAGAATCTTATAAAAGAAACTCAGTAAAGAGTTTACCTCCCAACAAGTGTCATCATCTACGTCCTCAAGAACCTTGGGTTTCTTTATAAAGTGGTGAGCATGCATAGGGTTCAATTATTAAGTTCCAAAAATTATTATCCGAGGCCTGTTCATTTTAGAATGTGTCTTAATGTAAGAATACAGCATGACATATCACGATAACATAACTAATACCATAATTAATCAACATATAATAAAGAATGCAAATTCTTCAAGCATGATCTTTTCCTCAATATTTCTTTTAGGTGACTTAAGGTTCTTACCTCTTTTTTCTTTGGGGCCACCCTATTATTCTCTCTTCTCAAGAGTTCTCGGTTATGAGCTCATACGTCACTAATCGTCACTAGCTAACACTTATCTTCTCAATAAGCAAACTCCCGGCTCCATCTCAGAGTATGAGATAGGGGGCATAGGAATACTTATCCTCTCTGTAACATCCTAATTTTTAACCCAATACTCTAGAACATATTTAGGTTAATCATTAGTCCGTTACTTCATAGTTCTCATTTAACTTTGAATTACTTAGCGGAAAATACGGGTAATTTTTTTTTGAAATAAAAGTGAGAGCCGCGTGATGCGATAAGCGGTACACCATGTCAAGTGAAACAATTATCTCACAACATCATAACATGAGGCACAACATGAACATCACTGAATATCATCTCATATATATATAATTTGCCCACTTATAAGTGTGGGTCTTAATTTAGTACAAGGGAAATACATAAAAGGAAATACAACATCAAACATAAACATAATCTACTCCCCTACCCAAGTGCATCTAATAGGATAACCTCTAAACAAAAGAAGGTTTATCCCCATCTAAGTGGTGTGTGCTCTAACCGGGTACTCCATCGGACGATCGTCACCTCCTCATCGTCCATCTCATGAGCGAGGTAGATATCCGGGAAACTGGGCGAGCTCCTCGGACGTGAAGAGGCGGAACGGGGATCGAGGGTGACCCCCACGGTATGGTCGCATCTCCGGTCGTCGCCCAAGCCGTGGCTGAGTCACGGTATCCTCACTGCCCTCCCTTATCTGTGGTGGAGAGGGGGCGGAGTTCTCGCTATACGGATGGGTAGGCGGGTCCTCGGATGGGTCGGTCTCCGAGAAGTAGGTCCGGGGCACGTAGTCGGGATAATCTCGCATGGCTAAGGCGGCGGTGTATCTACGGAGTACTCTCGTCATGCGTCACGCTGCACGCTCAAAAACCCGCTAAATGCGTCGCCATAGGGTGCGATCGGGAGAAGTGATGGGTGTGCACGGGATGAGCGAAGGGGCGTCCTACGAACATGAAAATCCGCACCGTGCACTGCCCCTCAAAATGGTATGACCCGTGAGTCGGGTCATAGTGCACCTCCCATGTCGGGGTGTCCACGAACACTACTTAACGCCGCCATCTGAAGACGTGACGGAAAGAAAGAGGTAGAGGGAGTGAGAATCTTGCTAAAGAATCTCAGTAGGGCCTCCTACTACCTAGGTGTCATCATCTACGTCCTCAGGAACCTTGGGTTTATTTATACAAAATGATTGAGCATGTATTCGGTTCATTTTAAACTTTAAAATATATTTTAGCCAAGGTCCATTCATTTTAAGATGATCTTAATGTCATGAATGCAACATAATAGAAAATGTATGCATGGCACTACCTAATGCACATACATAAAACATAACATCAAGCATCATCATCATTGGTGGCATAAAGTGGCAATAGTAACATTCATATGGGACAAAACTGAGTGACATAATCATAATCATGAACTTCTCTTCCTCATGGGCCACCCTAAAAGACAATCGAACTGGGGGTGCTCGGCCGAACCGGTGTCACCCAGAACGTGTCATACATCTAGGTTATGAGCTCATACCTTAACTAGTCGTCACTAGTTCTTACTTACCACTTAACGATAAGCGTATCATAAATCCCGACTATCTGAGTACGGGTTAGGGGGTAAAACTCTTAGGGGTGCTCGGCTGAACCGGTGTCACCTAAGAGTGTAAAATGGTACCGATGTCACATGAGTTCTATGGAGGTGCTCGGCCGAACCAGTGTCATCCTAGAACCCATCTTAGTACCTTAATTTTCAAAATCTCTTTAAGTCCCCAAATTTGTCGGAAATTGTGGCCAAAGCGGTCATTACAATCAATTTCCTTCCAAATTTGCTTTATGCCACATAAACATATAACCTCATAAATTCCTCATATGAATATCATCATCATCATTAGCATACTTCATGCATCATCATAAAACATCCAAACGCTTACCCTTACGGTAGCTTATGCTTTGACCTCACGGGTCTTAATCTTGAGATATAGTTCTCTACATCCGTCGTTCATATTCTTAAGCACCTAAGGCTCATAATTAAACATCATTCCTAATCCTCATATTCATACTTAAATCTGAAAAGCATGGGACAAGTTCTCTAACTTGTATTTACGGGCTTCTAGAACTTACGCTTTAGACCCTTTCTCGGTTCCGTTTTCGCCGAAGGCGCTATATATTAAATCTAAATCAATTATGAGGCATTCCTATGCTTAAGGACTAATTATTAATCATGTTTATCATGTTGTAAGGGTGCTGGACAGAATCCAGAAAATTAAATGTTCTAAGAGTTCTACATTTGCATTTTTACGGTTTTCTAGTTACTAGTTTCCCCATAGGTGCTAGAATTCAATTCTAACTCAAATGATACCAAGTTTTCCATGTCTAAACAATCTAAATCTGATTATGTCCCCATTAAAACAGTTTGGAAAAGTTCCATAAACAAATGGGTCAAAACTATGTTAAATTCTAGCTTTACGGTATTTCTAGTTAGCTAGTTTCTTACCTATCATGCATAGGTTCGCTTCTACATCATCACATGATATTTTCACACATTCCAACACATTAAAACATCATCATACAGCATCACATTCATCACATCAGAACCGAAAACATCTTGCCTCAATAAGAGAATTAAATTGACATTTCTAGGTACATAAGTTAACTAGTTTCTCTTGGAATCAATCTAGAACTTCTAAAACTCTTTGCAAGACATTTTAAATCATCAAGAGGCTAAGTGAAACCTTAGGTCACTGACCAAAACATATCCCATCCCCTAAAAGAGATTGGAATCACAACTTATAATGACATAACCTTATAAAGAATTGTAAAACTTTAAGGAGCACTTAAAACATAGGCTATTGGTCCTAGTAGCTAGATGAAAACTCATTGGAAGTCCATCATCACTACTTGGCCGAAAGACATACATTCAATGTATGGTTTACATTAAACTTTAACTTGGAATGAAATGGGCAAGTCTTTGAGCTCTAGGTTCTTAAGTTACGACATAAACTAAACGTGCTCATGCTTTTCATTTTTAATCTTGCTTTCAAAGTAAAGTGATGACTTGAAATTAAATATGCAAGGCATAAGTTAAACGTGCAAGCTTGAAAGTAAATATGCGAAGCATAATCTTAAACGTGCAAGCTTGAAAGTAAATATGCAAGATTCAATTCTTTATTTTAGTGCTCTTGGCCCAACAACAATCGACTTTAAGGCCGAAATAGATAGGCATTCGAGAAATTAATTAGGTGATAATGCAAGTTCAATTCTTTATTTTAGTGCTCTAGGCCCAACAACAATCGACTTTAAGGCCGAAATAGAAAGGCTTCGAGAATTAAATTAAGTGATGGTACAAGTTCCATTTTAATCTTTATGTTCTTAGGTGATAGCTTGAAAGTAAAATGCATAGCAAGGATGTAAATATGAATGCAAGCATAAGATAAATTATGCAAGTTCATTTTATCTCTCTAGAGCTCTTAGCAAGACTTTAAAGGAACTTAAACCTCAACCCAAACTCATCAAACCAAGACAAGGTAAAAGTCTAGAGTTCTTAGAACTCAACATAACGTATTTAGAAAATCAAACATTTTGCATGTAAGAAGAGTGGTAATGGCCGAAACTTCAAGGAAAGAAAAGAAATATTTGAAACTCTAGAATCCATGATCTTGGTGATATATTAACACCAACATCATGAGACCTCATCATTGAGTTCATAGAGTCATTTTAAAACATTATCAAAGTTAAAGTTCTCAAGAGTTCAAGAAAGGAAAAACTAGAAACACTTTTGCTCAAGAACAAAGATCAAGCTCTAGAGTTTGTTTCAAGTGATGAACATCATCATGAAACTCTCATCATCAAGCTCTCATTTCTTTGAACTCCAAAGGCCCATGGCCGAAACATAAAGAGGAATGAGGAGAAGAAAAGAAGTTCTAAAAGGAATCAAGAGAAACTATGAACATAAAGCTTGAAACAAGAACTTTAAAGAAAGAATACATGAAAGAAAATCCCTACTTGGTGTGATGAACTTGAAGATGGAAGAAGAAGGTGAAGAAGATGAAGAACTTGAAGAACTCCAAGAACTTGAAGAACACAAAGACTTTGAGAGAAAAAGAAAAGCTTTGAGTGTTTCCTAAACTTAGCAAATGATCTAAAAGTGGTGCAAGCTCCTCAAGGCATTCTATTTATAGAGAAATGAAACAAATGGACGGAGCTCATGGAGGAGGAGGTTTCGGCCATGAAGGTGCAGATTGGAGGCTTTCCATGAGTTCCATGAGGTGAGATAATGTGTTCTTGAGGTATGGTGAGGTATGGTTCAAAGCATGGTGAGGTATGGCTCAAGGTATGGCTCAAGCATGGTTCTTTGAGTGAGAAAATAATTAAACATGTGGTCAATGGGGAAAGGTGCTGGCCGAAACTTCATCATGCATGGGGAGGATTAGTTTGCATTTTAATTGTGGTTTAGAGTTGTGTTTAGGTGTATCTTTGATTATGCTTAAGATTAGGAATTTGTAAGAAAGTGTTTAGGTAAGGGAAATGGGTAATTAAGGTGGTCTAGACATAATTAAGGAGTGGTCTTGCACCATTAGAGAGTTAAATCCTCAATTTAGAGTCTAAACAACTCTAGACACATTTCCTTGATTTAAGGAATTGGAGAGAAAACACTATTCAAGATTCCAAGACTAGGAATCTTGAGTTCTAAAAAGGGATTTAAGTTTAATCTAAGCAATTTTAGGTTCTAATTAACTTTAATAAATTATTTTGACTCTAGATTAATTAGGGAAATAAATTAATCTTCGTTTAGAGCCTAATATTGCTTAGGTTTGCTTAATTACGTCATTAAGCTCAAAAACACTATTCTAGGGGCAAAATCGTAATTTTGCACTAAAACTGCCCGGGACCACCGGGACTTGAACAGAGACCTCTAGACACATGAAATCATGTTTTTAAACCTCTGGGGAAAGTTCCGGGCTCAAACGGCACCTTTACCCGCGTAAAAACGCTATAGGGGTATTTTGGTCATTTTGACCAAAAGCTGGAAAACGAAATTTTCGCTTCCGAAAGCATTCAAAGGCCATTCAATCCCCTTCAAACATTGAGTTGACCCTTCGAGGATGACCAAGTTGGTTACCCTCGAGTTCGGGTCAGGAAATGACCTCAGGGGCATTTTGGTCATTTCCCTCGGACAGAAAAATCGGGGTGTTACACTCTCGATAAGTACGCTTATCCTCTCGATAAGCAATTCCCTAGGATTACCTTACACCAAGCCCGACTTAGTACAAAAGGATCATTTCCGAGTGTTTTAGCTCACCTTAAGCTTAGCATGTTACGTGAGATGCAAGAGCACAAACTTATCATGTAATGTCACATGCTTTTATAAAACTTCAATACATGTGCCTTAAACATTCCAAGTGTAATCATAAAATGCCACAACAAAACTTGCAATTGGTAGCCAAGTATGCAAACATAATTATCACATAAATTCTCAAATATAATAAGTCACGACGTCCCTTGAGGCAAGCACTTTTATTAACTCTAAATCGGTTAAACCTCTAAATTGGGTAAACCCAACTTTCGTATTTATTCATTTATGCATCTAAGGGATCAATTCCAATGATTCTCATTTATTATTAACCTAAGAACATCATGGACCGATTTGAAATAAAAATGAAATGAACCATTTCGGTGTTCTTATAAAATACATTTTTGACCTTTTTCTCATTACCAACTTTTCCTATGATGCTAGAATTAATTTCTAAGCCAAATATGGGTAATTCCTATATATTTACTAAGTGTTAAATGTCATTTTTACTTAAGTATCCCATGCTGGGCAGAAAGTATATTTTCATTTTAATGAGCCCTAGAATTTACATTTTTCGGTTCTTTCTAGTTACTAGACTTTCCTTAACTATAAAAAATGATTAACATACCCACTATTAACAATTTTTGCATGTTAAGAGCACTCCAAACAATATACATCAATTCTAGAAAGGTTTGAACTGAAACCAAAATTTAATTTTCTAAGAAAGCAAGCATTTCTAGTAACTAGTCTTTATTAGAATTAATTCTAGATCAAGGAATGCCCTTATAATCAATTCTTATCCTTATGGTAACACAATTAATAACCTTAGATCAGTAGCATAATTAGAGACCCTAATAAAAGGATGTTTGCATTTAATAAGATATATATTCCATAAGTTAAAGTTCTCATGTGAGTTGAAAGGGTAAGTCTTGAGCACTAGGTTAATTAAGTGATGGCATAAATTGAAACGTGCAATGCAAACTTCATTTTAATCTTGGCATTATAGGGTGATGGCAAGAGAAACATAAATATGATATGCAAAGCTTGGATATAAATATGAAAATGCAAACTCTAGTTTTAATCTTCAAGTTTAGGTGATGGTTTGAAAAGTAAACATGCTAGGCAAGGAAATGTAAATATGAATGCAAGTCCAATTCTTTATTTTAGTGCTCTAGGCCCCTTAGAGTATTCACTCTAAATCAATAATCAACTTTAAGGTTGAATTAGGTAGGCTTCTAGTTAATTATTTAGGTGATGACATAAATGTAAATATGAGATGCAAGGACTTGAAATATAAATATGAATGTACTCCATTTATTACCTCTTTGAGTCCTAGACTTAAGACTACCATTTAACTCTTCAAAACAATATAATATCTTTATTTGCTAAAAACTCCTAAAAGTGAAACCTTCAAGCTTTAGAGGTCAAATAAAGGATGGTCTTACAACCAACACCCAAGATCCTCATCATCAAGCCATGGTTTCTCCAATATGTAGGCCACCAAGGATGAAAATAAAGAGAGAGGAAAAGGAAAATAAAGAACCAAAAATGAGGAGGAGGAAGGAAGAATCAACATTATAACATCTGAAACCAAGAGTAAAACAAAAGAAAAGAATAGCAATCTTTAAAACAACTCCCTACCAAAGGTATTTTTCTTTGAAAAGAGAAAAGATTGATCTCGAAAATGAGATGAGAAGAAGAAATCTTCTTTGGTGCTTTAATGGTGGTTTCAGCCAAGAAAGACAAAAAGGAAGGAATATGTGTTTTTGGTTTGAACTTGGAAGTGGAGGGGTTATGTGTTTAAAGGAATATCTATGGTGGTTGTGTGGTAGCTCTTCGAAGATTGGAGAAGAAGAAGAAGAAGAAGAAGAAGAATTCTTTGAGAGACTAGAGAGAAACTTGAGGATTCTTGAACAAGAATTACAAGAAATGAGTAAATAGTGTGATGAGAGTTTCCTTGCATGTGTATTTATAGAAGAATGAGAGGAACTTGGTGGCCATGTTTCATCAATTTTGGGGGGAACTTGGAGGCCAAGTTTCATCTTAATGTAGGTTAGGATATGTATTAGAGGTAGATTTAATTAGGAAAAAGGTTAGGAATAGATAGTTTGGTGTTTAGGTTGATAATTATGTAATTAGGAATCTCAAGATCATGGTTAAAGAGTGGTCATAAATATTTAAAAGAGTTAAGTTCATTTAATTTGAATTAAACTCAATTATTTTGAATTTCAAATGCCAACATATTTTCTTAAATCATGGGACTATACACTATTCACTTTTTGACTTGAAGACTATTTGATTCTAGAAAGGAATTGAACTTTCTCTAAGCAATCTTAAACTCTAATCAATCTCAATTAATTATTTTCACTCGAGATTAATAATTAAAATTAATTAACATTTAATTAGAGCCTAATGTTGCTTAGGTTTTGTTAATCATGCAATTAAGCTTATCATGCCTTTAATTAGGGGTAAAATGGTAATTTTGCACAAAAACTCCCTGGGACCACTCGGGCTCA
This sequence comes from Dalbergia cochinchinensis, assembly GCA_031216125.1. NCBI lineage: Eukaryota > Viridiplantae > Streptophyta > Magnoliopsida > Fabales > Fabaceae > Dalbergia > Dalbergia cochinchinensis. The sequence continues at coordinate 27,708,412 of CM062372.1, read as the reverse complement.
TACAGACATTAAACAACTCTTAAAAATGACATTTCAAATTTCGGGTGAAATCCGGGCCCAGTCAGCAATTAATTATGTATTAATTAGCCACAGGGGTATTTTGATAATTTCGCTTGGAAAAAAACCAAAAACTGAGATTTTCACCTCCAACATCATGCATGACACAATTAATCCCCCTTCAATCATAAAACTAACCTCTTGAGGTTAGCCAAGGCCGACTGTCCTCGATTCCCAAGCAGAAATGACCTCAGGGGCATTTTGGTCATTTGTACACTAGGAAAAATTAGGGTGTTACTGTTGCTAAAGCCTCTAGTGAGGAGGATGAGACTAATGATGAATCAGATAAAGAAGATGGAGCGATTTTTCCATACTTGTAAGGAAAATGTTCAAAGTCTGGAGGGGAAAAACAAAGAAGAGAAGATATATTAACTTCAGAAAGGATAGAAAAGGCAAGCCGAAGTATAAAGGTGCTATCTGTTTTCAGTATGGGGAGAAAGGTCATCTCAGACCGGACAAGCCCAAACTTAAAGGCTCATAGAAAAATTCATACCAAAAAAGAAGGGCATGCTGGCCACTGGAGTGAATCAGAGGAAGACAAGGAGGAATTAGAAGATCAGGAGGAAATGGATGTTGTAAATCTATACTTCATGGCTGGATATTCATCAGATAGAGAATTCGAGGTAAATAATATTGATCTTTCATATGATGAACTTTTGTCTCTCTATGAAGAATTGCTTGAGGATTCTCAAAATTTTTCTTCACATTACCTCAATCTAAAAAAGGAACATAAGAAGACTATTTTAGAACTCAAAATGGCCAAGATTGAAGTTGAGAATCTAAGACTTGAAAAAGAAGAATTGAATAGTGAAAACCAAGTTTTAAACATAAAAGTCAAAGCCTTGGAATCTGAAGCTAAAAATAAAAATGAACACACTCAGAAAGTTATTTTTGTGCTTGAAAAAACTTCAAAGCTTCTGAAATCTGACCTTAAAAAGATGGTAAATCGATTAAAGAATCTTGATCTTATGCTTCGTAGTCAAAGGCCATATTTTCAAAATGGAAAACCAACTTTCCTCTAGAAAGCTAAAAGAAAAGCTCCATGTATTATCTGTTTTAAGAAGGGACATCTACCTAACAAATGCTTCATGAAAAGAAAGTTTGTCAAAAAGGTTGGACAACTTTCTTCCCAAACTAACTCAAGGGGACCCAAAAGTATATGGGTACCTAAACTAAAAAATGTGTTCATTACAGGTTTGCCTAAGAACGCATGTGGAACCTGAAAATAAATGATACATGGACAGTGGTTGTTCAAGGCACATGTTCGAAATAAGAAAATGGTTCAGAAATCTGCAACCCAAGAACTCAGGATCAGTGAGGTTCACAGATAGAGGTAAAGCTAAGGTCACAAGCATAGGAGGTTATGGTAAAGATGATTCTCACCAAATTTCTAATGTCTTGCTAGTTGATGGTCTGGCTCACAACTTGTTAAGTATTAGTCAGTTTTGTAACCAAGGTTTTAATGTTATTTTTAATGCTCATACTTGCAAAGTAGTAAGTCCCACTTCAGAATAAGTAATTCTATCTGGAAAGAGGCATAGTAACACATATATGTTATCCTTGGATAATCTAAAAGATCAAAATGTAAAATGTCTTGCATCTTTCACTGATGATAAGTGATTATGGCATAAAAAGCTTGGGCATGCTCATATAAAACTTATTTCTGAGCTTTCTTAGAAAGAGCTTATTAAAGGCCTTCCAAAGATCACATTTGATAAGGACTTAACTTGTGACTTCTATGAGAAAGGTAAGTAAACCAAAGTTTCTTTTCATAACAAGCATGTGATTTCAACCACTAACCCACTTGAACTTTTACATATGGATCTTTTTGGTCCTACCAAGACTGCAAGTCTAGCTGAAAAGAGATATTGCCGTGTTCTAGTGGATGATTATTCCAGATTTACATGGGTTATCTTTCTAGCTTCTAAGGATGAGATTTTTGAAAGATTCAAAGTTTTTGCAAAACGTGTTTACATTGAAAAAGATTCTCAAATCAGCATTATCAGATCTAATCATGGAGGAGAATTTGAGAATCAAGTTTTTAATAAGTTTTGTGAAAATAATGGCATTCTTCATGAATTTTCTGCACCTAGAACTCCCTAACAAAATGGGATAGCTGAAAAGAAAAATAGAAGCTTGCAAGAAATGGCTAGAATAATAACTCTAGAAAGTGGTTTATCAAAAGATTTTTGGACAAAAGTAGTAAATACCTCTTGATATATTCAAAGCAGAATCTTTCTTAGGCCAATTCTCAAGAAAACTCCTTATGAGCTATGGAAGGGTAGAAAACCCATCATATCATACTTTCATATCTTCAGCTCATCTTGTTTTATTCTTAACACTAAGGATAAACTTGCCAAGTTTGATCCAAAGTTTGATGATGGTATCTTCCTAGAGTATTCTTCTGTGTCTAGAGCCCACAAGCTATATAACAAGATAACATCATGCATAGAAAAAACCATTCATATCAAGTTTAAAGAACTTAGAAAGGACTTTGTTGATGATCTTGAAGATTTAGAAGAGAGTTTTGTAACGATGAATCTAAAGGGAACTTCTAATAGCAAGATAATGAAAGATAAAACTTCAGAAAATAAGCTCCAAAATAGAAGTATTTCAGAAAACTTACTCCAGTATCCCAAAATATTAGAAAGTGATATTTCTAATCATCAAGAAGAGAAATCTGAAAATGAAGGAGAAGCTAACGAACTTCAAAGTCAAAGAAACTATAAGTGAGTTTCTGATTTAAAAGTAGTTTTTCAAAACAAAGTTCTTGGTGATATTTCTAAAGGTGTAAGAACGATCATCCCTTAAAAATATGTCAAACAGCACTTTCATCTCCGCCATTGAACCTAAATGCATTGAAGAAGCTTTGAGTAATCAAACCTGGGTGAATGCTATGCAAGAAGAATTAGATCAGTTCAAGGAAAGCAAAGTCTGGACTCTAGTTGAAAAACCAAAGGGGAAAAACCAATATTGGCACAAAATGAGTGTTCAGAAATAAGCTAGATAAAGTAGCAAAGTCATCAGAAACAGAGTAAGATTAGTTGCACAAGGTTATAACTAGCAAAAGGGAATTGATTATGATGAAACCTTTGCACCAGTGGCTCGACTTGAAGCCATCAGAATGCTACTTGCCTTAGTTGCCAACAAGAGATTCACTCTTTACCAAATGGATGTCAAGTGTACGTTTCTAAACAGATTTTGAGAGTGAAACCTTACCAACCATGTATTTAAGCTAAAGAAGGTTCTTTATGGTCTAAAACAAGCCCTACGAGCCTGGTATGATAGATTGAGCACCTTCCTATTTAAGAATGGGTTCAAGAGAGGTAATGTTGATACTACTCTGTTTACTCTTGAACAAGATAATAACTTTCTGGTAGTTCAAATATATGTTGATGACATTATATTTGGCACTTCTGATTATTCTCTCAAGGAAAAGTTTTCAAAATTAATGCAGAGTGAATTTGAGATGAGTATAATAGGTGAACTCAAGTTCTTTATAGGTTTACAAATAAAACAACAAAAGGAAGGGATCCTGATCCATCAAGAAAATATACAAAAAAGTTATCAAAAAGGTTTAATATGGATCAAGCTAAACCAATGAGCACACTATCCATCTCAAATCATAGATGCTGATGAGAATGGTGAAAAAGTATCAAAAAGTAATCATTACAGAATGATCAGTTCACTACTATATCTTACAGCTAGTAGACCTGACATTCAGTTAAGTGTGGGAATTTGTGCAAGATTTCAATTTAACCTAAACAATCACACTTAAATACTGTCAAAGAATTCTTCAGTATCTATCAGGTACTACTAATCTTGGCTTGTGGTACAAAGAAGGTACTTTTTGTGATATTGTAGGATTCTATGATGCTAACTTTGTTGGAGACAGAGTTGAAAGAAAAAGCACAAGAGGTTACTACTGCTTCTTTGGAGAAAGCTTTATCACATGATCATGTAAAAAGAAAAACGTAATTACTCTCTCTATTACTGAAGCTGAAATGTAGCTGCTGCAAATTGCTACATCCAGATGCTGTGGATAAGGAATCAGCTAAAAGATTATCACTTGAGGCATTCCAAAATCCCTATTTATTATGATAATACAAGTGCTATAAATCTTGCAAAGAATCCTATTCAGAACTCTAGGTCCAAGCACATTGATATTAAACATCATTTCATACGTGATCATGTTCAAAAAGGAGATGTTAAGTTAATATTTGTGAATACAGAAGAGTAGGTGTCAGACATATTCACAAAGCCATTAGCTAAAGATCGATTTTTTGTTTTGAACAAGCTGTTAACCTTAATTGTTTTCAAAACTGCATAATCATTCATGTATAAACCATATCTGGGTACTCTCTCTCTTCATAACTCCCAAGCTGAAGCCCAAAAAGGAAAGATATGAGTTTGTAAGACTTGGTATATTTGTTGAAGATTAAAAAGAAGTCAAGAATCTCAGACAGTAAATGAGTTTATCAAAAAGAAGATATGAGAACATGAAGCTTGACATTCATATGAGAAAAAGGTTTCAACATAAGAAGACGAGTTTATAAAAATTCTCTTAATGAGTCTAAAATGGGTCAGAAAGTGAGAAAAGAAGCTCAACAAGAACGCCTCTCAGAAAATACTCTTAAAAGTCAAAAACCTTTCTTTCTGAAAAAGGATTGTAGAGCGGGATAATTCCCTATCTTTTTAAGTTTCTCTCTCCCATGTCACTTCACCTTCATTTAGTTATATCACATCACTTAAATAACCACCACTTCTCACACGTTACCACTTTGTTTACCATCTTCCTCCTACCTAAAACCCTAAGCATCCAATCATTTTATCTTCCCACAAACCTCTGTTTCTCATAATCTCTATCTCCTTTAAACTACAAATTTTTCCACCTCTCTCATCATCCAAACATGGCTGAAGGAAACAACTGTTCAAGTGATATAGCTACAATGGGAACACTTCAAATGTTCACAGAACTGATGTATCAAGACCATTATGAAGAAATCTTTTCTTGTTGACCTATGGCTCCAGGAAAATGGTTAATGCAAACACTGATAGGTCAGGTTCTTATCCTTTTAGATGTCATCTCCTTTCAGGGATGGGAAGGATTTCTCAACCTAACTGACAGAGTCTTATATGGGATGGTCACCGCCTTCTACTCCTAATTGATTTAGGTGTCTGACTCTGTGCTAATTTCTTACATTAGGGGTAGTAATTTAGAACTACACATCATGGATCTCTCCAACATCATCCATGCTCTTGATGGAGGACTTAGATGCTCCTCAAAAATAGATTGATTCATGTAACATCCTAATTTTTAACCCAATAGTCTAGAACATATTTAGGTTAATCATTAGTCTATTACTCTTTTAGTCTCATTCCTTACAACCTTTCATTAAAATACTTAGCGGAAAATATGAATAAATTTTTCTTTCTGAAACTTGAAGGCAAAACGCGAGCCGCGCACTAACCTAACGTTCGTCATAACCATCACGTGCAAGAAAAAGTAACCACACCATTGATAATCATAAAACATAGTATTATACATAACAATCATAATATCATCACATCTTCGTAGATACATAGACTACTAACATCATTGTACCATCATTTACATCAAAACATGCCCATATAAGTGAAGTCATCCTTATCCACCTATGAGGTTAGATAAGTATCAACCCAAAAGCTAAGCTATCTAAGCCTCCGCAGCGACCCTCTGCTCCGTCTGCTAGTGTGTCCCTTAAGAGCGCGCCTCAAAAGAAGTCACGAACCTCGTTGTAATCCTCATCTAGAGACGACACGGAAGAAAAGGAAGGGATGAGAAACTCATTCGAGATTCTCAGTAGGGATTCCTGACTCTAACACTAGTGTCATCGTCGTCGTCCCCAGCCACCTCGGTTTTAATTATGAAAAAGGTGTACATGCATAAGGATTGGTTTTAGGCTTTACAAATCTATTTATCCGAAGTGGGTGTCTTTTAGTATGTGTCTTAATGACATGAATGTAACAGATATTTGATGAATGCATGACAATATCATATGCACATTAACACGAAAATCGTAATACTTGGGCACATCATAAAGAAACATAAATCATATACGCGGCATAAAAAGGCATAGTACTTTTCGTGTGACATCTTTCTCATAAGTAAAACTCTTAAGTTCCTTTTTCTTAAAGACCACCCTCTTAACATATCCACCAAAAGTCCAACCGATTCACCGGCCCGGCGATAATCTGGTCACCAAACTACATCTCACCTATCGCCTAGGAATGAGCTCAATCCTAACTAGTCGTCACTAGATTTAATATGGGCTAATAGAGGTGGTATATATAACTTTCTTGGATCACCTATCTTAGGATCATTTCCTTCTTTGAAACGCTCTACTGGTATCTAGTACACAGCGAATTGTCCACTTTGACAAGCTCAATGTCAATACCCTCACGGATTTGTTTCCTCCCCACCGTAGCGGGAGAAATGCGTCTCAGTGTTCTGTCATATCTATTCTGGGGGTGCTCAGCCGAACCGGTGTCACCCAGAACCTTTCCTGGGGGTGCTCGGCCAAACCGGTGTCACCCAGGAGTTTTCACAAGCTTTTCTCAAATTCTCAAGTTTGATGGGAAATTCGGCAGCATAACGACGTTCACCGGATTTCCTTCAAACTTGCTTTATGCCATGGAACTTGTAGGACATGCACAACCATTCATCATCATCATAAGACATCAAATCATTCTCGTAATCAATCATACGTCTACTGGAAATCATAAGGTTCGTTATGCACTTGGTCCTACGGTATTTTATGCTTTGACCCTTACGAGCCTTATACTTGGGATGTAGTTAACCTATCATCCCCTATCAAACTCTTATGCACCTAAGGGCTCATAATTAATCATCATTCCTAATCTTCATGTTCATACTCAAATCTGAAAAGCATAGGGCAGAATTTTTAACTTGTGGTTACGGGGTCCTAGAACTTATGTTTTAGACCCTTTCTCGATTCCGTCTTCGCCTAAGGCGCTATAAATTAAATCTAAATCAATTATGAGACATTCCTATGCTTAAGAACTAATTATAAATCACATTTATCATGTTGTAATGTTGCTGGATAGAATCCAGAAAACTAAATGTTCTAAGAGTTCTACATTTGCGTTTTTACGGTTTTCTAATTACTAGTTTCCCTATAAGTGCTAGAATTCAATTCTAATCCAAATGTTACCAAGTTTTTCATGTCTAAACAATCCTAATCTGATTATGTTCCCATTAAAACAGTTTGGATAAGTTCCAAAAACAAATGGGTCTAAACTATGTTAAATTCTAGCTTTACGGTATTTCTAGTTAGCTAGTTTCTTACCTATCATGCATAGAATCGTTTCCACATCATCATGTGATATTTTCACACATTCAAACACATCAAAACATCATCATACAGCCACAAGCTCATCATGACAGTACCGAAAACATCTAACTTCAATAAGAGAACTAAATTGACATCTCTAGGTACATAAGTTAACTAGTTTCTCTTGGAATCAAATTAGAATTTCTAAAACTCTTTGCAAATCATTTTAATTCATCAAGAGGCTAAGAGAAGCCTTAGGTCAGTGACCAAAATATATTTCATCTTCAAAAAGGGAATAAAGTCATATCTCATGATAACATAACCTTGTAAAGATTTGTAAAGCTTTAAGAAAAACTTAGAACATAGACTATTGGTCCTTGTAGCTAGATGAAAACTCATTACAAGTCCATCATCACTACTTGGCCGAAAACATGCATTCAAAGAATGCATTCACATTAAACTTTAACTTGAAATGAAATGGGCAAGTCTTTGAGCTCTAGGTTCTTAAGTTATGACATAAAATAAACGTGCTCATGCTTTTCATTTTTAATCTTGCTTACAAAATAAAGTGATGACTTAAATTAAATATGCAAGGCATAAACTTAAATGTGCAAGCTTGAAAGTAAATATGCAAGGTTCAATTCTTTATTTTAGTGCTCTTGGCCAAACAACAATCGACTTTAAGGCCGAAATAGAAAGGCATTCGAGAAATTAATTAGGTGATAATGCAAGTTCAATTCTTTATTTTAGTGCTCTCGGCCCAACAACAATCGACTTTAAGGCCAAAATAGAAAGGCTTTGAGAATTAAATTAAGTGATGATGCAAGTTCCATTTTAATCTTTATGTTCTTAGGTGATAGCTTGAAAGTAAAGGTGCATAGCAAGAATGTAAATATAAATGCAAGCATAAAATAAATTATGCAAGTTCATTTTATCTTTCTAGAGCTCTTAACAAGACTTTAAAGGAAATCAATCCTCAACCCAAACTCATCCAACCAAGGTTAAGTAAAGCTAAGTTCTTAGAACTCAAGACAACATTTTTAGAAAATCAAAACATTGAACATGTAGAAGAAAAGGAAATGGCCAAAACATTCTAGGCAAGAAAAGGAATACTTGAAAACTCTAGAGTCCATGATCTTGGTGATATATTAACACCAACACCATGAGTCCTCATCATTGAGTTCATAGAACCATTTTAAAACACCATCAAAGCTAAAGTTCTCAAGAGTTCAAGAAAGGGAGAACTAGAAACTTTTTTGCTCAAGAACAAAGATCAAGCTCTAGAGTTTGTTTCAAGTGATGAACATCATCATGAAACCCTCATCATCAAGCTCTCATTTCTTTGAACTTCAAGGCCCATGGCCGAAAATGAGAAAGAAAAAGGAGAAGAAAAGAAGTTCTAAAAAGAATCAAGAGAAACTATGAACATAAAGCTAGAACAAGAACTTTAAAGAAAGAAGTACTTGAAAGAAAATCCCTACTTGGTGTGATGATCTTGAAGATGGAAGAAGAAGATGAAGAAGATGAAGAACTTGAAGAACTTTGAAGACTTGAACTTGAGAGAAAAAGGAAGCTTTGAAGTGTTTCTTTGAGAACTTACACTTAGCAAATGAACCCAAAATGATGCAAGTTCACCCAAGCAAGCTATTTATAGAGAAATGAAACAAATGCAAGGTGCAAATGAAGAAGGAAATTTTGGCCATCAGCCTCATGGGCAGCCCATGAGTTCCATGAGGTGAGATAATGTGGTCTTGAGGCATGGTGAGGTATGGTTCAAAGTATGGTGAGGTATGGTTCAAGGTATAGCTTCAAGCATGGTTCTTTGAGTGAGAAACAATTCAACATGTGTTGTAAATGAGAGAGGGGGGGCTGAAATTGCATCAGCCATGGGGAAGGTTTTCTTGCATTTTAATTGTAGTTTAGAGTTGTATTTAGGTGTATCTTTGATTAGGATTAAGATTAAGACTTTGTAAGAAAGTGTTTAGATGAGAAAATGGGTAATCAAGGTTGTCAAGACATAATTAAGGAGTGTTCTTGCATCATTAGTGAGTTATAAACTCATTTTAGTGTATTAAACAATTCTAGACACAATTCCTTGATTTAAGAAATTGGAGAGAGAAAACACTATTCAAGATTCCAAGAGTGAAATCTTGAGTTTTTAGAAAGGAGATTTAAATATAATCTAAGCAATCTTAGGTTCTAATTAATTTTAATAATTTATTTTGACTCTAGATTAATTATGGAAATTAATTAATCTTTGTTTAGAGCCTAATATTGCTTAGGTTCGCTTAATTGCATCATTAAGCTCAAAAACACTATTCTAGGGGCAAAATCGTAATTTTGCACTAAAACTGCTCGGGACCACCGGGACTTAAACAGATGTTTTGAAACATGTAAAAACATGGTTTTAAACCTCTGGGGAAAGTTTCGGGCTCAAACGGCACCTTTACCTGCGTAAAACGCTATAGGGGTATTTTGGTCATTTCGACCCGAAACTGCAAAAAATGAGACTTTCGCCTCCAGAACCACTCAAGGGTCATTCAATCCCCTTCAAACATTGAGTTGGCCCTTCGAGGACTGCCGGGTCGGCCATCCTCGAATTTCGGGCCGAAAATGACCTCAGGGGCATTTCGGTCATTTTCCACTGCATTTAAAATCGTATGCTACAATTCATAACCCTTGGTGTTTTAGTAGAAGTTTCCAGATGTCTCACTAGTTCTCCAAGATATCATCCAGATGAAATCACTACTACATTGCTAAACTCCAATGTAAGACATGTTTTTACAGTCATTCTGTAATGCCCCGTTTTTCTCTAAACTTTTAAATGACCAAAATGCCCTTGAGGTCATTTTTACCTGAAACACGAGGACGACCGGCCTCGGCCATCCTCACAAGGCTTTTATGATATATGGAGGGGATTATATGTTTATGAATGTTAACAAGGCAGAAAAATCTCATTTCTGAGGTTTCTGTGTATAAATAACCAAAATACCCCTAACCTGATTTAAGGCAGTTTTAAGTTTCGACTCCAACCCGGACTTGTCCCGGAGATCAAAGATGATGTTTTAAGGCATGAACTATGTTGGTTTAAGTCTCGGAGGTCCCAGGCAACTTTTAGTAAAAATTACGATTTTACCCCCGTTTAGTGCATTTTACGTCTAACGAGTTACTTAACTCAAACCTAAGCAATATTAGGCTCTAATGAAAGGTTAATTAATTTCCTTAATTAATCTAGAGCTAAAATAATTGTTTAAGGTTGATTAGAACCTAAAATTGCTTAAGGAAAATTATAACTCATTTCTAATTCTTTTCTTTCTTTAAAGAAAAAGCAACTATGAATAGTATTTTCACTATTCATACTCCTATTCGCAAGAACACTTTCATTCCCAAGAAAAAGTTGTCACACTTTAATCACTAGTCATAGGAGTTTAACTCCATCAATCCTACAAGATTACTCTTAGTCCAAGGTATTATGGTCCTAATTACCTAATTAGTTCACCTAAACACTTGGTTACACAACCTTAATTAGTGACCTAACCTTGTTTACTCCTAAACACTTCACTAGTACATGATTAAATTGAATGAAATCTTTCCCCCCATGGTTTCATCAAAACCACCACTTTTTCCCCCAAAAATTCAAAAGAATGATATTTTATGTAGTTAATCAAGTGTCCTTCAAAAGCCACCCTAAGACCTATAACCTATGCTCTCAAATCACACCATGAATGACAACACAAGAGATTTTTCTTCCCTCCTTCTTCTTCAAGAAGTTTTGGCCAACTTCTTTCCCTCCACTCCTCCATGATTCATTTTCCTATAAATACACAACACTACACAACTTCATTCCTTTGCTCACTTCTTGCAAAATCTCTAAAAGTCTCAAGCTTTCTCACTTCTCTTTCTTTCAAGCTTCCAAGAGTTCTTCAAGCTCAAGTTCTTCCTCTCTTTTTTCGAAACCACAAGGTAGGGAACCTTTCTAAATATGTCTTTGATTTCTATATTGAATCTTGTTAGGAAATGATGAAAGGTGGAACCTCCATGTTGCTTCTTTATTTTCGATTTCTTCCTTTTCTTTTCCTTTGATGTTCAGCCTCAAGGCCTTGAACATGATAGCTTGATGATGAGTGCTCTCTAGAGGTAACCATGAGTTCATCTCACATGAGAACTCTAAAGCTTGAGTTTTTCTTAAAGAAAAGTTTCATCTTTTACAAATTTAGTCAAGAATGAGGTTATGTTTCTCTTGAACATTTGAACTCCTCTTTTCTCCTTTATGATTCGGCCATGAAGGCCTTTGGCCTTTGGAAAAATGAAAGCTTGATGATGAGGGTGTTATGTTGGTGTTTGCCACTCAACAACCCCTAAAGCTTGAATTTTTCACAAGGAAAGTTTCATCCTTTTTCAAGGATAAGTAAAGGAGGAGTTTATGTTTCTCTTGAACACTTCTTGGACTTCCCTTTTTCTTTCATATTTTCAGCCATGAGAGTTTCTAAGGCTTGGAAAAATGAAAGCTTGATGATGAGGGTTTCATGTTGATACTTGTCACATGAACAAACTCTAAAGCTTGAAACTTTAACCTTGAACCAAGCATGGTTTTGGTTTTTGCTATCTTCTTTAGCATGGACTTTGTTTTAAATGTTGGTTTGAAGGAAACTATGTACTCAATGATGAGGACTTAGGATGTCGATGTCATAGATCATCAAGATCTTGGTCCCTAGATGTTAAAAATGGTTCATTCTTCATGATGAAGATTCGGCCATCTTCAAGCACTAGTAGTTCTCTTTTCTTATGAGGATGAGGTTTGGGTTGGAACTATGTTCTTTTTTAAAGTCTTGCAAGAGCTCTAGACAAGATATAAAAGTAACTTGCATTCACATTTACTTTATGCTTTGCATTGCACGTTTATTTTCTATGCTATCACTAAACTCCAAGATAAGGAATGAACTTGCATAATGCACGTTTAAATTCCAAGCTTTGCATTTCATGTTATTTTCCAAGCCATCACTAAACTCAGACTAAAAATGAAGGTGCATCTCATATTTATTTTGAGCTATCACCTTACTTTCTAATGGACTATAAAAATGGAGTGCATAGCATGTTTACTTTTATGCCATCACCTAAAATGACTAGAGCTCAAAGACTTGCCCATTTCATCTTGAGAAAAGTTAAATCAAGGAGGTATTCCCTTGATAATACATTTGGCCATGTGATGATGGGAACTCTAGGATGAGTTTTCATTAGTTACAAGAGCTTATAGCTTATGTTTTAAGTTTTTCCTAAACATAAGTGACATTTATAAGTATTTTGAGTATGTTCTTCTAATTAGGATTTCAACCATGAGAAAAATTAAAGAGTTGCTGCCCCATGTATTTTATAAGAGTTCTTGACAAGATAAATTGATTTCTAAGATGTTTTTGAAGTCCTAAAATTGTTCCAAGAGAAACTAGCTACCTATGTACATTGAAAAAGAAGTTTATACATGATTTGATGACTTACCAATTTCGGTTCTACCATGATCATTTCCAGCATCTTAAATTATGTTTTGGGTGGTCTAAATATGTTTAAATACCTTGCCAAGTATATGCTAATTGTTCTAGACATTTTGGAGCATGCTTAGTTACCTAAATTGCTTGAAATGTGAATTCTAGAATCCCATAGGTATAGAAAATATGAATTCTGTTCCAGCCTAATTAACATCCATGGAATCACATTATATGATGTCTAGATCAGTGAGAGTGACTCATAATTGGCTTAGGTATTAATTGTTGCATCATAGAAAAAGTCGGATGTGAGAAAGGGTTTAAAATGCATCTTTTAGAACACCGTAATTCATCTTAGCTTACTGCCAATGCTGTCCAGCCATGATTGATTAGGTTTTAGGACTTAATAAATTATGGTAATGAGGTTAATCAATCCCTTAGAGGTATACGAAAATAATTTAGAAGTTTGAGATTACCCGATTGAGGGTTTTCACTCTTAAGGGAAAGGTTTAAGCATTACTCCATGAATGATGAATTGGTGTTTACCTCTTGACTTATATGATGCCATGTGAACTATTATTCCTAAATGATAGTTTTATTATTGCATGTGATTATTCTTTGAGAACTTAGAGATGCCTATGTTGTAATAAAAGATATGTGACATGCATGAAATGTAACACCCCGATTTTTCTGTCCGAGAGAAATGACCAAAATGCCCCTGAGGTCATTTCCTGACCCGAACTCGAGGGTAACTAACTCGGTCATCCTCGAAGGGTCAACTCAATGTTTGAAGGGGATTGAATGGCCTTTGAATGCTTTCGGAAGCGAAAATTTCGTTTTCCGCAGTTTCGGGTCAAAATGACCAAAATACCCCTATAGCGTTTTACGCGGGTAAAGGTGCCGTTTGAGCCGGGAACTTTCCGCAGAGGTTTAAAAACATGATTTCATGTGTCTAGAGGTATCTGTTCAAGTCCCGGTGGTCCCGGGCAGTTTTAGTGCAAAATTACGATTTTGCCCCTGGAATAGTGTTTTTAAGCTTAATGACGTAATTAAGCAAACCTAAGCAATATTAGGCTCTAAACGAAGATTAATTTATTTCCCTAATTAATCTAGAGTCAAAATAATTTATTAAAGTTAATTAGAACCTAAAATTGCTTAGATTAAACTTAAATCCCTTTTTAGAACTCAAGATTCCTAGTCTTGGAATCATGAATAGTGTTTTCTCTCCAATTCCTTAAATCAAGGAAATGTGTCTAGAGTTGTTTAAACTCTAAATTGAGGATTTAACTCTCTAATGGTGCAAGACCACTCCTTAATTATGTCTAGACCACCTTAATTACCCATTTACCTTACCTAAACACTTTCTTACAAATTCCTAATCTTAAGCATAATCAAAGATACACCTAAACACAACTCTAAACCACAATTAAAATGCAAACTAATCCTCCCCATGGGCTGATGCATTTCGGCCAGCACCTTTCCCCATTGACCACATGTTTAATTATTTTCTCACTCAAAGAACCATGCTTGAGCCATACCTTGAGCCATACCTCACCATGCTTTGAACCATACCTCACCATACCTCAAGAACACATTATCTCACCTCATGGAACTCATGGAGAGCCTCCATTCTGCACCTCATGGCCGAAGCCATCCTCACCCATGAGCATCCTCCATTTGTTTCATTTCTCTATAAATAGAATGCCTTGAGGAGCTTGCACCACTTTTAGATCATTTGCTAAGTTTAGGAAACACTCAAAGCTTTTCTTTTTCTCTCAAAGTCTTTGTGTTCTTCAAGTTCTTCATCATCTTCATCTTCTTCTTCCATCTTCAAGTTCATCACACCAAGTAGGGATTTTCTTTCATGTGTTCTTTCTTTAAAGTTCTTGTTCTAAGCTTAAAATTCATAGTTTCTCTTGATTCTTTTTAGAACTTCTTTTTCTTTCCTTTACCTTTTCATTTTCGGCCATGGGCCTTGGAGAATAAAGGAATGAGAGCTTGATGATGAGAGTTTCATGATGATGTTCATCACTTGAAACAAACTCTAGAGCTTGATCTTTGTTCTTGAGCAAAAGTGTTTCTAAGATTTTCCTTTCTTGAACTTTTGAGAACTTTAACTTTGATGTTATTTCAAAATGATTCTAATGACTCAATGATGAGGTCTCATGATGTTGGTGTTTGTATGTCACCAAGATCATGGATTCTAGAGTTTCAAACATTTCTTTTCTTTCCTTGAAGTTTAGCCATTACCTTTCCTTTTCATGCTAGATGTTTGATTTTCTAAATATGTTATGTTGAGTTCTAAGAACTCTAGACTTTTACCTTGTCTTGGTTTGATGAGTTTGGGTTGAGGTTTAAGTTCCTTTAAAGTCTTGTTAAGAGCTCTAGAAAGATAAAATGAACTTGCATAATTTATTTTATGCTTGCATTCATATTTACATTCTTGCTATGCATCTTTACTTGCAAGCCATCACCTAAGAACATAAAGATTAAAATGGAACTTGTATCATCACTTAACTTAATTCTCAAAGCCTTTCTATTTCGGCCTTAAAGTCGATTGTTGCTGGGCCTAGAGCACTAAAATAAAGAATTGAACTTGCATTATCACCTAATTAATTTCTCGAATGCCTATCTATTTCGGCCTTAAAGTCGATTGTTGTTGGGCCAAGAGCACTAAAATAAGGAATTGAATCTTGCATCTTTACTTTCAAGCTTGCACGTTTAAGATTATGCTTCGCATATTTACTTTCGAGTTTACACGTTTAAATTATGCCTTGCATATTTAATTTCAAGTCATCACTTTACCTTGAAAGCAAGATTAAAAATGAAGAGCATGAGCACGTTTAGTTTATGTCGTAACTTAAGAACCTAGAGCTCAAAGACTTGCCCATTTCATTCCAAGTTAAAGTTTAATGTAAACCATACTTTGAATGTATGTTTTTCGGCCAAGTAGTGAAGATGGACTTGCAATGAGTTTTCATCTAGCTACTAGGACCAATAGCCTATGTTTTGAGTTTTCCTTAAAGTTTGACAATTCTTTATAAGGTTATGTCGTTATAAGTTGTGACTCCAATCTCTTTTAGGGGATGGAATATGTTTTGGTCAGTGACCTAAGGCTTCACTTAGCCTCTTGAGGAATTAAAATGTTTTGCAAAGAGTTTTAGAAATTCTAAATTGATTCCAAGAGAAACTAGTTAACTTACGTACCTAGAAATGTCAATTTAATTCTCTTATTGAGGCAAGATGTTTTCGGTTCTGATGTGATGAATGTGACGCTGTATGATGATGTTTTAATGCGTTGGAATGTGTGAAAATATCATGTGATGATGTAGAAGCGAACCTATGCATGATAGGTAAGAAACTAGCTAACTAGAAATACCGTAAAGCTAGAATTTAACATAGTTTTGACCCATTTGTTTATGGAACCAATCCAAACTGTTTTAATGGGAACATAATCAGATTTAGATTGTTTAGACATGAAAAACTTGGTATCATTTGAGTTAGAATCGAATTCTAGCACCTATGGGGAAACTAGTAGCTAGAAAACCGTAAAAATGCAAATGTAGAACTCTTAGAACATTTAATTTTCTGGAATCTGTCCAGCACCCTTACAACATGATAAACATGATTAATAATTAGTCCTTAAGCATAGGAATGTCTCATAATTGATTTAGATTTAATGTATAGCGCCTCAAAGCGAAGACGGAACAGAAAGGGTCTAAAACGTAAGTTCTAGAACCCCGTAAAAACGAGTTAGAGATTCTGTCCTATGCTATTCAGATTTAAGTATGAACATGAGAATGAAGAATGATGTTTAATATGAGCCTTAGGGGCATAAAATATGAGCGACGGATATTAGAGAGCTATATCTCAAGATTAAGACCCGTAAGGGTCAAAGCATAAGCTACCGTGAGGGTAAGCGTTTGAATGATGTATGATGATGCATGAAGTATGCTAATGATGATGATGTTATTCATATGAGGAATTTATGAGGTTATATGTTTATGTGGCATAAAGCAAATTTGGAAGGAACTTCGTGTAATGACCGCTTTGGCCGAATTTCCGACAAATTTGGAAGGAAACTTCGGTGTAATGACCGTTTTGGCCGAATTTCTCGCAAATTTGGGGACTTAAAGAGATTTTGAAAATTAAGGTACTAAGATGGGTTCTAGGATGACACCGGTTCGGCCGAGCACCTCCATAGAACTCATGTGACATCGGTACCATTTTATACTCTTAGGTGACACCGGTTCGGCCGAGAGCACCCTAAGAGATTTGCCCCAACCCGTACTCGGATAGTCGGGATTTATGATACGCTTATCGTTAAGTGGTAAGTAAGAACTAGTGACGACTAGTTAAGGTATGAGCTCATAACCTAGATGTATGACACGTTAAGGTGACACCGGTTCGCCGAGCACCCCCGATTCGATTGTCTTTTAGGGTGGCCCATGAGGAAGAAAAGTTCATGATTATGATTATGTCACTATGTTTTGTCCCATATGAATGTTACTATTGCCACTTTATGCCACCAATGATGATGATGCTTGATGTTATGTTTTATGTATGTGCATTAGGTAGTGCCATGCATACATTTTCCATTATGTTGCATTCATGACATTAAGATCATCCTAAAATGAACGGACCTTGGCTAAAGTATATTTTTGAAGTTTAAAATGAACTAAATGCATGTTCAGTCATTTCACATAATTAAACCCAAGGTTCCTGAGGACGTAGATGATGACACCTAGGTAGTAGGAGGCCCTACGGAGATTCTTTAGTAAGATTCTCACTCCCTCTATCTCTTTCTTTCCGTCACGTCTTGAGATGGCGGCGTTAGTAGCATTCATGGACACCCGACATGGGAGGTGCACTATGACCCGACTCACGGGTCATACCATTTTGAGGCGGTGCGGTGCGGATTTTCATGTTTGTAGGGCGCCCTTCGCTCATCCGTGCACACCCATCACTTCTCCGATCGCACCCTATGGCGGCGGCAAGCGGGTTTTGAGCGTCGCGGCGTCACGCATGACGAAGAAGTACTCGTGAGGCACACCGCCGCCTTAGCCATGCGAGATTATCCCGACTATGTGCCCGGACCTATTTCACGAGACCGACCCATCCGAGGACCCGCCTACCCATCTCAGATAGCGAGGACTCGCCCTCTCCACCACAGATGAGGAGGGCGGTGAGGATACCGTGACTTCGAGCCCACGGCTGACGCGACGACCGGAGATGCCACCATACCGTCGGGGTCACCCTCGAACCCCATTCCGCCTCTTCACGTCCGACGAGCTCGCCCTATTTCGGATATCCGCCTCGTTCGCGAGATGGACGCCTTGATGAGGAGGTGACGATCGTCCGATGGAGTACCCGGTTAGAGCACACACACCACTTAGATGGGGATAAACCTTCTTTTGTTTAGAGGTTATCCTATTAGATGCACTCGGGTAGGGGAGTAGATTATGTTTATGTTTTAGGTTGTATTTCCCTTGTACTGAATTAAGTCCCACACTTATAAGTGGGCAAGTTATATATATATGAGATTATATTCAGTGATGTTCATGATGTGCCTTATGTTATGATGATTGTGAGACGATTGTTTTACTTTGCATGGTTTACCGCTTATCGCATCACGCGGCTCTCACTTTTATTTCAAAAAAAAAATTACCCGTATTTTCCGCTAAGTAATTCAAAGTTAAATGAGAACTATGAAGTAACAGACTAATGATTAACCTAAATATGTTCTAGAGTATTGGGTTAAAAATTAGGATGTTACATGAAACTATGTGGCATCTCAATAAAGCATGACTTAAGGTGACTTAAACTATATGAAAATGATCCTTGAACCACCAAACCAAGGGTGGAGAATAAGGTGATTCTAGCCCCCTAGACCCGTACTTTAAGTCGGAACCTTTAACTTATCAAAAGGGATAAGTCCATGTGCTAGTGACGACTAGCGTGGTATGAGCTCATAACCTAGAAGTTTCTCCAAAGGGAGATCAGTTAGGGTGGCCCCAGGAAGAAAATATTGAGGTTTTAATGTCACCTAAAGTAACCAAGATATGTACCATGTACCATGTTCTAAGAACTATGATCTTATGCACCATGAATTTATGAATTTATGTGCCATGCCCCATGATATAAGAAACCATGAATTTATGCGTTTATGTGCCATGACCCATGATATAAGAAACCATGATTTATGATTCATGTACCATGACTTATGATTCAAGTTTTATGACTTATAGACTACGTAACCAAGAAGTTTTAGAATTTAAAAGGAATAGGCCTCGGAGATTAATGTTTACGAATTTCATAATTGAACTATTATATGCCCATGTTTTTACTAAGAAACGAAGGTTCCTAGAGACGTAGATGATGACACTTAGATATGGGGGAAAAACCCTTCTGAGTTTCTTTAGTAAGAAAGCTCACTCCCTCTATCTCTTTATTTCCGTCACGTCTCTAAATTCAGATGGCGATGTTCGTGCTCTACATTGAGACACCCACATGGGAGTTCCACCATGATCTGAAACACGGATCATACCATTTTGAGGGCCACTGCACAGTTCGCACCTTTATGTTCCCTGGACGGCCATTTGCTCATCCTATAGATAGTTACCTCTTCTCACCGATGTCGCCCTATGGAGACGATATGGTTTTTGAGCGTGCTCACACACGCAACGAGAAGATTCTCTGAACTTACGTTACAAGCTTGGGCACTGTACCTGAGTACGTACCCCGCTCACAGCATTCAGAGGAGGGCCCCTCAGAGGATCCCACCCACATGTATGGAGAGGACTCTGCCCCCACTCCCCCGCATATGCCAGTAGGTAGCGAGGAGACGGTTACCTAGCCACGGAGGGCCCGGATGCCTGAGATGCAACCTCAACGCGGAGGACATGCCCGAGTATCCTCTGCCGAGCCGCTGTGGATCGGCTACGTCCCACCTTACCCGTGACTGTAGCCATATGGGTTGAGGGTAGTCCCTAGTGAACGCATGACACGTAGCTAGGATAAACCTTCTTTTGTGTTAAGGTTATCCACTTTGGATGCACATGGGTATGGGTGTTCTCTTGCATGTATCATTTATGATTCCTTGTATCTCCTACGTTCCAGTTGGGTTGTATCCTATGTATTGAACTAGTCCCGCCATTATGGGTGGGCATTATATATATATATATATATATATATATATATATATGTATAAGGTACTTTAGTGTATGTGTTCATGATGCTGTGTATGGAGCCTTTTATGATTCTACAATTCCGCACTTTATGATATCATTCGCTTACCTTATACGCGGCTCATGCTTTACCAAGAGTTTTAAAAGAAAAAAAAAATTAGCTCCTATTTTCAGTAAGTAATTTCAAAGATAATAGACTAGAACAAGAGATAATGACTAATATTTGGCCTTAGTACATGCTAGCAGTATCAGGTCGAATATTAGGGTGTTACACATTCAATTCTCCTTGCTTCCTCATTTAGGTAGCACCCACTTTTTGGTTAGGATAGGCTGTATGTTATTCTTTTGTTGGATAACAAAAAGAAGAGTAAACTTGCCCCGATTAATATTTGATTATATGTTGAGTGCTATCTCTCTTGAGAAAAGGAAAACCATTGTTGTTTCTTATGGGATTCTACTGACCAAAGTCTTTAAATACTTACATTACCCTCTAGCAAATGAGTGGTATGAGTATATAGAGGGTACGGAGTATGTAACGCCCCAATTTTTACTGCTATGTGAAAATTACCAAAATGCCCCTAGGTAATTTTTACACGTAATTCGAGGTCAAATAATCCTCAATAAAGGAATATGACATTAGAGAAATATCATAGGAGACTTGATTAGCGATTCGTGCGAAAGTCGCAAACCCCGATTTTTCTATACGTGTAAAATGACCAAAATGCCCCTGAGGTCATTTTTACCTAGAAATCAAGGATAACTAATCTAAATTATCTTTGAGGGGTTAATTTTATGCCTGATAGGGATTATATGTGCCTTAGAGGTAAAAATCTCAATTCTCAATTTTTACCGTAAGTAAAATTACCGTTTTACCCCTGTAGTAATTTACATGAAATTATATAATTTTTGAATTCGGTTTTCACCCAAAAGTTCAAAATGACTATTTCAAGTATGATTTGAGATTGTCCAGTATTTACAAAGAGTTTTTATGTGAAATTACCTTTTTACCCCTAGTTGTACTAAATAGATTTACTTGTGTAATCAAGGTAGTATTAAAGTTCTATTTGAACTCGAAATGATTTCACTCATCAACCTTGAGTTTAAATTAATTACCTAAGGTTAAAAAAAATAATTAAATTACCTAAGGTAAAAATAAAAATTACCTTTCCTTAATTATGAAAGCTCATAAAATTAGTGATATTTAAGATCAAAGTTAAGATTTCGGTTTAGGTAAAATCTTGTACATTTACATTTTCTTATCCTAAGTTTAGAACTTATGTTACAAATTGATTTTTACTCACTTGAAATTAACTTCATTCATTAGTGTATGATTACTCTTTTTACCTTGTCTTAAATTGTTCTAAACACTTAATCTTTTACTATTTTCACTAACCTATCAATTCCTAATCTTTTACCTAAGTAAGTACACATCTGATACATGATTTATCACTTTCAAAATAACATAAATCTGATCATAAAAGGACCAGAAACCAGCGGCCATCACACTCTCAATGGTGGTCATATTTCATTTTTTTATTTCAAAGATTATTGCACTACATCATTAGGCACCACCATGATACCAATACTTTATTTTTTTTTCTTCAAGATACACCTCAAATACAGGTCCTACCATGAATGAAAGAATAAAACTTGTCCCCATTACTCCCTAAAGTAGTCGTGTCCTCCATGTTCTCATGTTGTACAAATTTTAAAATTCATTCAAGAATAAGGCACACAAACACATCATAACATTACCATGTGTTCTTTTTAGTTGTCTTGTACATTTTTGGATCAAAAATTCTGATCACATTTCAGCCTAGGAGCAGCAGCCATACACCCCCCATAATGCCCCCATTTTATTTTATTATCAAAGAATTAAGCACTCAAACAACACCATGACCATACCATGTGATCTTTGAGTTGTTTTGCATTATTTTTTAGCAAGAATTCTGATCACATTTCAGCCTATATGCAGCATACATATAGCCTTCCTTGGCCTATAAATATGAGCTCTTCCATTGCCAAAATGCACACACAAACATTCCTAGCCTTAGCATTTTCTTACTTGATAGTTTTCTTACTCAAAGTTTGCTCAAAGTTCTCTAATTCTCTCAATTCTTCAAGCTTTCTTCTTCTTCCTCATTCACACTCAAGAGACTCCATTCCCAACCTCTAACCAAGCTCTAAACCTCAAGCATACACATTCCAACCAAAAATCATCTCCTAAACACATAACCTTTCCATTATCAAACACAAAAAGACAAGAGAAATCCTCCCTCCATTTGCTCTAATCTTGGCCGAATTTCAAGGACATATCAAGGCCATATTTTCTTCTTCTAACTTCTCTAAAGATCAAGCATTACCTTTTGATAACAAGAAACAACTTGGTAGGGATTTTATTTCATGTTCTTTCTTTGTTCTTCCTTTATAATTTCAGTTTATATGGTTTGATAATGACCATGGCTTGATGATGAGGAATCATGGTGGTGGTTGTGAATCCATCATTTAATGACCTTTAAAGCCCAAGGTTTAATTCTTGATGTTAAAAGATTAACAAAGGAATTACTAAGTTTTGAGTTTTAAGCTTAACAAGATCTAAAAATGAACTAGCATCCATATTTATGTTTCAAATTCTTGCACATCATATTTATATTTCAAGCTTTGCATAATCATATTTATATTCCAAGTTATCACTTTAATTCTTGAAGATAATAATATGAACTTGCATATTCATATTTACATTTCAAGTTATCACCTAAATCATAAATATCTAAGAATGAATTTGCATCTTTATATTTATATTTCAAGCCTTATATTTCATATTTATATTTCCAAGTTATGGCCTTATAATGATAATAATAAGGTTACAAGACAAGTTTATGATTCTAGTCATCACCTAAATCCTAAAGTTCAAGATTTACTTCTTTTATCTTAAATGGCAAATTTTGACCATGGACACTTCTCATCTATTTATTTTTGGCCCTTATATAATTCTGATTTAAAGCTTGATATATTTTATTTTTAGGTATGACCTTGTCTTTAAAGTTGTACAAAGAAATTTTGAAAGTCCTAGAAATCGTAAAGGATTAGAAATATGGTTTTTCTCATGATTTTAAATGCTAAAGTTTTATTATTCTGATCTAATCTTTTAGAACTAGAATGGTTACTGATTTAGGATGTTTAGATGAGTTTAAATCACTAAATGTTATTGTAAAAATTGTTTTTAGTGTCTTAGGAAAAACTAGTAACTAAAAAGGATCAAAATTGTGTTTTTATGGAGCTTTTAAAATGCTAATTTTTTTTATTACTATTCGACCCTGTTAATCACTGTTAACTATTGTTTATAGCTGTTCACACACTTGAGGATCACTAATAATTGTTATAAAAATTGTTCTTAGCATTTTAGGAAAGTCTAGTAACTAGAAAGGATTAAAATTGTGTTTTTGTAAAGCTTTAAGGAGATTAATTTTCTGATTCTGTTCAAGGGTTGTTCAAGGCTGTTCACATTGTTCACATACTTTAGAATTACTTACATTTGTTGTAAGAATTGTTTTTGGTACCATAGATGCATAAAAGGGTAATTATAAATGTTAGTTTGGGCTGTTTTGCAAAATGCGGAAAGTTATGTTTTGAACTATCAACTATGTTATTTCAGTCAAATGTTTTTAATTAGACCAACTAATGATGTTGAATGTGTCCATGTGTTCAAAATACCATATATAATGTTTAGAAAAAGTTTTATAATTTTCAGTTGCTATTAAGTGTCAAAAATTGTGTTACTTTGCACTTTGACCCCTAAAACATGTTAAATTTAGTCTATGGCCCTAAAAGGTTTTTATGATAAGTTTGAATGGTTACTAATAGTTATATGTCTCTTGAAATGTATTGGTTAATGTTAAAGGTCTTTAATTTATGAGTAGATGTTAAAAAGGGGTAATTACATTTTGACCCGTAACCTTTGAGAAATTGTGATTTAACCCTTTGGGGTTTAAACGTAAATATTGATAATATGATGAGATGAATGTGAATGATGTTTTGTGAAGGGTATGTTCATGTGCGGAAACTTATATGGCTTAAGGATATATGAAATGAAATATGATGCATGTTTATGTGATTTAAATTATAGCATGTTATAATTATGTTTGATTCATTGAGATGCACATGAAATGTTGAATTGATGAGTTATAATTGTGATATTCATGTTTGCATCTTCATATAATATGCCGAGATTAAAGGTGACATAAGACACATGGAAATGATCCTCTAGACTCCCCGAATTAAAGGTTATGAGAGGTGATCCAAATGGGACGTGATCCTTTGGACTCCCCGAATTAAAGGTTATGAAAGGTGATCCTAATGCCCCCTATCCCGTACCTTAAGAGTTGGGAATTTAACTTATCAAAAGGGATAAGATTACACTAGTGACAACTAGTGAGGTATGAGCTCATAACCTAGAACTCTCGAGAAAAGAGAGAATTATAAGGCGGCCCCCAAGGAAAAGAGAATAAAGAAGTTTAAGTCACCTGTAAGAATGATGATCATGATGCTCTTTATATCATATGCATTGTTTTTTTTTTTTGGATTATATGATATTATGTATATGATATTGACATGCATCCATGACTAATATGTTGCATTCATGACATTAAGATTCATGCTAAAAGATACGGGCCTCGGCTAATGATATTTAGAACTAAATAAATGAACCTTATATATATGTTCGCCATTTTCATAATTAAACCTGAGGTTCCTGGGGACGATGACGATGACACTTGTGTTATATTCGGGAAGCCCTACTGAGATTCTTATATAAGTTTCTCATCCCTTTTCTTTTCCGTGTCGTCTCCAGACATGAATGATGGTGTAGTTCGTGATTTGTCTTGAGAGTGGACGAGGAGCTACGGAGATAACTTCCTTTTGGATATTTACCTTTAGAGTGATCGTATCTCAGTTATCAGTTTGTATTCTATTGATGGATATATATTGATGTCCTTAAGATTACAAGACATCACTATTATGATACAGTTATTGATATGTTATTATTATTTGAGTTATGTTATGTTATAGTTGTATTATGTATTTACCTGTTATTCGTTTCTAACATCTCTCTTACGCAGGCAAGGTAATGACGTTAGATATTTAGTATGCGCGGCTCACGATTTGGTATTTAAGTTCAAAAAAAAAATTTACCCATATTTTCACTAAAGTATTTTAAAGAAGTTTTGAGTTAAAATCTGGAACAAAAGAGTAATGACTAATAATTAACTTAAATGCGTCCTAGGTGCAACGCCCTGATTTTCTGTCTGAGTGGAAAATGACCGAAATGCCCCTGAGGTCATTTTCAGCCCGGAATTCGAGGATGGCCGACCCGGCAGTCCTCGAAGGGCCAACTCAATGTTTGAAGGGGATTGAATAACCCTTGAGTGGTTCCGGAGGCAAAAGACTCATTTTCCGCAGTTTCGGGTCAAAATGACCAAAATACCCCTATAGCGTTTTACGCGGATAAAGGTGCCGTTTGAGCCCGAAACTTTCCCCAGAGGTTTAAAACCATGTTTTTACATGTTTTAAAACATCTGTTTGAGTCCCGGTGGTTCCGGGCAGTTTTAGTGTAAAATTACGATTTTGCCCCTAGAATAGTGTTTTTGAGCTTAATGACGTAATTAAGCAAACCTAAGCAATATTAGGCTCTAAACGAAGATTAATTAATTTTCCTAATTAATCTAGAGTCAAAATAAATTATTAAAATTAATTAGAACCTAAGATTGCTTAGATTAGATTTAAATCCCTTTTCTAAAACTCAAGATTTCACTCTTGGAATCTTGAATAGTGTTTTCTCTCTCCAATTCCTTAAATCAAGGAATTGTGTCTAGAATTTTTTATACACTAAAATGAGTTTATAACTCACTAATGATGCAAGAACACTCCTTAATTATGTCTTGACAACCTTGATTACCCATTTCCTCACCTAAACACTTTCTTATAAATTCCTAATGTTAAGCATAATCAAAGATACACCTAAACACAACTCTAAACCACAATTAAAATGCAAACTAATCCTCCCCCAAATCTGATGCACATGGCTGAAACTCTTCCCCCATTTGACCACATGTTGAATTGTTTCTCATTCAAAGAACCATGCTTGAGGCCACACCTTGAACCATACCTCACCATACTTTGAACCATACCTCACCATGCCTCAAGACCACATTATCTCACCTCATGGAACTCATGGGATGCCCTCCAATCTGCAATGGCCGAAGCCTCCTCCTCCATGTGCACCCTTCATTTGTTTCATTTCTCTATAAATAGAATGCCTTGAGGAGCTTGCACCACTTTTAGATCATTTGCTAAGTTTAGGAACACTCAAAGCTTTTCTTTTTCTCTCAAAGTTCTAGTGTTCTTCAAGCTCTTCAAAGTTCTTCAAGTTCTTCATCTTCTTTATCTTCTTCTTCCATCTTCAAGATTATCACACCAAGTAGGGATTTTCTTTCAAGTACTTCTTTCTTTAAAGTTGTTGTTCTAGCTTTATGTTCATAGTTTCTCTTGATTCTTTTTAGAACTTCTTTTCTTTTCCTTTTTCTTTCTCATTTTCGGCTATGGGCCTTGAAGTTCAAAGAAATGAGAGCTTGATGATGAGAGTTTCTTGATGATGTTCATCACTTGAAACAAACTCTAGAGCTTGATCTTTGTTCTTGAGTAAAATACTTCTAGTTCCTCCTTTCTCCAACTGTTGGAATCTTTAACTTTGATGATGTTTTAAAATGGTTCTAAGGACTCAATGATGAGGTCTCATGATGTTGATATTAATATATCATCAAGATCATGGACTCTAGAGTTTCAAAATGTTCTTTTGTTTTCCTTGAAGTTTCGGCCATTTCCTTTTCTTTTACATGCAAAATGTTTCGATTTTCTAAAAATGTTATGTTGAGTTCTAAGAACTCTAGACTTTACTTTATCTTGGTTTGATGAGTTTGGGTTGAGATTTAAGTTCCTTTAAAGTCTTGTTAAGAGCTCTAGAAAGATAAAATGAACTTGCATAATTTATTTTATGCTTGCATTTATATTTACATTCTTGCTATGCACCTTTACTTTCAAGCTATCACCTAAGAACATAAAGATTAAAATGGAACTTGCATCATCATTTAATTTAATTCTCAAAGTCTTTCTATTTTGGCCTTAAAGTCGATTGTTGTTGGGCCTAGAGCACTAAAATAAAGAATTGTGTAACATCCTAATTTTTAACCCGATACTCTAGAACATACTTAGGTTAAGCATTAGTCTATTACTTCATAGTTCTCATTTTTACTTTGAAATACTTAGCGGAAAATATGGGTAAATTTTTTTTGAAATACAAAGTGAGAGCCGCGTGATGCGATATATCATGTAACGGACAAAACATACATCTCATAACGTCATAGCATAAGGCACACCATGAATAGCACTGAATATCTTCTCATATATATATAACTTGCCCACTTATAAGTGTGGGACTTAATTTAGTACAAGGGAAATACATGAAAGGAAATACAACATAAACATAAACATGATCTACTCCCCTACCCGAGTGCATCTAATGGGATAACCTCTAAACAAAAGAAGGTTTATCCCCATCTAAGTGGTGTGTGCTCTAACCGGGTACTCCATCGGTTGATCGTCACCTCCTACTAACGTCCATCTTGCGAACGAGGCAAGTATCCGGGAAACTGGGCGAGCTCCTCAGGCGTAAAGAGGCGGAACGGGGATCGAGAGTGACCCCCGCGGTGTGGCAGCGTCTCCGGTCGCCGTGCAAGTCGGGGCTGAGTCACGGTATCCTCACTGCCCTCCCTCATCAATGGTGGAGAGGGGGCAGAGCTCTCGCTATACAGATGAGTAGGCGGGTCCTCGGACGGGTCGGTCTCCGAAAAGTAGGTCCGGGGCACGTAATTGGGATGGTCTCGCATGGCTAAGGCGGCGGTATGCATGCGGAGCACTCTCTTGTCATGCGTACGCGCGCGCTCAAAAACCCGCTCGTCGTCGCCATAGGGTGCAGTCGGGGAGAAGTGATGGGTGTGCACGGGATGAGCGAAGGGGCGTCCTACGAACATGAAAACTCGCACCGTGCACTACCCCTCAAAATGGTATGACCCGTGAGCCGGGTCATAGTGCACCTCCCATGTCGGGGTGTCCACGAACACTACGAACGTCGCCATCTGAAGACGTGACGGAAAGAAAGAGATAGAGGGAGTGAGAATCTTGCTAAAGAATCTCAGTAGGGCCTCCTACTACCTAGGTGTCATCATCTACGTCCTCAGGAACCTTGGGTTTATTTATACAAAATGACTGAGCATGTATTAAGTTCATTTTAAACTTTAAAATATATTTTAGCCAAGGTCCATTCATTTTAGGATGATCTTAATGTCATGAATGCAACATAATAGAAAATGTATGCATGGCACTACCTAATGCACATACATAAAACATAACGTCAAGCATCATCATACTTGATGGCATAAAGTGGCAATAGTAACATTCATATGGGACAAAACTTAGTGACATAATCATAATCATGAAACATCTCTTCCTCATGGGCCACCCTAAAAGACAATCGAACTGGGGGTGCTCGGCCGAACCGATGTCACCCAGAACGTGTCACATATCTAGGTTATGAGCTCATACCTTAACTAGTCGTCACTAGTTCTTACTTACCACTTAACGATAAGCGTATCATAAATCATAATTCCCGACTATCTGAGTACGGGTTAGGGGGCAAACCTCTTAGGGGTGCTCGGCCGAACCGGTGTCACCTAAGAGTATAAATTGGTACCGATGTCACATGAGTTCTATGGAGGTGCTCGGCCGAACCGGTGTCATCCTAGAACCCATCTTAGTACCTTAATTTTCAAAATCTCTTTAAGTCACCAAATTTGTCGGAAATTAGACACAACTTGACATTACACTGAATTTCCTTCCAAATTTGCTTTATGCCACATAAACATATAACCTCATGAATTCCTCATATGAATAACATCATCATCATTTGCATACTACATGCATCATCATAAAACATTCAAACGCTTACCCTTACGGTAGCTTATGCTTTGACCCTTACGGGTCTTAATCTTGAGATATAATTCTCTAACATCTGTCGCTCATATTATATGCACCTAAGGGCTCATAATTAAACATCATTCCTAATCCTCATGTTCATACTTAAATCTGAATAGCATAGGGCAAATTCTCTAACTTGTGTTTACGGGGTTCTAGAACTCACGTTTTAGACCCTTTCTCGGTTCCGTCTTCGCCTAAGGCGCTATGAATTAAATCCAAATCAATTATGAGGCATTACTATGCTTAAGGACTAATTATTAATCATGTTTATCATGTTGTAAGGGTGCTGGACAGAATCCAGGAAAATAAACGTTCTAAGAGTTCTAAACTTGCACTTTTACAGTTTTCTAGTTACTAGTTTCCCTATAGGTGCTAGAATTCAATTCTAATCCAAATGATACCAAGTTTTTCATGTCTAAACAATCTAAATCTGATTATGTTCCCATTAAAACAGTTTGGAAAAGTTCCAAAAGCAAATGGGTTAAAACTATGTCAAATTCCAACTTTACGGTATTTCTGGTTAGCTAGTTTCTTACCTATTATGCATAGGATCGCTTCTACATCATCATATGATATTTTCACACATTCCAACACGTCAAAACATCATCATACAACATCACACTCATCATATCAGAATCGAAAACATTTAACTTCAATAAGAGAGTTAAATTGACATTTCTAGGTACATAAGTTAACTAGTTTCTCTTGGAATCGATTTAGAATTTCTAAAACTCTTTGCAAATCATTTTAATTCATCAAGAGGCTAAGAGAAGCCTTAGGTCAATGACCAAAATATATTTCATCTCCTAAAAGGGAGTAAAGTCATATCTCATGACAACATAACCTTGAAAAGGTTTGTAAAGCTTTAAGGAAAACTTAGAACATAGACTATTGGTCCTTATAGCTAGATGAAAACTCATTGCAAGTCCATCATCACTACTTGGCCGAAAACATGCTTCAAAGAATGGTTTCACATTAAACTTTAACTTGGAATGTGTAACACCCCGATTTCTCTGTCCGAGGGAAATGACCAAAATGCCCCTGAGGTCATTTCCTGACCCGAACTCGAGGGTAACCAACTCGGTCGTCCTCGAAGGGTCAACTCAATGTTTGAAGGGGATTAAATGGCCTTTGAATGCTTCCGGAAGCGAAAATTTCGTTTTCCGCAATTTCGGGTCAAAATGACCAAAATACCCCTATAGCGTTTTTACGCGGGTAATGGTGCCGTTTGAGCCCGGAACTTTCCCCAGAGGTTTAAAAACATGTTTTCATGTGTCTAGAGGTCTCTGTTCAAGTCCCGGTGGCCCCGGGCAGTTTTAGTGCAAAATTACGATTTTGCCCCTAGAATAGTGTTTTGAGCTTAATGACGTAATTAAGCAAACCTAAGCAATATTAGGCTCTAAACGAAGATTAATTTATTTTCCTAATTAATCTAGAGTCAAAATAATTTATTAAAGTTAATCAGAACCTAAAATTGCTTAGATTAAACTTAAATCCCTTTTTAGAACTCAAGACTCCTAGTCTTGGAATCTTGAATAGTATTTTCTCTTTCCAATTCCTTAAATCAAGGAATTGTGTCTAGAGTTGTTTAAACTCTAAATTGAGGATTTAACTCACTAATGGTGCAAGACCACTCCTTAATTATGTCTAGGCCACCTTAATTACCCATTTACCTTACCTAAACACTTACAAATTCCTAATCTTAAGCATAATCAAAAATACACCTAAACACAACTCTAAACCACAATTAAAATGCAAACTAATCCTCCCCATGGGCTGATGCATTTCGGCCACATCCTTTCCCATTGACCACATGTTTAATTATTTTCTCACTCAAAGAACCATGCTTGAGGTCATACCTTGAACCATACCTCACCATACCTTAAGCCATACCTCACTATACCTCAAGAACACATTATCTCACCTCATGGAACTCATGGAATGCCTCCAATCTGCACCTCATGGCCGAAGCCATCATCCTCCATGAGCTCCCTCCATTTGTTTCATTTCTCTATAAATAGAATGCCTTGAGGAGCTTGCACCACTTTTAGATCATTTGCCAAGTTTAGGAAACACTCAAAGCTTTTCTTTTCTCTCAAAGTTCTAGTGTTCTTCAAGTTCTTCAAGCTCTTCAAAGTTCTTCATCATCTTCATCTTCTTCTTCCATCTTCAAGTTCATCACACCAAGTAGGGATTTTCTTTCATGTATTCTTTTCGTTAAAGTTCTTGTTTCAAGCTTGATGTTCATAGTTTCTCTTGTTTCTCTTTAGAACTTCATTTGCACTCCTTTTTCCTTTTCTTTTTCGGCCGTAGGCCTTGGAGAACAAAGGAATGAGAGCTTGATGATGAGAGTTTCATGATGATGTTCATCACTTGAAACAAACTCTAGAGCTTGATCTTTGTTCTTGAGCAAAAATGTTTCTAGTTTTTCTTTTCTTGAACTCTTAAGAACTTGAGCTTTGATGATGTTTTTAAATGGCTCTATGAACCCAATGATGAGGACTCATGATGTTGGTGTTAATATATCACCAAGATCATAAACTCTAGAGTTTTAAAATGTTCCTTTTCTTCTTGATGATTTCAGCCAAATCCATAAATTTTCTAAGTTTCATGGTTGATTTCCTAAAAATATTATGTTGAGTTTTAAGAACTCTAAGCTTGACTTTACCTTGTTTGGATGAGTTTGGGTTATGGTTTAAATTCCTTTAAAGTCTTGTCAAGAGCTCTAGAAAGGATAAAATGAACTTGCATAATTTATTTTATGCTTACATCCATATTTACATTCTTGCTATGCATCTTTGCTTTCTAGCTATCACTTAAGAACATAAAGATTAAAATGGAACTTGTATCATCACTTAATTTAATTCTCGAAGCCTTTCTATTTCGACCTTAAAGTCGATTGTTGTTGGGCCTAGAGCACTAAAATAAAGAATTGAACTTGCATTATCACCTAATTAATTTCTCGAATGCCTATCTATTTCGGCCTAAAAGTCGATTGTTGTTGGGCCAAGAGCACTAAAATAAAGAATTGAACCATGCATATTTACCTTCAAGCTTGCACGTTTAAGTTTATGCCTCGCATATTTACTTTCAAGCTTGCACGTTTAAGTTATGCCTTGCATATTTAATTTTAAGTCATCACTTTACCTTGTAAGCAAGATTAAAAACAAAAAGCATGAGCACGTTTAGTTTATGTCATAACTTAAGAACCTAGAGCTCAAAGACTTGCCCATTTCATTCCAAGATAAAGTTAAATGTGAATGTATTCCTTGAATGCATAATTTCGCCAAGTAGTGATGATGGACTTGCAATGAGTTTTCATCTAGCTACTAGGACCAATAGTCTATGTTTTAAGTTTTCCTTAAAGCTTTACAAATCTTTATAAGGTTACGTCATCACAAGTTGTGATTTTATTATCTTTTAGGGGATGGAATATGTTTTGGTCAGTGACCTAAGGCTTCACTTAGCCTCTTGATGAATTAAAATGTTTTGCAAAAAGTTTTAGAAGTTCTAGATCGATTCCAAGAGAAACTAGTTAACTTATGTACCTAGAAATGTCAATTTAACTCTCTCATTTAAGTTAAATGTTTTCGGTTCTGATGTGATGAGTGTGATGCTGTATGATGATGTTTTGATGTGTTGGAATGTGTGAAAATATCATATGATGATGTAGAAGCAATCCTATACATGATAGGTAAGAAACTAGCTAACTAGAAATACCGTAAAGCTAGAATTTAACATAGTCTTGACCCATTTGTTTATGGAGCTTTTCCAAACTGTTTTAATGGGGACATAATCAGATTTAGATTGTTTAGACATGAAAAACTTGGTATCGTTTGAGTTAGAATTGAATTCTAGCACTTATGGGGAAACTAGTAACTAGAAAACCGTAAAAATGCAAATGTAGAACTCTTAGAACATTTAATTTTCTGGATTCTGTCCAGCACCCTTACAACATGATAAACATGATTAATAATTAGTCCTTAAGCATAGGAATGCCTCATAATTGATTTAGATTTAATCCATAGTGCCTTCAGCAAAAACGGAACCAAGAAAGGGTCTAAGACGTAAGTTCTAGAACCCCGTATTCACATGTTAGGATTTCCACCCTATGCCATTCAGATTTAAAAGTAAAATGAGAGGATTATGAATGATGTTTAATTATGAGCCTTAGGTGCTTAAAATATGAACGACGGATGTCGAGAACTATATCTCAAGATTAAGACCCGTAAGGGTCAAAGCATAAGCTACCGTAAGGATAAGCGTTTGGATGTTTTATGATGATGCATGAAGTATGCTAATGATGATGATGTTATTCATATGAGGAATTTATGAGGTTATATGTTTATGTGGCATAAAGCAAATTTGGAAGGAAATTCGGTGTAATGACCGTGCAGTCACTAATTTCCGACAAATTTGGGGACTTAAAGAAATTTTGAAAATTTAGGTACTAAGATGGGTTCTAGGATGACACCGGTTCGACCGAGCACCTCCATAGAACTCATGTGACATCGGTATCATTTTATACTCTTAGGTGACACCGGTTCGGCCGAGCACCCCTAAGAGTTTTGCCCCCTAACCCGTACTCAGATAGTCGGGATTTATGATTTATGATACGCTTATCGTTAAGTGGTAAGTAAGAACTAGTGACGACTAGTTAAGGTATGAGCTCATAACCTAGATGTATGACACGTTCTGGGTGACACCGGTTCGGCCGAGCACCCCCAGTTCGATTGTCTTTTAGGGTGACCCACGAGGAAGAGAAGTTTGATGATTATGATTATGTCACTAAGTTTTGTCCCATATGAATGTTACTATTGCCACTTTATGCCACCAAGAATGATGATGCTTGATGTTATGTTTTATGTATGTGCATTAGGTAGTGCCATGCATACATTATCTATTATGTTGCATTCATGACATTAAGATCATCCTAAAATGAATGGACCTTGGGTAAAATATATTTTAAAGTTTAAAATGAACTTAATACATGCTCAGTCATTTTGTATAAATAAACCCAAGGTTCCTGAGGACGTAGATGATGACACCTAGGTAGTAGGAGGCCCTACTGAGATTCTTTAGCAAGATTCTCACTCCCTCTATCTCTTTCTTTCCGTCACGTCTTTAGATGGCGGCGGTCGTAGTGTTCGTGGACACCCGACATGGGAGGTGCACTATGACCCGGCTCACGGGTCATACCATTTGAGGGACGGTGCAGTGCGGGTTTTCATGTTCGTAGGGCGCCCCTTCGCTCATCCCGCACACCCATCGCTTCTCCCATTTGCACCCTATGGCGACGACGAACGGGGTTTTGAGCGTGCGCGTACGCATGACGAGAGAGTGCTCCGCATGCACACCGCCACCTTAGCCATGCGAGACTATCCCGATTACGTGCCCCGGACCTACTTCTCGGAGACCGACCCGTCCGAGGACCCGCCTACTCATCCGTATAGCGAGAGCTCGCCCTCTCCACCATTGATGAGGAGGCCGGTGAGGATACCGTGACTCGGCCGACTTGCACGACGACCGGAGATGCGGCCACACCATGGGGTCATTCTCGATCCCGTTCTGCCTCTTACGCCGAGGAGCTCGCACGCTTTCGGATACTTGCCTCGTTCACCACACGGACGTCAGTAGGAGCTGACGATCGACCGATGAAGTACCCCGTTAGAGCACACACCACTTACATGGGCATAAACCTTCTTTTGTTTAGAGGTTATCCTATTAGGTGCACTCGGGTAGGGGAGTAGATTATGTTCATGTTTTATGTTGTATTTTCTTTTATGCATTTCCCCTGTACTAAACTAAGTCCCACATTTATAAGTGGGCAAATTATATATATATGAAATGATATTCAGTGATGTTCATTGTAACACCCTAATATCCGACCTAATACTACTAGTACGTACTTAGGCCAAATATTAGTCATTACTTACTATCATGGTTCTTATTACTTGGGCAAATAGCTTAACGAAAATACGAGCCAATTTTTTTTAAAAAAAAAACATTACTTAAAATAGAAGCCGCGCGTAACTTTACGAGTCAGTATCATAGTATACGGAACGATAACATAGGATTGGCTCCAAACCATAACATCGAACATAACATCAATCATAACTGAAATACCTCATAGATAAAATATGCCTACCCTACAGGGCAGGACTCTTGAAGTACATAGTAACATGAATACGGCAGAAAAACAGAATACATGGAAAAGAACTGGAAAGAAGCATCCCTACCTATGTGCAACCTAAGATGGATAACCTCAACACAAAAGAGGTATCATCCATACTATGTGACGTGCGTGCACTAAGGACTACCCTCCAATCTCCATAGCAGACTCACGGGTACGAAGGGACGTAGCCAATCCACAGGCGGAGCTCGGCAGGTGCAGGCATGCCCTGTGACTGAACGTGTCATCAACGTCGGGGTCGTGGTTCGGGCACTGAAGCCCTCCGACGCTGAGTGTCGCTTCTTGCTGCCTATCCGCCGCAGAGGCGGAGTGGGGCGAGCCCTCATGGTCCATGGGGAATCCTCTGAAGGGTCCTCCTCCGAGTCTTTGCGATGATGGCACGCATCGCGCGCGTCCGCTGAACCGACAGAGTGGGTCCGCAGGTTCCTCTCATGTCGTGGCCGTGCATGCTCAAAGATCGCGGGGTCACCATAGGGGGATGCTGGGGAGAAGCGATAACTGTACAAGGGGTGTGCGAATGGCCGTCCTAAAAACATGAAGATGCACACAGTACACCGGCCCTCAAAATGAAATGACCCATGCTCCGGGTCATGGTAGATCTCCCACCGTGGCGTGTCAATGAATAGGACGAAGGTCGCCATCTCGCTCTGAAGACGTAATGGAAAGGAAAAGATAGAGGGAGTGAGATTCTTACTAAAGAAACTCGATGAGGGTTTTCCTTCTATCCTAGGTGTCATCATATACGTCTCCAGGAATCTCGGGATTATTTATAAAATAATGGACATACATAGGTTCAATTATGAGTTTTCCAAAATCTCATTTTCCGAGAATCCGTTCTTTTTAACATGGCACTTGTGTTACATAGGCTATATACTAAAATCGTAGTCATAAATCATGTAGCTTGGTACGTAGATCATGCATCATATAACTGGTACATGGAACATAAATCATATAACTGGTACATGAAACATAAATCATATAACTGGGTTACTTAGGTGACATAAGAACCTTTACTTAACTGGGCCGCCCTAATATTTCTCCCTTTTGAGAAATCTCTAGGTTATGAGCTCATACCACGCTAGTCGTCACTAGCATCTAGACTTTATCCATTTGGATAAGTCAACTTCCCGACTTTAAGTGCGGGTTTAGGCGGCTAGAATCACATTGTCCCCACCCTTAATTCGGTGGTTTCAAAGGATTGCATTCTGATGTTCTAAGTCATCCTAAGTTTAACATGTTTCTTTAAGATGCCACATAATTAATGCATAACACATAATTACTACCTCGGCATCTTTAAGTCCTTTTTAAAGAATAATAATAACATGTTAATACACGCTATCACATAGGGATAATAGTTAACATGGCACCATACACATCAT
The DNA here is from genome assembly GCA_031216125.1 of Dalbergia cochinchinensis. Classification (NCBI taxonomy): domain Eukaryota; kingdom Viridiplantae; phylum Streptophyta; class Magnoliopsida; order Fabales; family Fabaceae; genus Dalbergia; species Dalbergia cochinchinensis. Next base: position 27,671,698 of record CM062372.1, on the reverse strand, counting down.
GAGCTAACACATCAATTCATCATCAAACTTAGAGGCGCATAATCATCCCTTAAGGTAAAAATCCCTAAATCGGGTAACCTCAAACTTTCCCATTACTTTCTAGTATATTTATGGGATTGATTAACCTCATTACCATAATCCATTAGGTTCTAATTCCTAATTAATTATGGTTGGACAGCCTTATGTAGTTGTTCATATTTGATGAATTACGTGTTCTAGAAAATGCGTTTTAAGCCCTTTCTCGCATCCGACTTTTTCTATGGTGCAATAATTAATACCTAAGCCAATTATGAGTCACTCCCACACATCTAGACATAATCTAATGTGATTCTAAATATTTTATCAAGGCTGGGCAGAAACTCATTTTGCCATTCTTTATAGTTCTAGAATTCACACATTAAGCAAACAAAGTCACTAACAATGCTTTAACGAGTCTAGAACAACTATCACATACTTGGCAAGGTATTACAACATATTTAGACCATCCAAAATAGAATTTAAGGTGCTGGAGTTATTAAGGCAGAACCGAAATCCTTAAGGCATAAAATCATGAGAAAAACCTTTCTTTCAACCATATAACTTGCTAGTTTCTCTTGGAACCTTTTTGGGACTTCAAGACTATGTAAGATCAAAGTTTATTTTGCCAAAACTCATCATGGAACACCAAGGGTAGCAGCCATTTCGGCTTGCTCTTGGCAAGGATTTAAAACTTAAAAACATGTTTAAAACCTTGGTTAAGTGCATCAAAGCTTAGAAAAATTCTAAGACATGCATTATGGGCCCTTGTAGTTAAATGAAACTCATCCTAGAGCCATTTACACCACATGGCCGAATGATGTTCAAGGAGATACCTCCTTGATTTAATTCTTTTCTTAAGATGAAATGGGCAAGTCTTTGAGCTCTAAAGTTTCAAGTGATGACATAAAATAAACGTGCTATGCATTTCATTTTATAGTCCTTTAGAAAATAAAGTGATAGCACAAAGTAAAGATGAAATGCATCTTCATTCTTATTCTTAGAGTTTAGTGATGACTTGAAACATAAAATGAGATGCAAAGCTTGAAACATAAACGTGCATTGTGCAAGTTCATTCATTATCTTGGGTCTTAGTGATGGCATAAGAAATAAACGTGCTAATGCAAAGCATAAACGTAAACGTGGATGCAACTTCTTTTATATCTTGTTTAGAGCTCTTGCAAGACTTTAAAGGAAACAAGGTTTCAACCCATAACTCACCCTCACAAGAAAAGAAAACTAAACTCATGACCAACATGGAGGAAAGTAATCAAATATGCTTGGCCTAGGGACCAAGTCTATACTCTAGAGCTTTGTTCATGTGACATACATCAACATGAAGCCCTCATCATCAAGCTACCATTTTTCTAAGTCCCAAAGCCTTTCATGGCCGAATACTCAAGGGAAAGAAATGGGGTTTTCAAAGATCCAAGAGAAACATAACTATGTCTTGAGCAAAACTTGAAAATAATAAACTTATTTTTAGAAAACTCAAGCTTTAGAGGTTGTTCATGTGACAAACATCATCACACAACTCTCATAATCAAGCTCCTCATATTTCAAGTCCAAGAGGCCTTCATGGTCGAAAACTAACAAAAAGAAAAGGAAAGTTTCAAGGCATCAAAGAAACATAACTCATTCTTTGACCAAGACTTGAAAAGAGAAACCTTTCTTGGAAAAACTCAAACTTTAGAGTTTGATCATGTGACAAAGGCCAACATGAAGTGCTCATTACAAAGCTACCATTTTTCCAAGCTCTTTAAGCCTTCATGGCCGAAAACATCAAGGAACAAAAGCTCAAAAAGAGTTTTCATGAAAAACATAGTCTTGTCTTAACCAAGACATGAAAAAGATGAAACTTTTCTCAAACAAAACTCAAGCTTTAGAGGTCTCATGTTAGGATGAACACATGGTCATCCCAAAAGAGCACTCATCATCAAGCTCTCCTCATTTTGGTCTAGAGGCCGAAAATGAAAGAAAAAGGAGAAAGGATGGAACTTTTTCTTAAGAAAGGTTCAAGCTTTAGAGGCCTCACTTTAAGATGAACTCATGGTTTCATCTTTGAGAGCACTCATCATCAAGCTCTCACTACCATGGCCTTAAGGCCGAAAATGAAAAGGAAGAGAAAAGAAGAAACTGAAATAATGCTTGGGAAGAAAACTTACTAACAACACAACTTTCAAGCAAGATAAACATTGATCATGAAAGTAAAAGAAAGCATTCTTAAAGAGCTCCCTACCTAGAGTTTGAGATTGAGAGGAAGTGAAGAAGATGAAGAGGTTGGAGGGGATGAGCTCTTGAACTTGAGAGAAAGGAACTCAAAGTGCTCTAACTCAAAGCTTTAGTGAAATGAACAAAGGTGCTTCAAGTTCCCTAAGCTACCTATTTATAGAGAAGTGAAATGAATTGAATATTGGAGGCCTTTTGGGGGGAAGGATTTCGGCCACTTTTCAGCCACAAGAAGGAAGAAATATCTTTGTTCAAAGCATGGTATTGGTCATTCAAAGTATGGTGAAAAGTCTAGCTATGCATGTCCTAAAGCATGGCTAGAATGTACCTTATTTTCCAACCTTTAAAAATGCATAAAAACTTAAAATTTTGGGCTGCAAAATCTGAAGAGAAACCATGCTTCTCATGCCCAAAAAGAAGAGAAAATTTTCTAGACTTAAATTCCCAAAGCATAGGTAATGTGTTGTAAGACATGTTGTCTTGAAAAAGTTTGATAGAAAGCTTGAATGACCACAAAAACAAATCATTCTTTTTGAGTTTGAAAGACATAATTATTTTCATTTTAGAAATGAATTGAAAGCCTTGATTGACCATATAAAATATTCTTTGAGTCTTGAGTGACAATTTTTCTTGAAAGTTGATCATTGATTGAAAGTGTTCAAGACACATGTCACAAGATAGCTTGAACACATAGACTAATTTTTTTTTGATGATTTCTAGAGAAAATGGTGCCATTCTTGGCAGCCTTGCGGAGGAGAAATATCTCCTTAAACCATGTTCTAGAAGTGTGTTTTGGTGTGACATAGATTAGGCTTAGGATTAAAAATTGCTAAGTAGATACTTAGGTGCACTAATAGGTTAATTAAAACCATAAATCCCTAGGTTTAGAGGTGGTCTAGAAGGATTAGGGAGTCAACACCTCTAGGACTAGTGATGTGAGTGTGACAACTTGTCTCAAAAAGAAAAGTTGATGTGAATAGTGGAAACACTATTCGACACTATTCACATATTCTTTTTCCTTTTTAAAGAATAAGACTATGATGAGATTTGAATTTTCCCTAAGCAATTTTAGTTTCCAATTAATTCTAAATGATGGTTTTGGCTCTAGATTAATTATGGAAATTAATTAACCTTTAATTAGAGCCTAATATTGCTTAGGTTTGGAGTTAAACGGCTCATTGAGCCGAAAATGCAATATGCAGGGGCAAAACCGTAATTTTCACCGAAAGTTGCCCGGGATCTCCGGGACTTAAACCAACATAGTTTATGCCTTAAAATCATTGTTTTGAACCTCAGAACAAAGTCCGGGTCAAAACGGAACTTAATACTGCCTTAATTCTGTTACAGGGGTATTTTGGTCATTTACGCGCAGAAATCTCAGAAATGAGGTTTTCCCGCTTTGTTAGGCATTCATGCTCATACAATCCCCTTCATATAACATATGAACCCTATGAGGATGGCCAAAGTCGGCCGCCCTCGTGTTTCGGGTAAAAATGACCTCAGGGGCAATTTGGTCATTATGAAAGTTTAGCGAAAATCGGGGCGTTACATTCATGTTGTGCCTCATGTTATGATGTTGTGAGATAATTGTCTTACCATACGTGGTTTACCGCTTATCGCATCACGCGGCTCTCACTTTTATTTCAAAAAAAATTTACCCGTATTTTCCGCTAAGTAATTCAAAGTTAAATGAGAGCTATGAAGTAACAGACTAATGATTAACCTAAATATGTTCTAGAGTATTGGGTTAAAAATTAGGATGTTACAGAATGAAATGGTCAAGTCTTTGAGCTCTAGGTTCTTTAAGTTATAACATAAAATAAACGTGCTCATGCTTTTTGTTTTTAATCTTGCTTACAAAATAAAGTGATGACATAAATTAAATATGCAAGGCATAAACTTAAACGTGCAAGCTTGAGAGTAAATATGTGAGGCATAAACTTTAAACGTGCAAGCTTGAAAGTAAATATGCAAGTTCCAATTCTTTATTTTAGTGCTCTTGGCCCAACAACAATCGACTTTAAGGCCGAAATAGATAGGCATTCGAGAAATTAATTAAGTGATGATGCAAGTTCAATTCTTTATTTTAGTGCTCTAGGCCCAACAACAATCGACTTTAAGGCCGAAATAGAAAGGCTTTGAGAATTAAATTAAGTGAAGATGCAAGTTCCATTTTAATCTTTATGTTCTTAGGTGATAGCTTGAAAGTAAAGGTGCATAACAAGAATGTAAATATGAGTGCAAGCATAAGATAAATTATGCAAGTTCATTTAATCTTTCTAAAGCTCTTAACAAGACTTTAAAGGAACTTAAACCTCAACCCAAACTCATTAAACCAAGACAAAGTAAAGTCTAGAGTTCTTAGAACTCAAACAACATCTTTAGAAAATCAAACCATAAGGCATATAAAAGGAAAGGAAATGGCCGAAACATCTAGGCAAGAAAAGAAATATTTGAAACTCTAAAGTCCATGATCTTGATGATATATTAACACCAACATCATGAGACCTCATCATTGAGTCCTTAGAATCATTCTAAAACACCATCAAAACTAAAGTTTTCAAGAGTTCAAGAAAGGAAAAACTAGAAACATTTTTGCTCAAGAACAAAGATCAAGCTCTAGAGTTTGTTTCAAGTGATGAACATCATCATGAAACTCTCATCATCAAGCTCTCATTTCTTTGAACCTCAAGGCCCATGGCCGAAAATGAGAAAGAAAAAGGAGAAGAAAAGAAGTTCTAAAAAGAATCAAGAGAAACTATGAACATAAAGCTTAGAACAAGATCTTTAAAGAAAGGAATACTTGAAAGAAAATCCCTACTTGATGTGATGAACTTGAAGATCAAAGAAGAAGATGAAGATGATGAAGAACTTTGAAGAACTTGAAGAACACTAGAACTTTGAGAGAAAAGAAAAGCTTTGAGTATTCCTAAACTTAGCAAATGATCTAAAAGTGGTGCAAGCTCCTCAAGGCATTCTATTTATAGAGAAATGAAACAAATGAAGAGAGTGAGGGCTGAAGGGGTTTTCGGCCATGAGGTGCAGAATTGGAGGCATCCATGAGTTCCATGAGGTGAGATAATGTGTTCTTGAGGCATGGTGAGGTATGGCTTAAGGTATGGTGAGGTATGGTTCAAGGTATGGCCTCAAGCATGGTTCTTTGAGTGAGAAAACAATTCATCATGTGGTCAATGGGGAGTGTGCTGGCCGAAATGCATCAGCCAAGGAAGGAGAGTTTCTTGCATTTTAATTGTGGTTTAGAGTTGTGTTTAGGTGTATCTTTGATTATGCTTAAGATTAGGAATTTGTAAGAAAGTGTTTAGATAAGGAAAATAGATAATTAAGGTGGTCTAGACATAATTAAGGAGTGGTCTTGCACCATTAGTGAGTTAGATCCTCAATTTAGAGTCTAAACAACTCTAGACACACTTCCTTGATTTAAGGAATTGGAGAGAGAAAACACTATTCAAGATTCCAAAACTAGGAATCTTGAGTTCTAAAAAGGGATTTAAGTTTAATCTAAGCAATTTTAGGTTCTAATTAACTTTAATAAATTATTTTGACTCTAGATTAATTAGGGAAATAAATTAATCTTCGTTTAGAGCCTAATATTGCTTAGGTTTACTTAATTACGTAATTTTGCACTAAAACTGTAATTTTGCACTACTCTAGGGGCAAAATCGTAATTTTGCACTAAAACTGCTCGGGACCACCGGGACTTGAACAGAGACCTCTAGACACATGAAAACATGTTTTTAAACCTCTGGGGAAAGTTTCGGGCTCAAATGGCACCTTTACCCGCGTAAAAACGCTATAGAGGTATTTTGGTCATTTTGACCCGAAATTGCGGAAAACGAAATTTTCGCTTCCGAAAGCATTCAAAGGCCATTCAATCCCCCTCAAACATTGAGTTGACCCTTCGAGGATGACCGAGTTGGTTACCCTCGAATTCGGGTCAGGAAATGACCTCAGGGGCATTTTGGTCATTTCCCTCGGACAGAAAAATCGGGGTGTTACAAATTGAACTTGCATTATCACCTAATTAATTTCTCGAATGCCTTTCTATTTCGGCCTTAAAGTCGATTGTTGTTGGGCCAAGAGCACTAAAAGAAAGAATTGAACCTTGCATATTTACTCCCAAGCTTGCATGTTTAAGTTTATGCCTTGCATATTTATTTTAAGTCATCACTTTATTTTGTAAGCAAGATTAAAAATGAAAAGTATGAGCACATCTATTTTATGTCATAACTTAAGAACCTAGAGCTCAAAAACTTGCCCATTTCATTCCAAGTAGTGATGATGGACTTGCAATGAGTTTTCATCTAGCTACAATGACCAATAGTCTATGTTCTAAGTTTTTCTTAAAGTTTTACAGATCTTTACAAGGTTATGCTATCATGACATATGGCTTTATTCCCTTTTAGAAGATGAAATATATTTTGGTCACTGACCTAAGGCTTCTCTTAGCCTCTTGATGAATTAAAATGATTCGCAAAGAGTTTTAGAAATTCTAAATTGATTCCAAGAGAAACTAGTTAACTTATGTACCTAGAGATATCAATATAATTCTCTTATTGAAGCTAGATGCTTTCATCTTGTCATGATGAGCTTGTGGCTATATGATGATGTTTTGATGTGTTTGAATGTGTGAAAATATCACATGATGATGTAGAAACGATTCTATGCATGATAGGTAAGAAACTAGCTAACTAGAAATACCGTAAAGCTAGAATTTAACATAGTTTAGACCTATTTGTCTTTGGAACTTATCCAAACTGTTTTAATGGGAACATAATCAGATTATGATTGTTTAGACATGAAAAACTTGGTAACATTTGGATTAGAATTGAATTTTAGCACCTATAGGGAAACTAGTAACTAGAAAACCGTAAAAACACAAATGTAGAACTCTTAGAACATTTAGTTTTCTGGGTTCTGTCCAGCAACGTTACAACATGATAAATGTGATTTATAATTAGTTCTTGAGCATAGGAATGTCTCATAATTGATTTAGATTTAATTTATAGCACCTTATGCGAAGACGGAACCGAGAAAGGGTCTAAAACGTATGTTCTAGAACCCCGTAACCACAAGTTAGAAATTCTGCCCTATGCTTTTCAGATTTGAGTATGAACATGAGGTTTAGGAATGATGATTAATTATGAGCCCTTAGGTGCATAACATATGAACGACGGATGTTAGAGAACTATATCTCAAGGTTAAGACCCGTAAGGGTCAAAGCATAATCTACCGTAAGAGTAAGCGTTTGAATGTTCTATGATGATGCATGTGTTATGTGAAGGATGATAATGTTATTCATATGAGGAGTTCGTGAGGATATATGTTTATGTGGTATAAAGCAAGTTTGAAGGAAATCCGGTGAACGCTGTTATGCTGCCGAATTTCCCATCAAACTTGAGAATTTGAGAAAAGTTTGTGAAAACTCCTGGGTGACACCGGTTCGGCCGAGCACCCCCAGAACAGATGTGACAGAACACTGAGACGCATTTCTCCCGCTACGGTGGGGAGGAAACAAATCCGTGAGGGTATTGACATTGAGCTTGCCAAAGCGGACAATTCGCTGTGTACTAGATACCAGTAGAGCATTTCAAAGAAGGAAATGATCCTAAGATAGGTGATCCAAGAAAGTTATGTATACCCCCTTGATTAGCCCATATTAAATCTAGTGACGACTAGTTAGGATTGAGCTCATTCCTAGGCGATAGGTGAGATGTAGTTTGGTGACCAGATTATCGCCGGGCCGGTGAATCGGTTGGATTTTTGGTGGATATGTTAAGAGGGTGGTCTTCAAGAAAAAGAACTTAAGAGCTTTATTTATAAGAAAGATATCACATGAAAATTACTATGCCTCTTTATGCCACATATATGATTCTTGTTTCCTTATGATGTGCCCAAGTATTATGACTTTCGTGTTAATGTGCATATGGTATTGTCATACATTCATCAAATATCTGTTGCATTCATGTCATTAAGACACATACTAAAAGATACCCACTTCGGATAAGTAGATTTGAAAAGCCTAAAACCAATCCTTATGCATGTACACCTTTTTCATAATTAAAACCGAGGTGGCTGGGGACGACGACGATGACACTTGTGTTAGAGTCGGGAATTCCTACTGAGAATCTTGAATAAGTTTCTCATCCCTTCCTCTTCTTCCGTGTCGTCTCTAGATGAGGATTACAACGAGGTTCATGACTTCTTCTGAGGCTCGTGCTTAAGGGTCACACTAGTAGACGGAGCAGAGGGTCGCTGCAGGAGTATAGATAGCTTAGCTTTTGGGTTGACGCTTATCCAACCTCATAGGTGGATAAGGATGACTTCACATATATGGGGGTGTTTTGATGTAAATGATGGTACGATGATGTTAGTAGTCTGTGTATCTATGAAGATGTGATGATATTATGATTGATATCTATAATACTATGTTTCATGATTATCAATGGTGTGGTTGCTTTTTCTTGCACGTTATGGTTATGACGAACGTTAGGTTAGTGCGCGGCTCGCGTTTTGCTATCAAGTTTCAAAAAGAAAAATTTATTCGTATTTTTCGCTAAGTATTTTAATGAAAGGTTGTAAGGAATGAGACTAAAAGAGTAATAGACTAACGGTTAACCTAAATATGTTCTAGAGTATTGGGTTAAAAATTAGGATGTTACATTTTGGTATCAGAGCGGTTCGATTCTCACCGAGCCTGAGGATTGGACTGACTATGCTTCTTAAGCATAATGCGGTAGTTATGTCATGTATAGTGCTTTATTAGAATAAGCTATAGGATAGGAACGCATGACTCCTGTACGTGTGAACATGCCATGGTAACTAGCTCACTTTGCATAGAGTATTGAGCCTGATCACCTCAGTGTTTGTTGCTCTATGTGCTTAAGGACCAATGGCAAGACCACAACGGACTAGGACGCCGGGAGGAAGCGAGCAAAATAATGAAACTGCTGAAGCCCTCAGGGATATGGCAAGGGCCATGCAAAGGATGTTTGAGAGGATGGATCGTCAGCACAATGCCGGCCATGGCCCCAACACTGTTGAAGATCTTGAGCACACCCAATTTGGGGAGTTTCGCAAAGCAAACCCACCATCGTTTAGAGGAGCTCTGAACCCGGACCAAGCCGATGAGTGGATCAAGAGCATGGAGAAGATTTTCTCGGTGATCGCTTGCTCTGAGGAACAGAAGGTGACCTTCGCGGCCTACATGCTAGAGGCAGATGCAGAGTTTTGGTGGACTGGCACCCGAAGACTGCTGGAGGCAGCAGAAACCTTGGTCAATTGGGAATTGTTCAAGGCCTACTTCTACGAGAAGTACTTCCCAGAATCTGTGAGGAATGCTAAAGACATAGAATTCATGAAGCTGACCCAAGGTGAGATGAGAATTGCACAATACACTGCGAAGTTCGAGGAGCTAATCAAATTTTCAAGGGTGTTCCAAGGAAACCCCGATGAAGTATGGAAATGTGTCAAGTATGAAGCCAGGCTGAAGGCAGAACTTAATGTCGCTGTTGCACACATGGAGATTGGGGACTTCCCTGCCCTAGTCAACAAGTGTCGCATTCTTGAGGAAGGCTACAAGAAGCTGAGGGTATTGAAAGCCGAGAATTTCACCAAGAAGCTGGCACCACAAGCCCCAAGGTTCAAGCCGCGGACAAACATCAATCGGGACATACTTCAATCCCATGATACAATCAGTAGGTCAAGTCATGATTCGAGCCACCCTCTAGACCACCGATCAAACCACAAGGCCCTGAGGATAACTTTCAACATGAAAGATCATATGGCCCGAAGGAGGAGGCATCTCAAGATAACCCCGTCATCATTTGCCCAAAGTGTGGGAAGAACCATGGCGATCGCCCCTGTTTAGCTGGACAAAGAGTGTGCTTTAGGTGCGGCAAGCCGGGGCACATGATTAAGGATTGCAATGTGAAGCACCCACAACTGAATGCCACTTTCAGACCCCAACGCCAAGGACGAGTATTCACAATCAATGTTGGAGATACCTCTCATTCTGACGCTCAAAGTGAGGATGCGATATATGGTAAGAATTTTTGGTTGTAGAAGCCTCGTAAGCCCTCTATACATGTACGAATTTCGAGGACGAAATTCTTTTTAAGGAGGGGAGTAATGTAACGCTCGATTTTTACATTTGAGTGGAAAATGATCGAAATGCCCGAGGTCATTTTCAGCCAGAATTGAGGATGGCCGACCGGCGATCCTCGAAGGCCAACTCAATGTTTGAAGGGGATTGAATGACCCTTGAGTGGTTCCGGAGGCGAAAGTCTCATTTTCCGCAGTTTCGGGTCAAAATGACCAAAATACCCCTATAGCGTTTTACGCGGATAAAGGTGTCGTTGGAGCCCGAAACTTTCCCCAGAGGTTTAAAACCATGTTTTTACATGTTTTAAAACATCTGTTTGAGTCCCGGTGGTTCCGGGCAGTTTTAGTGCAAAATTACAATTTTGCCCCTAGAATAGTGTTTTTGAGCTTAATGACATAATTAAGCAAACCTAAGCAATATTAGGCTCTAAACGAAGATTAATTAATTTCCCTAATTAATCTAGAGTCAAAATAAATTATTAAAATTAATTAGAACCTAAGATTGCTTAGATTAGATTTAAATCCCTTTTCTAAAACTCAAGATTTCACTCTTGGAATCTTGAATAGTGTTTTCTCTCTCCAATTCCTTAAATCAAGGAATTGTGTCTAGAATTGTTTATACACTAAAATGAGTTTATAACTCACTAATGATGCAAGAACACTCCTTAATTATGTCTTGACAACCTTGATTACCCATTTCCTCACCTAAACACTTTCTTACAAATTCCTAATCTTAAGCATAATCAAAGATACACCTAAACACAACTCTAAACCACAATTAAAATGCAAACTAATCCTCCCCCAAATCTGATGCACATGGTCGAAACTCTCCCCCTATTTGACCACATGTTGAATTGTTTCTCACTCAAAGAACCATGCTTGAGGCCACACCTTGAACCATACCTCACCATACCTCACCATGCCTCAATACCACATTATCTCACCTCATGGAACTCATGGGATGCCCTCCAATCTGCAATGGCCGAAGCCTCCTCTTCCATGTGCACCCTTCATTTGTTTCATTTCTCTATAAATAGAATGCCTTGAGGAGCTTGCACCACTTTTAGATCATTTGCTAAGTTTAGGAACACTCAAAGCTTTTCTTTTTCTCTCAAAGTTCTAGTGTTCTTCAAGCTCTTCAAAGTTCTTCATCTTCTTCTTCCATCTTCAAGATTATCACACCAAGTAGGGATTTTCTTTCGAGTACTTCTTTCTTTAAAGTTCTTATTCTAGCTTTATGTTCATAGTTTCTCTTGATTCTTTTTAGAACTTCTTTTCTTCTCCTTTTTCTTTCTCATTTTCGGCCATGGGCCTTGAAGTTCAAAGAAATGAGAGCTTGATGATGAGAGTTTCTTGATGATGTTCATCACTTGAAACAAACTCTAGAGCTTGATCTTTGTTCTTGAGTAAAATACTTCTAGTTCCTCCTTTCTCCAACTTTTGGAATCTTTAACTTTGATGATGTTTTAAAATGGTAGTAAGGACTCAATGATGAGGTCTCATGATGTTGATGTTAATATATCATTAAGATCATGGACTCTAGAGTTTCAAAATGTTCTTTTGTTTTCCTTGAAGTTCCTTGAAGTTTCGGCCATTTCCTTTTCTTTTACATGCAAAATGTTTCAATTTTCTAAAAATGTTAAGTTGAGTTCTAAGAACTCTAGACTTTACTTTATCTTGGTTTGATGAGTTTGGGTTGAGGTTTAAGTTCCTTTAAAGTCTTGTTAAGAGCTCTAGAAAGATAAAATGAACTTGCATAATTTATTTTATGCTTGCATTTATATTTACATTCTTGCTATGCACCTTTACTTTCAAGCTATCACCTAAGAACATAAAGATTAAAATGGAACTTGCATCATCACTTAATTTAATTCTCAAAGCCTTTCTATTTTGGCCTTAAAGTCGATTGTTTTTGGGCCTAGAACACTAAAATAAAGAATTGAACTTGCATTATCACCTAATTAATTTCTCGAATGCCTTTCTATTTCGGCCTTAAAGTCGATTGTTGTTGGGCCAAGAGCACTAAAATAAAGAATTGAACCTTGCATATTTACTCCCAAGCTTTCATGTTTAAGTTTATGCCTTGCATATTTATTTTAAGTCATCTCTTTATTTTGTAAGCAAGATTAAAAATGAAAAGTATGAGCACGTCTATTTTATGTCATAACTTAAGAACCTAGAGCTCAAAGACTTGCCCATTTCATTCCAAGTTAAAGATTAATGTGAATGTATTCTTTGAATGCATGTTTTCGGCCAAGTAGTGATGATGGACTTGCAATGAGTTTTCATCTAGCTACAAGAACCAATAGTCTATGTTCTAAGTTTTTCTTAAAGTTTTACAAATCTTTACAAGGTTATGCTATCATGAGATATGGCTTTATTCCCTTTTAGAAGATGAAATATATTTTGGTCACTGACCTAAGGCTTCTCTTAGCCTCTTGATGAATTAAAATGATTACAAAGAGTTTTAGAAATTCTAAATTGATTCCAAGAGAAACTAGTTAACTTATGTACCTAGAGATGTCAATATAGTTCTCTTATTGAAGCTAGATGCTTTCGGTACTGTCATGATGAGCTTGTGGCTGTATGATGATGTTTTGATGTGTTTGAATGTGTGAAAATATCACATGATGATGTAGAAACGATTCTATGCATGATAGGTAAGAAACTAGCTAACTAGAAATACCGTAAAGCTAGAATTTAACATAGTTTAGACCCATTTGTCTTTGGAACTTATCCAAACTGTTTTAATGGGAACATAATCAGATTATGATTGTTTAGACATGAAAAACTTGGTAACATTTGGATTAGAATTGAATTTTAGCACCTATAGGGAAACTAGTAACTAGAAAACCGTCAAAACGCAAATGTAGAACTCTTAGAACATTTAGTTTTCTGGGTTCTGTCCAGCAACGTTACAACATGATAAATGTGATTTATAATTAGTTCTTGAGCATAGGAATGTCTCATAATTGATTTAGATTTAATTTATAGCGCCTTATGCGAAGACGGAACCGAGAAAGGGTCTAAAACGTATGTTCTAGAACCCCATAACCACAAGTTAGAAATTCTGCCCTATGCTTTTCAGATTTGAGTATCAACATGAGGTTTAGGAATGATGATTAATTATGAGCCCTTAGGTGCATAACATATGAACAACGGATGTTAGAGAACTATATCTCAAGGTTAAGACCCGTAAGGGTCAAAGCATAATCTACCGTAAGAGTAAGCGTTTGAATGTTCTATGATGATACATGTGTTATGTGAAGGATGATAATGTTATTCATATGAGGAGTTCGTGATGATATATGTTTATATGGTATAAAGCAAGTTTGAAGGAAATCCGGTGAATGCTGTTATGCTGCCGAATTTCCCATCAAACTTGAGAATTTGAGAAAAGTTTGTGAAAACTCCTGGGTGACACCGGTTCGGCCGGGCACCCCAAGAAAGGTTCTGGGTGACACCGGTTCGGCCGAGCACCCCCAGAACAGATGTGACAGAACACTGAGACGCATTTCTCTCGCTACGGTGGGGAGGAAACAAATCCGTGAGGGTATTGTCATTGAGCTTGCCAAAGCGGACAATTCACTGTGTACTAGATACCAGTAGAGCGTTTCAAAGAAGGAAATGATCCTAAGATAGGTGATCCAAGAAAATTATGTATACCCCCTCGATTAGCCCATATTAAATCTAGTGACGACTAGTTAAGATTGAGCTCATTCCTAGGCGATAGGTGAGATGTAGTTTGGTGACTGATTATCAAGGCGGTGAATCGGTTGGATTTTTGGTGGATATGTTAAGAGGGTGGTCTTCAAGAAAAAGAACTTAAGAGCTTTATTTATAAGAAAGATATCACATGAAAATTACTATGCCTCTTTATGCCACATATATGATTCTTGTTTCCTTATGATGTGCCCAAGTATTACGACTTTCGTGTTAATGTGCATATGGTATTGTCATGCATTCATCAAATATCTGTTGCATTCATGTCATTAAGACACATACTAAAAGATACCCACTTCGAATAAGTAGATTTGAAAAGCCTAAAACCAATCCTTATGCATGTACACGTTTTTCATAATTAAAACCGAGGTGGCTGGGGACGACGACGATGGCACTTGTGTTAGAGTCGGAATTCTCTTGAGAATCTTGAATAAGTTTCTCATCCCTTCCTCTTCTTCCGTGTCGTCTCTAGATGAGGATTACAATGAGGTTCATGACTTCTTCTGAGGCTCGTGCTTAAGGGTCACACTAGTAGACGGAGCAGAGGGTCGCTGCGGGAGTATAGATAGCTTAGCTTTTGGGTTGATGCTTATCCAACCTCATAGGTGGATAAGGATGACTTCACATATATGGGGGTGTTTTGATGTAAATGATGGTACGATGATGTTAGTAGTCTATGTATCTATGAAGATGTGATGATATTATGATTGATATGTATAATACTATGTTTCATGATTATCAATGGTGTGGTTACTTTTTCTTGCACGTTATGGTTATGATGACGTTAGGTTAGTCTTGTGACTCGCGTTTTGCTATCAAGTTTCAAAAAGAAAAATTTATTCGTATTTTCCGCTAAGTATTTTAATGAAAAGTTGTAAGGAATGAGACTAAAAAAGTAATAGACTAATGGTTAACCTAAATATGTTCTAGAGTATTAGGTTAAAAATTAGGATGTTACACTAGGCGTGTTGAGTTAAATATTAGGGTGTTATAGAGTACACCCTCAACTCTTTTAGAACCCCAAGGAGACCAACTAGTGCTGCTTCCTCTGGTGTTAGGAGCCAGAGTTTAAGAATCAGATATGCAACTATTGAAAAAGCAGCCACAGAAGCTGAAAACAGAAAGGGGAAAAGGAAAATAATCAATTTTGAGGATAGTTTCGATGACAACAAGAAGCCTGAAATAATCATCAGATATGGAGGTTCACCCTGTCATCATAACATGACCTCAAATTCTGAGCAAGAATCCTCTTCAAAACCAAAAACATTTTTAAAGGATGAATCCGATGCTGCTGCTTCTCCTTAAAGGCCAAAACAACCTCCTGCTTTGACTTTGCCTGATGCTTCTCCAATTCAACGTGTTAATGTTTCACCAAGCGAACCACCGCTAGTATCACAGCCCAACTACACAGAGATTCAATTGATTTTGTGCGAACAACGCCTCATAAACAATCATCTGGACAATTTAGAAGCCATGTCTCATAGGCATGAAGCATTGCTTCTAGAAATGCTTTGTGAAGTAAGGTGTCAGGGCTAATGATGGTGCTACTAGTTTCCAATGCACTCCTTTTTGTTGATGACAAAAGGGGGAAAAGAATATTGAAGAAAATATTTTGTGCTGAGAAATACAGGGGGAGCTTGAGCTGAGAGGGAGCATATTCAGTGAGTTTTTGCATATTATGAACATATTATGAACTTTTTTTTTGCTTTTGCTCTAATATCTCTTTATCCTCAATATATATATATAAGTTTTTATTGCTTATATCTGTGCTTTGATTGAAAAGTATACATGCTATATCTGTTTTGGTTTCAAGGCATACACATTTGTTTTTCTAAAAGTATGGTTAGTCAAAGACGTGTTGAAAATGGTTCTAATCAAGATAAAATATCACAAGTATTACTTGTTAAGTGTCAAGCATGAAGATCTCCAGAAAGTTCATTTCCCTTGACGAAAGAATCATGCTAGTTGTATATCAATGGCTTAAATGTTTTCTCTTTAACATACTGCTCTGGTACCTATTCAAAAAGTGCATTAAGCCAGTTTTATGCTTCAAGCACAACAAAAGTTATGATTAAAAATCACTTAAGGCCACAAAGATTTTTATATGATTCATATCATGCCTAAAGAAAATAACTTTCTAAAAATCACTTTCTGTGATGAAATTGAAAGAATATTATTTTTTTGCTTATATTTCCATAATATTTCTTTCAATTATCTCTTCAAAAGATTCTCTTCAAATTGGTTTGTCATCATCGAAAATGGGCAGATTGTTAGCTCCAGAACCCTATCGACATGCGCTTATTTGTTTTGAATGACAACAAAACCAATTTTAAAGAAAATATTCTGAAGAACGATTAATGTTTCTCTTGAGTTTCTTGTAAGATCATAAACAGAATTCTATCGTTAATAAGAGCAAGGCTTGCTCAAATGAGAATATATTCCACTATATATGTGTAAACATGTTTATCTCATATTACGAAATTTGAACTGAGATGGAAGTGAAACAATATCCTTATTCAAGAAGAAAACAACTAACGATTAAATAAGTATCAACGTTACAAGGAACCAAGTCTTTTTGAGTCTTTAGAAAATAGCTCTGAACTTCATAAAGTACACCAAAAAGGAAGAAATCTCTAAATCTATGAAGCCAATGTATTCTATCATCTTCAATCGTCAAATTCATAAAAATTAGAATATCAACAAACAAGTGTTTGAAGAAAAGAAGACTCATATCTCATCAAGAAAAGATTACCTCACTTCAGAAAGCTTACATTCAGTAGAATTGTGCACATCTATAAGGAAATGCAAGGAAATCATATTTTGAAATTTGAATTTGAATTTGAAAAAGTAAAATCCTAGTGTCAAACTCATCTCTCTTGTCTTTGAAGTCAACCATCCAAAATTTGTAGAAGAAAAAGCTCAGAAACCATGATTTAGAAAGTAAGAGCAGTTTTCTAAAAGGCATCTGAAACCTCTTTAACGGCGTCTGTAAACTGTAACATCCCCTGCTGCTTTATGGATTGACGACTGTCCCCACAAACCAACACGGGTCTTTTCAGCATGCTTTGTCCTCACTCGCACGCTTCCTAGGAAAACTTCCCAGGAGGTCACCCATCCCAAAATTGCTCCAATTCAAGCACGCTTAACTGTGGAGTTCTTTCAGTTTGGGCTACCGAAAAGAAGATGCATCTTGTTGGTATAGGTAGTACAAATCAATTCATATAAGCCCTCCTCAACAGTATAGTCCTATACCTATACAGTCTTAGGATCCCTCTCATTCAGGTGTGTAATCGGTTCATTCATGTACCCCTCCCCTTCCAAGTCTGCCAGGAGCCACTCCTTGTCCGTGCCTCTTTGCACCGGCGATCACTCCTCGACTTCGCAATCCCCGAGCGTTACATAAACTAATTTAATAGATAGACAAGCTACTCTTCTAGACTATCTTTCCAAAACACACATAAAAGATCAACATGTGTTCCAGGAAGAACTGGTCAAAGACAATGGTCACAAGGAAGACCTTTATAAATAGAGATGTTGTTCTTACAAAGAAGATAACTGAACATTGAAAAAGAAGCAAAAACCCTGCCAAGTCTGTAGGTGAATATGTGTATGAGAAGGGGGGTTGAATCGTGTATTAATCCTTTTTTGCATCTTCTAAAGCTTCTAAAAAAGATTACTATCAAGTATAAAACTTGAAGTACGGCGGAAATATAGTTAATGGCTTCAGAAAGTTACTTTCTGAACTTTTTCAAATAAAGCACTCGATATTAAAAGATATAACATAAAAAAGAGTGGGATATATATAAAATCGATGATAAGGTAACGAAGCAAGGTAAATAAAAGAGATCGAGGTAAGAGAGAAAGGACATAAAGCATTTTATACTGGTTTGGCCAATATGCCTACATCTAGTACTCAACAACTATTGAGATTCCACTATAACAACAACTTTCTCAACCTGAGAAAGTAAAGATGGAGAGTCTTTTCATTAGCCTTCCCAAGCTATCATCCAAGGATTTTGAGTAGTTCTATACTAACCTCTCCAAGCTAACCCATGACTAACAGACAACTCCTTCGGCACATTGTTAGTAGTCTTTTCTGTAACACCCTAGTAATTAACCAAATACACCTAGGTTGAATCTGATTAATGACTAGACTTTACTCCTTGCTTTGGTTCTTTCTTCATAATTTGAAAATACTTAGTGAAATTACGAGCCATTTTTTTTTTAAAAAAAACATAATTGAAAACGTGAGCCGAGTACAACGTGAACGAGTAAGCGGAGTATAATAAGACGTTTAAGAATATATCACATCATATCACTTTGGCTCCATCATATAACATCCATAAGCACATTATAACATATATTTACATACAATAACCTCACTCAAAAAGTGGGTTATGATCATACATCATTGTCTTATGCAAACCCATAAAAGAAAATATAGATAAGGAAATACATGCCCCTAAACTAGATAACTCCATAAGCCGGGAAGGTTATCCTAAAACTAGGGTGCATGAGCACACATAAATCTACTAAGAACCTTCTATGGCCAGCTTGTCACGGAAATGGGGGAATAAATCCGATCCATTGATGAGCTCCCTCGGGAGGGGACACACGAGATGCACCAGGCTGGGGTCGCATGGATGGCCTTCTTGCTAACCTCGGTTGAACAACTGTTTCCTCATTACCCTCTCTTACACGTGTGAGAGTAGGAGCAGAGCTCTCAGAATATACATGAGTAGGAGTGTCCTCTGAAGGATCAGTTTCAAAATATCTCGTCTCGGCAACATACTCTAGAAATCCATGGACAGCAGATGAAACGGGATAAGAACGTAACATCCTTTCATCAAGTAGACGTGCATGTTCGAAAACCATTTCATCGCCATAGGGAGAAGTAGGAGAAAATTGATAACTAGGGACAGGATGTGCAAATGGACGACTTATGTAAATAAAAACACGAACTGCGCACCTCCATTCAAAATGTTACGAGCGATGCACCGGATCACAGTGGAATTCCCAAGTAGGGGTATCAACGAACAGGACGAATGTCGCCATTTGAATCTGGAGACAATGATGGAAATAAAGAAAAGGGAGTGAGAATCTTGCTAAAGAATTCTCAGTAGGGTACCTCCTTCTACAGTGTCATCATCAAAGTCCCCAGGAACCTCGGGATTATTCTAAAATAGTGAGCATGCAAAGATTCATTTTAAGTTCAGACAAATACTTAACCGAGGTTCGTCAATTTTTAATCATGCGTCTTATAATGCATCATAATCTTAACATGTCATATTTACAATGAACTTTTCCTTTATCATTACATCATATTCCTCATCATCATTATCAAAATAACATGCATAAAAGAAAGTCATATAATATTAGCTACACATGGACACAGTGCACATATTTCATTTCTTTAGTGCCTTAGGTGACTTAAAATCTTATCATCATCATTATTTTCCTTGGGCCACCCTATACTCCACCCTTTTAGGAGTAATTTAGGTTATGAGCTCATACTTTACTAGTCGTCACTAACATATACTTATCCCTTTTGATAAGCTAAAGTCCCGACTCTACACTTTTGAGAGAAGCGGGTTAGGGGCTAAAATCACCTTTTTCACCACCTATAGTCGATGGTTCCAAAGGATCATTTTCTTATAAGTTTAAGTCACCATTAAATCTTTGCATGTTATATCACAATACAATTCATAAACATCATAGCATTTTCTCATTTATAGTCTTAAGCTAAAATAATATATATCAACTATACTCATGCATCTGGGAGATTCCCAGGAAAGAGAGGTGGGTCACAATGGACACGCTTAAATACCGAGTCTTTCCTTAGCCAGAACCTTTCCAAATTACACTTTTACAATGATACACTTTCTTCTAGCAACAAAGGTAAATTTTACATAATAAAGAATATTTCATGCATAAGCATTCTCGTTATTTGCAACAGCAACTATAACATGCAAGCCAGGAAATCATTCAATGATATCAAGTACTTAATAAGCATCCAATACTTACATAGAATTATCAATTATAGAACTAATTAGTTATGCACTTAAGGGATTTATTACCATCCTTACGATTATTTATAGGCCTTAAGAACACTATTTAATCAAATGGGGTAGCATAAGTAGTAAGTTGTTCCTAAGGTTTTACGGTATGCTAGAAGTTATGTTTTAAATCCTTTCTTGTTACCAGCTTTCCCTATGATGCTGAAATTAGTTACTAAACCAATTATGAATCATTCTCCCTTATTTAAACATAATAAAACCTGGTTCTTATCGTTGCTAAAGATTCTGGATAGAATGCATAAATTTCATTCCCTAGAGTTCTAGAAATCTTTTTTTACGGTTTTCTAGTTGCTAAGTTCATTTTTAGTGTTCGGGATCAATCCTAGTCTAATTGATACCAAATTTTTCGTGGCTAACTAATCCTAGACAAAATTATAACATACTAAAACAGATTTGGCATTGGCTAAACTTAAAGGGGTCAAAAACTAGGTAAATTCTAGCCCTTGGGTTGTTCTAGGGAGCTAGTTTTATCTCTAACATGCAGTGAATCATTCTCTTAACAATAAACCATAATTATCACAACTTCAAACATATCAAATCATTATCATATATTGATACTAAACTCAGATCAGTGGCCGAATCATGAACCTCATGCAATTACATAGAATCATATTTTAAGTGCATATAAAATACTAGTTCCCTGTAAAATCCTTACAAAGTCTTAAAACTCATTTAGAAACTAGTTCTTTTGTCAAACTTAGAAGGATCTTCACAATTAAAATTCTTACTTAAGATAAAAGGAGTAAGTCTTGAGCTTTAGAGATTTAGGTGACATCTTAGAATTATAAACATGCTATGCAACCTTATTTTAATCTTATCTTTGTAAGGTGATAGCTTGGAATTATAAACATGATATGCAATTCCATTTCTTTATCTTTAAGATTTAAGGTGATGACTTGAAAATTAAACATGATGCAAGAACTTGAAATATAAACATGATGCAAGAAACTGGAGCGGCGGTTGTAACACCCCGATTTCTCTGTCCGAGGGAAATGATCAAAATGCCCCTGAGGTCATTTCCTGACCCGAACTCGAGGGTAACCAACTCGGTCATCCTCGAAGGGTCAACTCAATGTTTGAAGGGGATTGAATGGCCTTTGAATGCTTTGAGCGAAAATTTCGTTTTCCATGATTTAGTCAAAATGACCAAAATACCCCTATAGCGTTTTTACGCGGGTAAAGGTGCCGTTTGAGCCCGGAACTTTCCCCAGAGGTTTAAAAACATGTTTTCATGTGTCTAGAGGTCTCTGTTCAAGTCCCGGTGGTCCCGGGCAGTTTTAGTGCAAAATTACGATTTTGCCCCTAGAATAGTGTTTTGAGCTTAATGACGTAATTAAGCAAACCTAAGCAATATTAGGCTCTAACGGAAGATTAATTTATTTCCCTAATTAATCTAGAGTCAAAATAATTTATTAAAGTTAATTAGAACCTAAAATTGCTTAGATTAAACATTAAATCCCTTTTTAGAACTCAAGACTCCTAGTCTTGGAATCTTGAATAGTGTTTTCTCTTTCCAATTCCTTAAATCAAGGAAATGTGTCTAGAGTTGTTTAGACTCTAAATTGAGGATTTAACTCACTAATGGTGCAAGAACACTCCTTAATTATGTCTAGACCACCTTAATTACCCATTTACCTTACCTAAACACTTTCTTACAAATTCCTAATCTTAAGCATAATCAAAGATACACCTAAACACAACTCTAAACCACCATTAAAATGCAAACTAATCCTCCCCTTGGCTGCAACATGGCCGAACAGCCCACTCCCCATTGACCACATGATTAATTATTTTCTCACTCAAAGAACCATGCTTGAGGCCATACCTTGAACCATACCTCACCATACCTTAAGCCATACCTCACCATGCCTCAAGAACACATTATCTCACCTCATGGAACACATGGAACCCTCCAATTCTGCACCTCTTGGCCGAAAATGCATCAGCCCATTACACCCTCCATTTGTTTCATTTCTCTATAAATAGAATGCCTTGAGGAGCTTGCACCATTTTTAGATCATTTGCTAAGTTTAGGAAACACTCAAAGCTTTTCTTTTCTCTCAAAGTTCTAGTGTTCTTCAAGTTCTTCAAGCTCTTCAAAGTTCTTCATCTTCTTCATCTTCTTCTTCCATCTTCAAGTTCATCACATCAAGTAGGGATTTTCTTTCAAGTATTCTTTTCTTTAAAGTTCTTGTTTCAAGCTTGATGTTCATAGTTTCTCTTGTTTCTCTTTAGAACTTCATTTCCACTCCTTTTTCCTTTTCATTTTCGACCATAGGCCTTCAAGAACAAAGGAATGAGAGCTTGATGATGAGAGTTTCATGATGATGTTCATCACTTGAAACAAACTCTAGAGCTTGATCTTTGTTCTTGAGCAAAAATGTTTTTAGTTTTTCCTTTCTTGAACTCTTGAGAACTTTAGCTTTGATGATGTTTTAAAATGGCTCTATGAACTCAATAATGAGGACTCATGATGTTGATGTTAATATATCATCAAGATCATGAACTCTAGAGTTTTAAAATGTTCCTTTTTCTTCTTGAAGATTTCGGCCATTTCCTTAATTTTTCTAAGCTTCATGGTTTGATTTCCTAAAAATATTATGTTGAGTTTTAAGAACTCTAAGCTTGACTTTACCTTGTTGGATGAGTTTGGGTTATGGTTTAAATTCCTTTAAAGTCTTGTCAAGAGCTCTAGAAATGATAAATTGAACTTGCATAATTTATTTTATGCTTACATCTATATTTACATTCTTGCTATGCATCTTTGCTTTCTAGCTATCACTTAAGAACATAAAGATTAAAATGGAACTTGTATCATCACTTAATTTAATTCTCGAAGCCTTTCTATTTCGGCCTTAAAGTCGATTGTTGTTGGGCCTAGAGCACTAAAATAAAGAATTGAACTTGCATTATCACCTAATTAATTTCTCGAATGCCTATCTATTTCGGCCTTAAAGTCGATTGTTGTTGGGCCAAGAGCACTAAAATAAAGAATTGAACCATGCATATTTACCTTCAAGCTTGCACGTTTAAGTTTATGCCTCGCATATTTACTTTCAAGCTTGCACGTTTAAGTTATGCCTTGCATATTTAATTTTAAGTCATCACTTTACCTTGTAAGCAAGATTAAAAACGAAAAGCATGAGTACGTTTAGTTTATGTCACAACTTAAGAACCTAGAGCTCAAAGACTTGCCCATTTCATTCCAAGTTAAAGTTATATGTGAATGTATTCCTTGAATGCATAATTTATTAAGTAGTGATGATGGGCTTGCAATGAGTTTTCATCTAGCTACTAGGACCAATAGTCTATGTTTTAAGTTTTCCTTAAAGCTTTACAAATCTTTATAAGGTTATGGCATCACAAGTTGTGATTTTATTATCTTTTAGGGGATGGAATATGTTTTGGTCAGTGACCTAAGGCTTCACTTAGCCTCTTGATGAATTAAAATGTTTTGCAAAGAGTTTTAGAAGTTCTAGATTGATTCCAAGAGAAACTAGTTAACTTATGTACCTAGAAATGTCAATTTAACTCTCTTATTGAAGTTAAATGTTTTCGGTCCTGATATGATGAGTGTGATGTGGTATGATGATGTTTTGATGTGTTGGAATGTGTGAAAATATCATATGATGATGTAGAAGCGATCCTATGCATGATAGGTAAGAAACTAGCTAACTAGTAATACCGTAAAGTTAGAATTTAACATAGTTTTGACCCATTTGTTTATGAAACTTTTCCAAACTGTTTTAATGGGGACATAATCAGATTTAGATTGTTTTGACATAAAAAACTTGGTATCATTTGAGTTAGAATTGAATTCTAGCACCTATGGGGAAACTAGTAACTAGAAAACCGTAAAAATGCAAATGTAGAACTCTTAGAACATTTAATTTTCTGGATTCTGTCCAGCACCCTTACAACATGGTAAACATGATCAATAATTAGTCCTTAAGCATAGGAATGCCTCATAATTAATTTAGATTTAATATATAGCGCCTTCGGCGAAAACGGAACCAAGAAAGGGTCTAAAACGTAAGTTCTAGAACCCCGTATTCACATGTTAGGATTTCCACCCTATGCCATTCAGATTTAAAAGTAAAATGAGAGGATTATGAATGATGTTTAATTATGAGCCTTAGGTGCTTAAAATATGAACGACGGATGTAGAGAACTATATCTCAAGATTAAGACCCGTAAAGGTCAAAGCATAAGCTACCGTAAGGGTAAGCGTTTGAATATTTTATGATAATGCATGAAGTATGCTAATGATGATGATGTTATTCATATGAGGAATTTATGAGGTTATATGTTTATGTGGCATAAAGCAAATTTGGAAGGAAATTCGGTGTAATGACCGTTGTGCCACCGAATTTCCGACAAATTTGGGGACTTAAAGAAATTTTGAAAATTTAGGTACTAAGATGGGTTCTAGGATGACACCGGTTCGGCCGAGCACCCCTAAGAGTTTTGCCCCCTAACCCGTACTCAGATAGTCAGGATTTATGATTTATGATACGCTTATCGTTAAGTGGTAAGTAAGAACTAGTGACGACTAGTTAAGGTATGAGCTCATAACCTAGATGTATGACACGTTCTGGGTGACACCGGTTCGGCCGAGCACCCCCAGTTCGATTGTCTTTTAGGGTGGCCCATGAGGAAGAGAAGTTTCATGATTATGATTATGTCACTAAGTTTTGTCCCATATGAATGTTACTATTGCCACTTTATGCCACCAAGAATGATGATGCTTGATGTTATGTTTTATGTATGTGCATTAGGTAGTGCCATGCATACATTTTCTATTATGTTGCATTCATGACATTAAGATCATCCTAAAATGAATGGACCTTGGCTAAAATATATTTTAAAGTTTAAAATGAACTTAATACATGCTCAGTCGTTTTGTATAAATAAACCCAAGGTTCCTGAGGACGTAGATGATGACACCTAGGTAGTAGGAGGCCCTACTGAGATTCTTTAGCAAGATTCTCACTCCCGCTATCTCTTTCTTTCCATCACGTCTTCAGATGGCGACGTTCGTGGTGTAACACCCCGATTTTTCTGTCCGAGGGAAATGACCAAAATGCCCCTGAGGTCATTTCCTGACCCGAACTCGAGGGTAACCAACTCGGTCATCCTCGAAGGGTCAACTCAATGTTTGAAGGGGATTGAATGGCCTTTGAATGCTTTCGGAAGCGAAAATTTCGTTTTCCATGATTTGGTCAAAATGACCAAAATACCCCTATAGCGTTTTTACGCGGGTAAAGGTGCCGTTTGAGCCCGGAACTTTCCCCAGAGGTTTAAAAACATGATTTCATGTGTCTAGAGGTATCTGTTCAAGTCCCGGTGGTCCCGGGCAGTTTTAGTGCAAAATTAGGATTTTGCCCCTGGAATAGTGTTCTTAAGCCTAATGACGTAATTAAGCAAACCTAAGCAATATTAGGCTCTAAACGAAGATTAATTTATTTCCTTAATTAATCTAGAGTCAAAATAATTTATTAAAGTTAATTAGAACCTAAAATTGCTTAGATTAAACTTAAATCCCTTTTTAGAACTCAAGATTCCTAGTCTTGGAATCTTGAATAGTGTTTTCTCTCTCCATTTCCTTAAATCAAGGAAATGTGTCTAGAGTTGTTTAAACTCTAAATTGAGGATTTAACTCTCTAATGGTGCAAGACCACTCCTTAATTATGTCTAGACCACCTTAATTACCCATTTACCTTACCTAAACACCTTCTTACAAATTCCTAATCTTAAGCATAACCAAAGATACACCTAAACACAACTCTAAACCACAATTAAAATGCAAACTAATCCTCCCCATGCATGATGAAATTTCGGCCAGCACTTTTCCCCATTGACCACATGTTTAATTATTTTCTCACTCAAAGAACCATGCTTGAGCCATACCTTGAGCCATACCTCACCATGCTTTGAACCATACCTCACCATACCTCAAGAACACATTATCTCACCTCATGGAACTCATGGAGAGCCTCCATTCTGCACCTCATGGCCGAAGCCATCCTCACCCATGAGCATCCTCCATTTGTTTCAATTCTCTATAAATAGAATGCCTTGAGGAGCTTGCACCACTTTTAGATCATTTGCTAAGTTTAGGAAACACTCAAAGCTTTTCTTTTTCTCTCAAAGTCTTTGTGTTCTTCAAGTTCTTGGAGTTCTTCAAGTTCTTCATCATCTTCATCTTCTTCTTCCATCTTCAAGTTCATCACACCAAGTAGGGATTTTCTTTCATGTGTTCTTTCTTTAAAGTTCTTGTTCTAAGCTTAAAGTTCATAGTTTCTCTTGATTCTTTTTAGAACTTCTTTTCTTCCCTTTACCTTTTCATTTTACCATGGGCCTTGGAGAACAAAGGAATGAGAGCTTGATGATGAGAGTTTCATGATGATGTTCATCACTTGAGACAAACTCTAGAGCTTGATTTTTGTTCTTGAGCAAAAGTGTTTCTAGATTTTTCCTTTCTTGAACTTTTGAGAACCTTAACTTTGATGTTGTTTCAAAATGGTTCTAATGACTCAATGATGAGGTCTCATGATGTTGGAGTTTGTATATCACCAAGATCATGGATTCTAGAGTTTCAAACATTTCTTTTCTTTCCTTGAAGTTTCGGCCATTACCTTTTCCTTTTCATGCTAGATGTTTGATTTTTAAATATGTTATGTTGAGTTCTAAGAACTCTAGACTTTTACCTTGTCTTGGTCTGATGAGTTTGGGTTGAGGTTTAAGTTCCTTTAAAGTCTTGTTAAGAGCTCTAGAAAGATAAAATGAACTTGCACAATTTATTTTATGCTTGCATTCATATTTACACTCTTGCTATGCATCTTTACTTTCAAGCCATCACCTAAGAACATAAAGATTAAAATGGAACTTGTATCATCACTTAACTTAATTCTCAAAGCCTTTCTATTTCGGCCTTAAAGTCGATTGTTGTTGAGCCTAGAGCACTAAAATAAAGAATTGAACTTGCATTATCACCTAATTAATTTCTCGAATGCCTATCTATTTCGGCCTTAAAGTCGATTGTTGTTGGGCCAAGAGCACTAAAATAAAGAATTGAATCTTGCATCTTTACTTTCAAGCTTGCACGTTTAAGATTATGCTTAGCATATTTACTTTCAAGTTTACACGTTTAAATTATGCCTTGCATATTTAATTTCAAGTCATCACTTTACCTTGAAAGCAAGATTAAAAATGAAGAGCATGAGCACGTTTAGTTTATGTCGTAACTTAAGAACCTAGAGCTCAAAGACTTGCCCATTTCATTCCAAGTTAAAGTTTAATGCAAACCACACTTTGAATGTTCCGTTTTCGGCCAAGTAGTGAAGATGGACTTGCAATGAGTTTTCATCTAGCTACTAGGGCCAATAGCCTATGTTTTGAGTTTTCCTTAAAGTTTGACAATTCTTTATAAGGTTATGTCGTTATAAGTTGTGATTCCAATCTCTTTTAGGGGATGGAATATGTTTTGGTCAGTGACCTAAGGCTTCACTTAGCCTCTTGATGAATTAAAATGTTTTGCAAAGAGTTTTAGAAATTCTAGATTGATTCCAAGAGAAACTAGTTAACTTATGTACCTAGAAATGTCAATTTAATTCTCTTATTGAGGCAAGATGTTTTTGGTTCTGATGTGATGAATGTGATGCTGTATGATGATGTTTTAATGTGTTGGAATGTGTGAAAATATCATGTGATGATGTAGAAGCAAACCTATGCATGATAGGTAAGAAACTAGCTAACTAGAAATACCGTAAAGCTAGAATTTAACATAGTTTTGACCCATTTGTTTATGGAACCAATCCAAACTGTTTTAATGGGAACATAATCAGATTTAGATTGTTTAGACATGAAAAACTTGGTATCATTTGAGTTAGAATCGAATTCTAGCACCTATGGGGAAACTAGTAACTAGAAAACCGTAAAAATGCAAATGTAGAACTCTTAGAACATTTAATTTTCTGGAATCTGTCCAGCACCCTTACAACATGATAAACATGATTAATAATTAGTCCTTAAACATAGGAATGTCTCATAATTGATTTAGATTTAATGTATAGCGCCTCAGGCGAAGACGGAACGCAGAAAGGGTCTAAAGCGTAAGTTCTAGAACCCCGTAAAAAACAAGTTAGAGATTCCGTCCTATGCTATTCAGATTTAAGTATGAACATGAGAATGAAGAATGATGTTTAATATGAGCCTTAGGGGCATAAAATATGGCGACGGATATTAGAGAACTATATCTCAAGATTAAGACCCGTAAGGGTCAAAGCATAAGCTACTAGTGAGGGTAGCGTTAGAATGATGTATGATGATGCATGAAGTATGCTAATGATGATGATGTTATTCATATGAGGAATTTATGAGGTTATATGTCTATGTGGCATAAAGCAAATTTGGAAGGAAATTGATTGTAATGACCGTTTTGGCCGAATTTCCGACAAATTTGGAAGAAACTTCGGTGTAATGACCGTTTTGGCTTGAATTTCTAGCAAATTTGGGGACTTAAAGAGATTTTGAAAATTAAGGTACTAAGATGGGTTCTAGGATGATACCGGTTCGGCCGAGCACCTCCATAGAACTCATGTGACATCGGTACCATTTTATACTCTTAGGTGACACCGGTTCTGGCCGAGCACCCCTAAGAGATTTGCCCCTAACCCGTACTCGGATAGTCGGGATTTATGATACGCTTATCGTTAAGTGGTAAGTAAGAACTAGTGACGACTAGTTAAGGTATGAGCTCATAACCTAGATGTATGACACGCGTTACGGGTGACACCGGTTCGCCGAGCACCCCCAGATTCGATTGTCTTTTAGGGTGGCCCATGAGGAAGAAAAGTTCATGATTATGATTATGTCACTAAGTTTTGTCCCATATGAATGTTACTATTGCCACTTTATGCCACCAACGATGATGATACTTGATGTTATGCTTTATGTATGTGCATTAGGTAGTGCCATGCATACATTTTCCATTATGTTGCATTCATGACATTAAGATCATCCTAAAATGAACGGACCTTGGCTAAAGTATATTTTTGAAGTTTAAAATGAACTAAATGCATGTTCAGTCATTTCATATAATTAAACCCAAGGTTCCTGAGGGCGTAGATGATGACACCTAGGTAGTAGGAGGCCCTCTTGAGATTCTTTAGTAAGATTCTCACTCCCTCTATCTCTTTCTTTCCGTCACGTCTTGAGATGGCGGCGTTCGTAGCATTCATGGACACCCGAGCATGGGAGGTGCACTATGACCCGACTCACGGGTCATACCATTTGAGGCGGTGCGGTGCGGATTTTCATGTTCGTAGGGCGCCCGGCTCATCCGTGCACACCCATCACTTCTCCCGACTGCACCCTATGGCGGCGGCGGCGGGTTTTTTGGCGTCAGCGTCACGCGCCAGCGAGAAGAATACTCGTAGGGCACACCGCCGCCTTAGCCATGCGAGATTATCCCGACTATGTGCCCGGGACCTATTTCACGGAGACCGACCCATCCGAGGACCCGCCTACCCATCCGTATAGCGAGGACTCTGCCCCCTCTCCACCACGGATAAGGGAGGCGGTGAGGATACCGTGACTCGGCCACGACTTCTGCGACGACCGGAGATGCGACCATACCGTGGGGTCACCCTCGATCCCCATTCCGCCTCTTCACGTCCGAGGAGCTCGCCCAGTTTCCCGGATATCTGCCTCGTTCGCGAGATGGACGCCAGTAGGAGGTGACGATCGTCCGATGGAGTACCCGGTTAGGGCACACACACCATTTAGATGGGGATAAACCTTCTTTTGTTTAGAGGTTATCCTATTAGATGCACTCGGGTAGGGGAGTAGATTATGTTTATGTTTTAGGTTGTATTTCCCTTGTCTTGAATTAAGTCCCACACTTATAAGTGGGCAAGTTATATATATATGAGATTATATTCAGTGATGTTCATGATGTGCCTTATGTTATGATGATTGTGAGGCGATTGTTTTACTTTGCATGGTTTACCGCTTATCGCATCACGCGGCTCTCACTTTTATTTCAAAAAAATTACCCGTATTTTCCGCTAAGTAATTCAAAGTTAAATGAGAACTATGAAGTAACAGACTAATGATTAACCTAAATATGTTCTAGAGTATTGGGTTAAAAATTAGGATGTTACATTATGGTATCAGAGCAGTTCGATTCTCATGGAGCACGAGGATTGGGTGACTATGCTTTCTAAAGCGTGAATGCGATAGCTATGTCATGCGTGAGAGCTTAACTAGAGATAAGCTATAGGGTAGGAGTTCATGACCCTTGTCTACTTGCGCGCGCCATGGTAACTAGCTCATTTTACATGGAATATTGAGCCTGATCACCTCAATGTTTATTGTCTCATGTGTTTAGGGACCAATGGCACCAAGGAGACAACCTAGGACCCCGACGGAGGGAGACCAAGCGATGCCCTTCTGCTTCTTTGTTCGTGACATGGCAAGAGCCATGGAACGAATGTTCGAGAGGATGAACCAACAAGGGAACACCGGACGTGCTCCCCCTACTGCCGAAATGGTCGAGCAAGCGAGGTTTGGTGAGTTTCGCAAGGCGAACCCACCAACCTTCCGAGGAGCCATGGACCCCGACAAAGCCGATGAGTGGATCAAAAACATGGAGAAGATCTACTCCGTGGTGGCTTGCTCGGAGGAGCAAAGGTCACCTTATTGCTTATATGATGGAGTCGGATGCCGAGTTACGGTGGGTGGCACCGAAGGCGCTAGAAAGCTTACGAAATCTTCTTTGTCAAGCCAGGAGCTATTCAAGACCTACTTCTCACGAAGTACTTCCCGAGTCCGTGAGAGAGCGAAGATATTGAGTTCATGCAACTGACTCAAGGAGGGTCTCTTTGTCGCCCGATGCACGAAATTCGAGGAGCTGATTAAGTTCTCTAGGGTGTGTCAAGGAAACGCCGACGAGGTGTGGAAGTGCGTCAAGTATGAGGCGGACTAACGGCAGAGCTCAACTATCTTTGTAGCGCACATGGAGATTAGGGACTTTCCAACCCTAGTCAACAAGTGCCGGATCATGGAAGAGGGACAGAAGAAAATCAATGCCGCAAGGCGACCGCGAAACAAGGGGCTAGCACCTCAAGCCCCAAAATTCAAGCCCCAATATCCAAACCAATCCCGAAATCACTATAATCCCTACCAAACCAACCAGTTCAGACCACAACAACAACAAAGAACCCTTCCACCAACAACCCAAGCAGCCATACCGACCACAATTCCGAACAACAACAACAACCGCAACAACCACAACAACAACGACAAGGAGGGTCGGGCGGCGCCGGAATCAACCAAGGAGGGTCAAGAGGGACTAAGAACAGGGCGCCTCAGGAACCCCGCCCAAGCTATCCCGGTAGTGCTATGTCCCAAGTGCGGGAAGGATCATGGCAACCGCCCTCGCCTGGCGGGCGAGTGTCTGCCAGATGCGGAAAGCCTGGCCACTACGCCAAAGAATCGCACTAATGGGAGGCCGACAAGCCGTAATTCGGCCGCAACACCAAGGAGGGTCTTCACCCTCAATGTAGACGAGGCGGACACATCCAACGGTCTCATAGAAGGTAAGTGCGAAATAGATGGTAGAACCTTAAGCGTGCTATATGACTGTGCAACACATTCTTTTATTTCATATGCTAGTGTCGAGGCTCTAAATTTGAAAACTTCCAAACTTCCTTTTGATCTTATTGTCTCTACCCCCACAAATCATCCTGTGAATACTTGTTATTGTTGCCTAAATTGTCACCTCACCACAGAAAATAGATCATATGTTGTGGATTTAATTTGTTTACCCATGAAAGGTATAGGAATAGTTCTTGGCATGGATTGGCTTCCACGCCAACCGTGTATTGTTAGGCTGTGACACCAAAGCAGTCGTCTTTCCTTCTCCCCTAGTGAAATAAGTCAACCTTTGAAACTCTATCTCAATGCCGTAGAGGTCCTTTGTAGTGGGAAAAAGACTAAGGGATATGTTCTCCTAGCCGCTAGCGAGGTACACTTTGAGCAGAATTTAGAGAATATACCTATAGTGAGAAACTATCCCGAGGTGTTCCCGGAAGATATACCCGAGTTCCCTCCCGAGCGAGAAGTGGAGTTCTCCATTGAGTTGGTTCCTGGAGCGGGACCAATCTCCATTGCCCCCTATAGTATGTCACCCTAGAACTAGCCGAGCTTAAAACCCAACTTGAGGAACTTTTAGAGAAAAGCTTCATAAGACCTAGTGCTTCACCATGGGAGCCCCGGTCTTGTTTGTGAAAAAGAAGGACGGGAGTATGAGGTTGTGCATAGATTATAGGCAATTAAATCGTGTGACAAGTGAAAAACAAATACCCTTTGCCTAGGATTGATGATCTCATGGACCAATTGAGAGGAGCGGTAGTGTTTTCCAAGATCGACCTAAGGTCAGGATACCACCAAATTAGAGTAAGAGATCAAGATATACCAAAGACCGCCTTTAGAACTCGGTATGGACACTTTGAGTTCGCGGTGATGTCTTTGCACGTGACAAATGCTCCTGCAGTGTTTATGGATTACATGAATAGGATCTTTAGACCCTATTTAGATCAATTGGTGGTCGTTTTTATAGATGATATACTCATCTATTCGAAGACCCACGAGGAGCATGAGCGTCATTTAAGGATAGTTTTGGAGATTTTGAAGGAGAAAAAGCTATATGCAAAACTCTCTAAGTGTGAATTTTGGTTGGAGGAGGTCAAGTTTTTAGGGCACGTTGTGTCAAAAGGAGGTATAGCCGTTGATCCTAGTAAGGTAGAAGCCGTAATGAATTGGGATAGACCAACCACCGTGACAGAAATACGGAGCTTTTTGGGTTTAGCAAAGCTACTAGCGTAGGTTTATCAAAGGATTTTCCCAGATTGCCCTACCCTTGACCAAGCCCACTAGGAAGAATGCCCCGTTTGAGTGGAGCCCCGAATGTGAGAAGAGTTTCCAAGAGCTTAAGGGAAGGTTAAGCACGAACCCAGTCTTAGTCTTACCTAGCCCCAATGTACCCTTCGAGGTATATTGTGATGCTTCGGGCAAAGGACTAGGGTGTGTGTTGATGCAAAATAGGCAAGTGGTAGCCTATGCATCCCGACAACTCAAGCCTCACGAGGCTAACTACCCCACCCATGACCTAGAGTTAGCTGCCGTAGTGTTTGCCTTAAAGATGTGGAGACACCATTTGTATGGTGTAAGGTTTGAGGTTTTCTCCGATCATAAGAGTCTCAAGTACCTCTTTGATCAAAAGGAGTTAAATATGAGGCAAAGAAGGTGGATGGAATTCCTCAAGGACTACGATTTCGGTTTAAGTTACCACCCCGGCAAGGCTAATGTAGTCGCCGATGCCTTGAGCCGAAAGTCGTTACACCCGTCCCACATGATGATCAAAGAAGTTGAGTTGATAGAGAAGTTTAGGGATATGAATCTAGGGATGTCACGGACCGATAAAGGAATAAAAATGTGCTATCTTAGTGTGACAAGTGGATTTAAGCAGAGAATCATGTTAGCACAGAGAGAATGAGGAGTTGAAGAGATCATAGATCCTGTTAAGGCGGGAAAGTTAAAAGGTTTCGAAAGAGGTGAGGATTGGATATGGAGATTTGAGGGAAGGATCTGCGTACCCCAAGATGGTGACCTCCGAGAGAAGATCTTGGAGGAGGCTCACAAAAGCTATTTCACCATTCATCCCGGTGTTACCAAGATGTACCAAGACTTGAAGAAGATGTTTTGGTGGCCCGGAATGAAAAAGGATGTAGTCGCATGGGTTAGTAAGTGCTTGGTATGTCGAAAGTGAAAATCGAGCACCAAAAACCTTCAAGTTTGTTGCAACCCCTGTCAATCCCCGAATGGAAGTGGGAATGCATATCTATGGATTTCGTGACAGGATTGCCTAAGACGCAAGCTGGCCATGATGCTATATGGGTGATAGTGGATCGACTAACCAAGTCGGCACACTTTCTACCTATTAGAGTAACGTACTCTTTAGATAAATTGGCTCAGTTATACATCCAAGAGATCGTAAGATTGCATGGAGTACCGTCGACGATAATCTCGGATAGAGATCCGCGGTTTCGTCGCGTTTTTGGGAGCCTTCAAAAGGCGTTTGGTTCAAAGCTATGCTTGAGCAATCGCTTACCACCCACAAACAGACGGACAATCTGAAAGGACGATCCAAACCCTAGAGGATATGGTACGAGCCTGTGTGTTAGAGCAAAGGGGAAGTTGGGATAGGTACTTGCCTTTGATCGAGTTTGCGTATAACAATAGTTATCAGGCAAGCATCGATATGGCAACCGCACGAGGCATTGTATGGAAGGAAGTGCCAATCACCTTTGTGTTGGTACGAGCACTGGCCAGCAAAGTGTCTTAGGACCCGATGTAGTGAGGGAAACAACGGAACAAATCAAGAGGATCCGGGATAGGATGCTCACTGCTCAAAGTAGACAAAAGAGCTATGCGGACAAGCGGCGCAAGCCCTTGGAGTTCGAGGAGGGAGAACATGTGTTCCTTAGGATTACCCCCACTACAGGCATAGGGAGGGCCATGAAAGTCAAAAAGTTGAGTCCCCGATTCCTTGGTCCCTTCCAAATTCTTCAGAGGATAGGAACAGTTGCCTACAAAATAGCCTTACCCCCTAATCTTTCTAATCTTCATGACGTCTTTCACGTCTCTCAGCTAAGGAAGTATGAGTCCGACCCTAGCCACGTTTTAGAGCCAGAGCATGTTCAGTTAAGGGACGACCTAACTTTCAATCTTCCCCCTACGAGAATCGTGGACCGCAGAGTCAAGCGGTGAGGAACAAGTCATTCCATTGGTAAAGGTAGCATGGGGACGCGACAAATCCGAAGAGTTTACATGGGAGCTAGAGTCAGAAATGCAAGACAAGTATCCTGAGCTTTTCCAAGGTAACGAATTACGAGGGCGAAATTCTTTTTAAGGAGGGAGTAATGTAACACCCGATTTTTTCTCGTCAGAAATGACCAAAATGCCCGAGGTCATTTCTGACCGAACTCGAGGGTAGCGAACAGGGTCATCCTCGAAGGGTCAACTCAATGTTTGAAGGGGATTGAATGGCGTTTGAATGCTTTCGGAGCGAAAATTTCGTTTTCATGATTTCGGGTCAAAATGACCAAAATACCCCTATAAGCGTTTTTACGGGTAAAGGTGCCGTTTGAGCCCTAACTTTCCCAGAGGTTTAAAAACATGATTTCATGTGTCTAGAGGTATCTGTTCAAGTCCCGGTGGTCCTGGCAGTTTTAGTGCAAAATTACGATTTTGCCCTGGAATAGTGTTTTTAAGCTTAATAGACGTAATTAAGCAAACCTAAGCAATATTAGGCTCTAAACGAAGATTAATTTATTTCCTTAATTAATCTAGAGTCAAAATAATTTATTAAAGTTAATTAGAACCTAAAATTGCTTAGATTAAACTTAAATCCCTTTTTAGAACTCAAGATTCCTAGTCTTGGAATCTTGAATAGTGTTTTCTCTCTCCATTTCCTTAAATCAAGGAAATGTGTCTAGAGTTGTTTAAACTCTAAATTGAGGATTTAACTCTCTAATGGTGCAAGACCACTCCTTAATTATGTCTAGACCACCTTAATTACCCATTTACCTTACCTAAACACCTTCTTACAAATTCCTAATCTTAAGCATAACCAAAGATACACCTAAACACAACTCTAAACCACAATTAAAATGCAAACTAATCCTCCCCATGCATGATGAAATTTCGGCCAGCACCTTTCCCCATTGACCACATGTTTAATTATTTTCTCACTCAAAGAACCATGCTTGAGCCATACCTTGAGCCATACCTCACCATGCTTTGAACCATACCTCACCATACCTCAAGAACACATTATCTCACCTCATGGAACTCATGGAGAGCCTCCATTCTGCACCTCATGGCCGAAGCCATCCTCACCCATGAGCATCCTCCATTTGTTTCAATTCTCTATAAATAGAATGCCTTGAGGAGCTTGCACCACTTTTAGATCATTTGCTAAGTTTAGGAAACACTCAAAGCTTTTCTTTTTCTCTCAAAGTCTTTGTGTTCTTCAAGTTCTTGGAGTTCTTCAAGTTCTTCATCATCTTCATCTTCTTCTTCCATCTTCAAGTTCATCACACCAAGTAGGGATTTTCTTTCATGTGTTCTTTCTTTAAAGTTCTTGTTCTAAGCTTAAAGTTCATAGTTTCTCTTGATTCTTTTTAGAACTTCTTTTTCTTCCCTTTACCTTTTCATTTTCGGCCATGGGCCTTGGAGAACAAAGGAATGAGAGCTTGATGATGAGAGAGTTTCATGATGATGTTCATCACTTGAGACAAACTCTAGAGCTTGATTTTTGTTCTTGAGCAAAAGTGTTTCTAGATTTTTCCTTTCTTGAACTTTTGAGAACCTTAACTTTGATGTTGTTTCAAAATGGTTCTAATGACTCAATGATGAGGTCTCATGATGTTGGAGTTTGTATATCACCAAGATCATGGATTCTAGAGTTTCAAACATTTCTTTTCTTTCCTTGAAGTTTCGGCCATTACCTTTTCCTTTTCATGCTAGATGTTTGATTTTTAAATATGTTATGTTGAGTTCTAAGAACTCTAGACTTTACCTTGTCTTGGTCCGATGAGTTTGGGTTGAGGTTTAAGTTCCTTTAAAGTCTTGTTAAGAGCTCTAGAAAGATAAAATGAACTTGCACAATTTATTTTATGCTTGCATTCATATTTACACTCTTGCTATGCATCTTTACTTTCAAGCCATCACCTAAGAACATAAAGATTAAAATGGAACTTGTATCATCACTTAACTTAATTCTCAAAGCCTTTCTATTTCGGCCTTAAAGTCGATTGTTGTTGGGCCTAGAGCACTAAAATAAAGAATTGAACTTGCATTATCACCTAATTAATTTCTCGAATGCCTATCTATTTCGGCCTTAAAGTCGATTGTTGTTGGGCCAAGAGCACTAAAATAAAGAATTGAATCTTGCATCTTTACTTTCAAGCTTGCATCGCTTAAGATTATGCTTCGCATATTTACTTTCAAGTTTACACGCTTAAATTATGCCTTGCATATTTAATTTCAAGTCATCACTTTACCTTGAAAGCAAGATTAAAAATGAAGAGCATGAGCACGTTTAGTTTATGTCAGTAACTTAAGAACCTAGAGCTCAAAGACTTGCCCATTTCATTCCAAGTTAAAGTTTAATGCAAACCACACTTTGAATGTAATGCTTTTTAAACCAAGTAGTGAAGATGGACTTGCAATGAGTTTTCATCTAGCTACTAAGGCCAATAGCCTATGTTTTGAGTTTGCCTTAAAGTTTGACAATACTTTATAAGGTTATGTCGTGATAACGTGTGATTCCTATCTCTTTTAGGGATGGAATATGTTTTGGTCAGTGACCTAAGGCTTCACTTAGCCTCTTGATGAATTAAAATGTTTTGCAAAGAGTTTTAGAAATTCTAGATTGATTCCAAGAGAAACTAGTTAACTTATGTACCTAGAAATGTCAATTTAATTCTCTTATTGAGGCAAGATGTTTTTGGTTCTGATGTGATGAATGTGATGCTGTATGATGATGTTTTAATGTGTTGGAATGTGTGAAAATATCATGTGATGATGTAGAAGCAAACCTATGCATGATAGGTAAGAAACTAGCTAACTAGAAATACCGTAAAGCTAGAATTTAACATAGTTTTGACCCATTTGTTTATGGAACCAATCCAAACTGTTTTAATGGGAACATAATCAGATTTAGATTGTTTAGACATGAAAAACTTGGTATCATTTGAGTTAGAATCGAATTCTAGCACCTATGGGGAAACTAGTAACTAGAAAACCGTAAAAATGCAAATGTAGAACTCTTAGAACATTTAATTTTCTGGAATCTGTCCAGCACCCTTACAACATGATAAACATGATTAATAATTAGTCCTTAAACATAGGAATGTCTCATAATTGATTTAGATTTAATGTATAGCGCCTCAGGCGAAGACGGAACCGAGAAAGGGTCTAAAACGTAAGTTCTAGAACCCCGTAAAAAACAAGTTAGAGATTCTGTCCTATGCTATTCAGATTTAAGTATGAACATGAGAATGAAGAATGATGTTTAATATGAGCCTTAGGGGCATAAAATATGAGCGACGGATATTAGAGAACTATATCTCAAGATTAAGACCCGTAAGGGTCAAAGCATAAGCTACCGTGAGGGTAAGCGTTTGAATGATGTATGATGATGCATGAAGTATGCTAATGATGATGATGTTATTCATATGAGGAATTTATGAGGTTATATGTCTATGTGGCATAAAGCAAATTTGGAAGGAATTGATTGTAATGACCGCTTTGGTCACGACTTTCCGACAAATTTGGAAGGAAACTCTTGTAATGACCGCTTTGGCCGCCGAATTTCTGGCAAATTTGGGGACTTAAAGAGATTTTGAAAATTAAGGTACTAAGATGGGTTCTAGGATGACACCGGTTCGGCCGAGCACCTCCATAGAACTCATGTGACATCGGTACCATTTTATACTCTTAGGTGACACCGTTCGGCCGAGCACCCTAAGAGATTTGCCCCTAACCCGCACTCGGATAGTCGGGATTTATGATACGCTTATCGTTAAGTGGTAAGTAAGAACTAGTGACGACTAGTTAAGGTATGAGCTCATAACCTAGATGTATGACACGCTCGGGTGACACCAGTTCGGCCGAGCACCCCAGCTCGATTGTCTTTTAGGTGGCCCATGAGGAAGAAAAGTTCATGATTATGATTATGTCACTAAGTTTTGTCCCATATGAATGTTACTATTGCCACTTTATGCCACCAACGATGATGATACTTGATGTTATGCTTTATGTATGTGCATTAGGTAGTGCCATGCATACATTTTCCATTATGTTGCATTCATGACATTAAGATCATCCTAAAATGAACGGACCTTGGCTAAAGTATATTTTTGAAGTTTAAAATGAACTAAATGCATGTTCATCATTTCATATAATTAAACCCAAGGTTCCCGAGGACGTAGATGATGACACCTAGGTAGTAGGAGGCCCTACCGAGATTCTTTAGTAAGATTCTCACTCCTCTATCTCTTTCTTTCCGCCACGTCTTGAGATGGCGGCGTCAGTAGCATTCATGGACACCCCGACATGGGAGGTGCACTATGACCCGACTCCACGGTCATACCATTTTGAGGGCGTGCGGTGCGGATTTTCATGTTCGTGGGGACGCCCTTCGCTTCATCATCCCGCACACCCATCACTTCTCCCGATCGCACCCTATGGCGGCGACGAGCGGGTTTTGAGCGTGCGGCGCACGCATGACGAGAGAATGCTCCGTAGGCACACCGCCGCCTTAGCCATGCGAGATTATCCCGACTATGTGCCCCGGACCTATTTCACGGAGACCGACCCATCCGAGGACCCGCCTACCCATCCAGTATAGCGAGGACTCGCCCCCTCTCCACCACGTATAAGGGAGGGCGGTGAGGATACCGTGACTCGACCACGGCTTACGCGACGACCGGAGATGCGACCATACCGTGGGGTCACCTCGATCCCCATTCCGCCTCTTCACGTCCGAGGAGCTCGCCCGCTTTTCGGATATCTCCGCCTCGTTATGCGAGATGGACGCCAGATGGGAGGTGACGATCGTCCGATGGAGTACCGGTTAGGCACACACACCATTTAGATGGGGATAAACCTTCTTTTGTTTAGAGGTTATCCTATTAGATGCACTTTCGGGTAGGGAGTAGATTATGTTTATGTTTTAGGTTGTATTTCCCTTGTAATCTTGAATTAAGTCCCACACTTATAAGTGGGCAAGTTATATATATATGAGATTATATTCAGTGATGTTCATGATGTGCCTTATGTTATGATGATTGTGAGACGATTGTTTTACTTTGCATGGTTTACCGCTTATCGCATCACGCGGCTCTCACTTTTATTTCAAAAAAAAATTACCCGTATTTTCCGCTAAGTAATTCAAAGTTAAATGAGAACTATGAAGTAACAGACTAATGATTAACCTAAATATGTTCTAGAGTATTGGGTTAAAAATTAGGATGTTACACGTGGTGTTCATGGACACGCTGACATGGGAGGTGCACCATGACCCGGACCACGGGTCATTCCATTTTGTGGGTCGATGCACGGTTAGAGTATTCATGTTTACAGGTTGACCCTTCACTCCCCCTGTACATTCCCATCGTTTCTCCCCCGTTTCACCTTTTGGCGATGACCTGGTGTTCGAGCGCGCACGTCCCCTAGAGGAGAGGCTTCGCCGTACCCCATCATCCGCGTCCGCCGCTCGAGACTACCCCCAGTATGTGCCCCGTTGCCCGTCGTCCTTTTCGGAGACGGATCCTTCCGAGGATTCGGCAACCTAGGCACCCTCCGAGGGATCTTCCCTCTCCATACCTATGGACTTTGGAGAGGATAGCGAGCCCACCGTGACTTAGCCGAGGCGTGCACGACGACCGGAGATGCGGCCATACCCCGGGGCTCACACTCGATCCCCGCTCCGCCTCTTCACTCCCGAGGAGCTCGC
The DNA here is from genome assembly GCA_031216125.1 of Dalbergia cochinchinensis. Taxonomy (NCBI): domain Eukaryota; kingdom Viridiplantae; phylum Streptophyta; class Magnoliopsida; order Fabales; family Fabaceae; genus Dalbergia; species Dalbergia cochinchinensis. Next base: position 27,630,943 of record CM062372.1, on the reverse strand, counting down.
CCGATTTCGGGATATCCGCTTCGATCACACGAGATAGTCGCCAAGAGAGGCCGTGGATGGCCCGAGTTAGAGCACACACCACTTAGATGGGGATAAACCTTCTTTTGTTTAAAGGTTTCCCATTAGATGCACTCGGGTAGGGGAGTAGATTATGTTTATGCTTATGTTGTACTTTCTTTTATGCATTTCCCTTGTACTAAATTAAGACCCACACTTATAAGTGGGCAAGTTATATATATATGAGATGATATTCAGTGATGTTCATGTTGTGCCTCATGTTATGATGTTGTGAGATAATTGTTTCACTTTACATGGTGCACCGCTTATCGCATCACGCGGCTCTCACTTTTATTTCAAAAAAAAATTACCCGTATTTTCCGCTAAGTAATTCAAAGTTAAATGAGAACTATGAAGTAATGGGTACTAATGATTAACCTAAATATCTCCTAGAGTATTGGCTTAAAAATTAGGATGTTACAATGATAATCCGCAGACCAGAGAGGGAGAAGAGAATATTAAGAAACCGGAGCGGCAGTAGTCCGCACAGGACCGGTGAAGGGAGAAGAGAATATTAAGAAACCGGAGCGGCGGTAGTCCGCACAGGAACGGCGAAGGGAGAAGAGAATTATTATTACATCTTTTTAAGCTCCAATCTCAAGACTTTTTAAAGAATAAATTCTTTAACTCCAATAATCATATTTCTTTGCTTGTGATACATGGCCAAGTCTTTGACCTCTAGGATCTTTAGGTGATGGCATAAAATAAACATGCCATGCGTTGATTCTTTTAGCCATAATAAAATAAAGTGAGAGCATAAATTAAATATGAGATGCAACCTCTTTATTATCTTGAAAGATTAAGTGATGACTTGAAACATAAACATGAAATACAAGCTTGGAAAATACATCTTTCAAGTTCTAAACTAAAAATCTTTGTTTTAGCATCATAAAGCATTATTCTTTAAAGTTTTGCATCAAGTGGAATTTTCAAGCTTTAGAGGCCTAACTTGTGATGGATTTACAACCCACCCTCAAGGTCCTCATCATCAAGCCATCATCTTAGTTCCAACTAGGCCATATGGCCGAATTGGTTAAAGAAAAAAATGAAGAGGAAAACCGAAATGAAAAGCTAAGGTAAGTTCATAATTTCATCATTTTGAGCTAAAAACACAACTCCTCAAAGCATAGAAATAAATTTAGAAACTACTCCCTACCTAATCTGAGTCGAAGAAGAGGAAGAGAACTTGATTTCTTGAAGTGAAATGAAACAAAATCTCTTTGAAAAATTGAAGAAAGAATTCAGCCAAAGAGGAGGAAGAAAGAAAGTTTTTGGTGCTCCTAAAAACTAGTTATGAACAAAGCATTCCAAGACCACTCAAGCAAGCCTATTTATAGAAGATTTTGAGGTTTCTAATTGGCCAAAATGAGGAGGTAGTTGGCGGAATTTTGCAGAAGAAATAAGGGAGGAAAAATCATTTTAGACAAAGTTGTATGAAATTAAGGAATTATGTCTCTTATGGTGACATTTTGGCATTTTGTTTTAGTGCAACTTTTGGCAATAACTCAGCTGCATAATGGCATCAATAATTTCGTCCATTATAGCCCAAAGAAGTGAAATTTGTGTGTTCCATGCATTATTTAGGTGTAGGCAAGGTATTCATGTAATTTAGAGAATTTACGGTTAAGGGCTTAAGTGAATTAGTAAGCAATTTGGGTGTTTTTGAGCAATTTTGGGTTCTAATCAATCTAAATACATAATTTTGACTCTAGATTAATATTTAGAATTTAATAAGCTTTAATTTGAGCCTAATATTGCTTAGGTTTGGTATACTGAATCAAAATCCCGAATTAAAACTGCCCAAAAACAGGGGCAAAATCATACTTTCACTTAAAAACTGCTCGAGGCCACCCGAGCTTGACCAATGGTTAATCATGGCTTGAAAACAAATTTTAAAACATTTTAGTGAGGTTTGGGCTCAGTCGGCACGCACATCGGAGTTAAAGCGACCCTTGAGGGCATTTTGGTCATTTTTTGGCGTTAACTAAAAATTGAGATCCTTCTGCTCTATTAACACACATAACACAAACAATCCCTTATTATCATCAAAACATCCCCTTGAGAATAGGTGGGGCCCACGATCCTCATTTTCTGAGTAAAATAACTTCAGGGGCATTTTGGTCATTTATATGTACAGAAATTCGGGATTTGCGACTCTCGCATGAATCGCTCCTAACCTCTCTTCTAATGTTATATTCCTTTATTGAAGATTGTTCGGCCTCAAATCTTATGTAATAATTACCTACAGTAATTCAGTAATTTCTAATGACAGTAAAAATTCCAGTAAAAAAAATTGGGGAGTTACATTTTTCCAGCCTCTTTAAGCTACAAGTAATCTTGACACTGGCCTCTCCAGGCCCAACTGAGTAGTCTTGACTCTGGCCTCTCCAAGCCAAACTGTATGCAGTAGCAACCTCTACTGACACGTTAAAAGTAGCCTTGCCCCTGCCTCTCCAAGCCCAACTAAGTAGTCCTGACTCCAACCTTTCCAAGCCAAACTGTGTCTAGTAGCAACCTCTACTGACACGTTAAAAGTAGTCTTGCCCTAGCCTCTCTAAGCTGCAAGTAGTATTTAACTAGCCTCTCCAAGATAAACCGTGATAAGCAAGAACATCTTACTATCATATTGCAAGTAGTTTTACCTTAGCCTCTCCAAGTTATGTCTCACACTGATCATTAATGGATTAAGGATACAAAGTTTAAGTGTTTAGGTTGCCACTCAAACTAACCTACACTCAAGTTTCTTTAAAGATAATACATTTTAAAAAGATCCTGGGAGAACTTGAATAACTTTCTTCTTCTATTTCTTCCATAAGAAGAACATAAATCTAACTAAGAATATAGAAGGAAGATTTTCTTTACACTTCAAGGATAAAAATGATTACATGATAAGGATTGAATATTCTAGGAAGTAGGAAGAGATTTTTGCAGAGTTTCCTCTCTTGAATCTTCAAATCTCTCTCTTCGTTCTTCAAGCTTAGCATCTCCTTGTATAATAGTCTTTGTGACCGTTGCCATAGATTAGTTCTTCAAGTGATATGTGTTGATCATCAATTGTGTTTTAAAAGAAATAGCTAAAAGAGAGGTTGACAGAATTGTCACATCTGTTGTAGAAGCTATTGTAAATATGAGTTTTCTTATCTCCCATCAGAAACTACTTTTCTACTTTCTGAGTAATCTTTCTGAACTCCTCCTTCGTGAAGCTAGGTTGGTTGATCATGTAACACCCCGATTTTTCTGTCCGAGGGAAATGACCAAAATGCCCCTGAGGTCATTTCCTGACCCGAATTCGAGGGTAACCAACTCGTCCATCCTCGAAGGGTCAACTCAATGTTTGAAAGGGATTGAATGGCCTTTGAATGCTTTCGGAAGCGAAAATTTCATTTTCCGCCGTTTCGGGTCAAAATGACCAAAATACCCCTATAGTGTTTTACGCGGGTAAAGGTGCCGTTTGAGCCCGAAACTTTTCCCAGAGGTTTAAAAACATGTTTTCATGTGTCTAAAGGTCTCTATTCAAGTCCCGGTGGTCCCAGGCAGTTTTAGTGCAAAATTACGATTTTGCCCCTAGAATAGTGTTTTTGAGCTTAATGACGTAATTAAGCAAACCTAAGCAATATTAGGCTCTAAACGAAGATTAATTTATTTCCCTAATTAATCTAGAGTCAAAATAATTTATTAAAGTTAATTAGAACCTAAAATTGCTTAGATTAAACTTAAATCCATTTTTAGAACTCAAGACTCCTAGTCTTGGAATCTTGAATAGCATTTTCTCTCTCCAATTCCTTAAATCAAGGAAATGTGTCTAAGAGTTGTTTAGACTCTAAATTGAGAATTTAACTCACTAATGGTGCAAGACCACTCCTTAATTATGTCTAGACCACCTTAATTATCCATCTCCCTTGCCTAAACACTTTCTTACAAATTCCTAATCTTAAGCATAATCAAAGATACACCTAAGCACAACTCTAAACCACAATTAAAATGCAAAGAACCCTCCCCCATGGCTGATGAAGTTTCGGCCAGCACACTCCCCATTGGCCACATGTTTAATTATTTTCTCACTCAAAGAACCATGCTTGAGGCCATACCTTGAACCATACCTCACCATACCTTAAGCCATACTTCACCATGCCTCAAGAACACATTATCTCACCTCATGGAACTCATGGATGCCTCCAATTCTGCACACATGGCCGAAGCTCTTCCTCTCCATGAGCTCCCTTCATTTGTTTCATTTCTCTATAAATAGAATGCCTTGAGGAGCTTGCACCACTTTTAGATCATTTGCTAAGTTTAGGAACACTCAAAGCTTTTCTTTTCTCTCAAAGTTCTAGTGTTCTTCAAGTTCTTCAAAGTTCTTCACCATCTTCATCTTCTTCTTCCATCTTCAAGTTCATCACATCAAGTAGGGATTTTCTTTCAAGTATTCCTTTCTTTAAAGTTCTTGTTCTAAGCTTTATGTTCAAAGTTTCTCTTGATTCTTTTTAGAACTTCTTTTCTTTTCCTTGTTCTTTCCCATTTTCGGCCATGGGCCTTGGAGTTCAAAGAAATGAAAGCTTGATGATGAGAGTTTCATGATGATGTTCATCACTTGAAACAAACTCTAGAGCTTGATCTTTGTTCTTGAGCACAAATATTTCTAGTTTTTCCTTCCTTGAACTCTTGAGAACTTTAGTTTTGATGGTGTTTTAAAATGGTTCTAAGGACTCAATGATAAGGTCTCATGATGTTGGTGTTAATATATCATCAAGATCATGGACTCTAGAGTTTCAAAATGTTCTTTTTGTTCCTTGAAATTTCGGCCCTTCCCTTTTCTTTTACAAGCAAAATGTTTTGATTTTCTAAAGATGTTGTTTGAGTTCTAAGAACTCTAGACTATATCATATCTTGGTTTAATGAGTTTGGGTTGAGGTTTAAGTTCCTTTAAAGTCTTGTTAAGAGCTTTAGAAAGATTAAATGAACTTGCATAATTTATCTTATGCTTGCACTCATATTTACATTCTTGTTATGCACCTTTACTTTCAAGCTATCACCTAAGAACATAAAGATTAAAATGGAACTTGCATCTTCACTTAATTTAATTCTCAAAGCCTTTCTATCTCGGCCTTAAAGTCGATTGTTGTTGGGCCTAGAGCACTAAAATAAAGAATTGAACTTGCATCATCACCTAATTAATTTCTCGAATGCCTATCTATTTCGGCCTTAAAGTCGATTGTTGTTGGGCCAAGAGCACTAAAATAAAGAATTGAACCTTGCATCTTTACTTTCAAGCTTACACGTTTAAAGTTTATGCCTCGCATATTTACTCTCAAGCTTGCACGTTTAAGTTTATGCCTTGCATATTTAATTTATGTCATCACTTTATTTTGTAAGCAAGATTAAAAATAAAAAGCATGAACACGTTTATTTTATGTTATAACTTAAAGAACCTAGAGCTCAAAGACTTGCCCATTTCATTCCAAGTTAAAGTTTAATGTGAAACCATTCTTTGAATGCATATTTTCAGCCAAGTAGTGATGATGGACTTTCAATGAGTTTTCATCTAGCTACAAGGACCAATAGTCTATGTTCTAAGTTTTCCTTAAAGCTTTACAAACCTTTTTGAGGTTATGTTGTCATGAGATATGACTTCATTCCCTTTTAGGAGATGAAATATATTTCGGTCATTGACCTAAGGCTTCTCTTAGCCTCTTGATGAATTAAAATGATTTGCAAAGAGTTTTAGAAATTCCAAATTGATTCCAAGAGAAACTAGTTAACTTATGTACCTAGAAATGTCAATTTAACTCTCTTATTGAAGTTAAATGTTTTCGGTTCTGATATGATGAGTGTGATGTTGTATGATGATGTTTTGACTTGTTGGAATGTGTGAAAATATCATATGATGATGTAGAAGCGATCCTATGCATAATAGGTAAGAAACTAGCTAACTAGAAATACCGTAAAGTTGGAATTTGACATAGTTTTAACCCATTTGTTTATGGATTCTTTCCAAACTGTTTTAATGGGAACATAATCAGATTTAGATTGTTTAGACATGAAAAACTTGGTATCATTTGAATTAGAATCGAATTCTAGCACCTATAGGGAAACTAGTAACTAGAAAACCATAAAAGTGCAAGTTTAGAACTCTTAGAACGTTTATTTTTTGCTGGATTCTGTCCAGCACCCTTACAACATGATAAACATGATTAATAATTAGTCCTTAAGCATAGGAATGCCTCATAATTGATTTAGATTTAATTCATAGCGCCTTAGGCGAAGATGGAACCAAGAAAGGGTCTAAAACGTAAGTTCTAGAACCCCGTGAACACAAGTTAGAGAATTTGCCCTATGCTATTCAGATTTAAGTATGAACATGAGGATTAGGAATGATGATTAATTATGAGCCCTTAGGTGCATAAAAATATGAGCGACGGATGTTAGAGAATGATATCTCAAGATTAAGACCCGTAAGGGTCAAAGCATAAGCTACCGTAAAGGTAAGCGTTTGAATGTTTTATGATAATGCATGTAGTATGCAAATGATGATGATGTTATTCATATGAGGAATTCATGAGGTTATATGTTTATGTGGCATAAAGCAAATTTGGAAGGAAATTCTGTGTAATGCCGTTGTGTCGCCGAATTTCCGACAAATTTGGGGACTTAAAGAGATTTTGAAAATTAAGGTACTAACATGGGTTCTAGGATGACACCGGTTCGGCCGAGCACCTCCATAGAACTCATGTGACATCGGTACCAATTTATACTCTTAGGTGACACCGGTTCGGCCGAGCACCCCTAAGAGGTTTGCCCCCTAACCCGTACTCAGATAGTCGGGAATTATGATTTATGATACGCTTATCGTTAAGTGGTAAGTAAGAACTAGTGACGACTAGTTAAGGTATGAGCTCATAACCTAGATATGTGACACGTTCTAGGTGACACCGGTTTGGCCGAGCACCCCCAGTTCGATTGTCTTTTAGGGTGGCCTATGAGGTAGAGATGTTTCATGATTATGATTATGTCACTAAGTTTTGTCCCATATGAATGTTACTATTGCCAGTTTATGCCACTAAGTATGATGATGCTTGATGTTATGTTTTATGTATGTGCATTAGGTAGTGCCATGCATACATTTTCTATTATGTTGCATTCATGACATTAAGATCATCCTAAAATGAATAGACCTTGGCTAAAATATATTTTAAAGTTTAAAATGAACTTAATACATGCTCAGTCATTTTGTATAAATAAACCCAAAGTTCCTGAGGACGTAGATGATGACACCTAGGTAGTAGGAGGCCCTACTGAGATTCTTTAGCAAGATTCTCACTCCCTCTATCTCTTTCTTTCCGTCACATCTTCAGATGGCGACGTTCGTAGTGTTCGTGGACACCCCGACATGGGAGGTGCACTATGACCCGGCTCACGGGTCATACCATTTTGAAGGGCAGTGCACGGTGCGAGTTTTCATGTTCGTAGGACGCCCCTTTGCTCATCCCGTGCACACTCATCACTTTTCCCCGACTGCACCCTATGACGACGACGAGCGGGTTTTTGACCGCGCGTACGCATGGCGAGAGAGTGCTCCGCATGCACACCGCCGCCTTAGCCATGCGAGACTATCCCGATTACGTACCCCGGACCTACTTCTCTGAGACCGACCCGTCCAAGGACCCGCCTACTCATCCGTATAGCGAGAGCTCTGCCCCCTCTCCACCATCGATGAGGGAGGGCAGTGAAGATACCATGACTCAGCCACAACTTGCACGGCGACCGGAGATGCGGCCACACCGCGGGGGTCACTCTCGATCCCCGTTCTGCCTCTTCACGCCCGAGGAGCTCGCCTAGTTCTCCGGATACTTGCCTCGTTCGCGAGATGGACGTTAGTAGGAGGTGACGATCGACCGATGGAGTACCCGGTTAGAGCACACACCACTTAGATGGGGATAAACCTTCTTTTGTTTAGAGGTTATCCCATTAGATGCACTCGGGTAGGGGAGTAGATCATGTTTATGTTTATGTTGTATTTCCTTTCCTGTATTTCCCTTGTACTAAATTAAGTCCCACACTTATAAGTGGGCAAGTTATATATATATAAGATGATATTCAGTGTTATTCATGTTGTGCCTTATGCTATGATGTTATGAGGTGTATGATTTGATCGTTACAAGATATATTGCATCACGCGGCTCTCACTTTGTTTTTCAAGAAAAAATTTACCTGTATTTTTCCGCTAAGTATTTCAAAGTAAAAATGAGAACTATGAAGTAACAGACTAATGATTAACCTAAGTATGTTCTAGAGTATTGGATTAAAAATTAGGATGTTACAGATCAAGTTAGCCAAGAGATGATATACCAGTTTAAAACTGGGTTTGACTTGATTTGAAATTTAAATTTCAAATTTTCCTCATTTTCCTGTAGCATTCTTTGCTCCACTCATAGTTGAGCTTTCTAATATACATAATAAGCCCTTAAAGAGTTATTTCGCTTTCTGATCTTCAATTAAATCTTCTTTATGATGATTTTTTTGCGATTGTGATGATTAAAGATTAGTAACACGTTGCATATTGACATATTCTGATATCTTCATCTTTGAAAGTACTTTCTGATGTCCCGTGCTATTTTCTAAAGTCTTTTTCCTTGGTTTCTTGTAGCATTACAGCCTTCCTCTGATCATCAGCTATGAAAAGCTTAGATAAGAATATAATTTCACTTCTTTAATATGGCAAATCTTGTAATATGTTTACACATGCATAGTGAAATATATATACTCATTTGAGTAAGCCTTGCTCTTGCTAAACGATAGATACCTGTTATAAACTTATAAGAAACTCAATAGAGATATCAGTCGTTCTTCAAAGTATTTTCTCTGAATTGGTTTTGTTGTCGTTCAAAACACATGAGCACAAGGGTTCTAGAGCTAACAATCTCCCCCTTTTTGATGATGACAAACCAATTTTAAGAAAATATTTTGAAGAGATAATTAAAAGAAATATTGTAGCAAAGTAAACGAGATAAGCATATTCTTTCAAAATATAAGAACAATAGATTTTCAGGAAGTTCTTTTTCTTAAGGCATGATGTGAATCATAAAAACATTTTTAGCTGTAAGTGACACTTAATCAAGACTATTGTTGTTTCGTTTTAAGCATACGATAGACTTAAGCATACTTTCTGATCATTGTGAGAACAGATGTTAAGGAGAAAGATGGTTAAGCAATGGATAAATAACCAACTTGATCATTTGTCAAAAGAAAGAAACTTTCTGAAGATCCTTATATTAGCTCCAGAACCCTTGCACTCATGAGTTTTGAATGACAATAAAGCCAATTCAAAGAAAATGCTTTGAAGAATGACTGATGTCTCTATGACGTTTCTTGTAAATCTACAACAAGTATCTATCGTTTAGCAAGAGCAAGGTTTACTCAAATGAATATATATATTTAACTATGCATGTGCAAACATGTTACCAGAATTGCTCCATTAAAGAAGTGAAATTATATTCTTATCCAAGTCCTTGATAGCTAACAAATAGAGGAACACAGAAACGCTACAACAAACCAAAGAAAGAGACTTCAAAAAGTAGCACGGGACATCAGAAAGTACTCTCAAGATGAAGATATCAGAATATGTCCATATGCAACGTGTTGCTTACTCTTCAATCATCATAATCACAAAGAAATCATTGAAATAACTCATCAAGGGCTGATTACGTACATCAAAAAGCTCAATTATGAGTAGAGCAAAGAATGCTGCAAGAAAGGGAAGGAAATTTGAAATTTGAATTTCAAATTATCAAGTCAAACTCAGTTTTAAACTGGTACATCATCTCTTCTGCCTTTTTTATCAACGATTTTAGCTTCATGAAGGAGGAGTTCAAAAAGCTCACTCAAAAGTAGAAAAGTAGTTTCTAATGGGAAATCAGAAAGCTTGTAACGCCCCAATTTTTACTGTAATTTTACTGTCATTAGAAATTACTCAATTACCGTAGGTAATTATTACAAAAGATTTGAGGCCGAACAATCCTCAATAAAGGAATATAACGTTAGAAGAGAGGTTAGGAACGATTCATGCGAGAGTCGCAAATCCCGAATTTCTGTACGTATAAAATGACCAAAATGCCCCTGAAGTTATTTTACTCAGAAAATGAGGATCGTGGGCCCCACCTATTCTCAAGGGGATATTTTGAGGATAATAAGGGATTGTTTGTGTTATGTGTGTTAATAGAGCAGAAGGATCTCAATTTTGAATTCCGTCGCGCGAAATGACCAAAACGCCTCAAGGTCAAGCTTTTAACTCCAATGTGTGCCCGACTGAGCCCGAACCTCACTAAAATGTTTTAAAATGTGTTTTTAAGCCATGATTAACCATTGGTTAAGCTTGGGTGGCCTCGGCGATTTTTAAGTGAAAGTACGATTTTGCCCCTGTTTTGGCGAGTTTGCGAATTTGGGATTTTTGATTGGTATACCAAACCTAAGCAATATTAGGCTCAAATTAAAGCTTATTAAATTCTAAATATTAATCTAGAGTCAAAATTATGTATTTAGATTGATTAGAACCCAAAATTGCTCAAAAACACCCAAATTGCTTACTAATTCACTTAAGCCCTTAACCATAAATTCTCTAAATTACATGAATACCTTGCCTACACCTAAATAATGCATGGAACACACAAATTTCACTTCTTTGGGCTGTAATGGACGAAATTATTGATGCCATTATGCAGCTGAATTATTGCCAAAAAGTTGCACTAAAACAAAATGCCAAAATGTCACCATAAGAGACATAATTCCTTAATTTCATACAACTTTATCTAAAATGATTTTTCCTCCCTTATTTCTCCTGCAAAATTCTGTCCACTACCTCATCATTTTGGCCAATTAGAAGCCTCAAAATCTTCTATAAATAGGCTTGCTTGAGTGGTCTTGGAATGCTTAGTTCATAACTAGTTTTTAAGAGCACCAAAAACTTTCTTTCTTCCTCCTCTTTGGCTGAATTCTTTCTTCAATTTTTTCAAAGAGATTTTGTTTCATTTCACTTCAAGAAACCAAGTTCTCTTCCTCTTCTTCAACTCAGATTAGGTAGGGAGTAGTTTCTAAATTTATTTCTATGCTTTGAGGAGTTGTGTTTTTAGCTCAAAATGATGAAATTATGAACTTACCTTAGCTTTTCATTTTGGTTTTCCTCCTCAATTTTTCTTTAACCAATTCAACCATATGGCCTAGGTGGAACTAAGATGATGGCTTGATGATGAGGACCTTGAGGGTGGATTGTAAATCCATCACAAGTTAGGCCTCTAAAGCTTGAAAATTCCACTTGATGCAAAACTTTAAAGAATAATGCTTTATGATGCTAAAACAAAGATTTTTAGTTTAGAACTTGAAAGATGTATTTTCCTTTTATGTTTTATTTCTTGTTAAGATATGTATTGGGTTGAATTTATAATTCTTTTAAAGTCTTGAAGGAGCTCTAGTAAAGAAACAAAATGAATTTGCATCCATGATTAACTTCTATGTCATCACTAAATTTTCAAGAATGAATAAATGAACTTGCATTTCTCATGTTTAAATTCCAAGCTTGTATTTCATGTTTATGTTTCAAGTCATCGCCTAATCTTTCAAGATAATTAAGAGGTTGCATCTCATATTTAATTTATGCTCTCACTATATTTTATAATGGCTAAAAGAATCAACGCATGACATGTTTATTTTATGCTATCACCTAAAGATCCTAGAGCTTAAAGACTTGCCCATGTATCACAAGCAAAGAAATATGATTATTGGAGTTAAAGAATTTATTCTTTAAAAAGTCTTGAGATTGGAGCTTAAAAAGATGTAATAATAATTCTCTTCTCCCTCTACTGGTCCCGTGCGGACTACCGCCGCTCCGGTTTCTTAATATTCTCTTCTCCCTCTACTGGTCCTGTGCGGACTACCGCCGCTCCGGTTTCTTAATATTCTCTTCTCCCTCTCTCGTCTGTGCGGATTACACCGCTCCAGCTTTCTTGTATCATGTTTATATTTCAAGTTCTTGCATCATGTTTAATTTTCAAGTCATCACCTTAAATCTTAAAGATAAAGAAATGGAATTGCATATCATGTTTATAATTCCAAGCTATCACCTTATAAAGATAAGATTAAAATAAGGTTGCATAACATGTTTATAATTCTAAGATGTCACCTAAATCTCTAAAGCTCAAGACTTACTCCTTTTTATTTTAAGTGAGAATTTTAATTGTGAAGATCCTCCCAAATTTGACAAGAGAACTAGTTTCTAAATGAGTTTTAAGGCTTTGCAAGGATTTTACGGGGAACTAGTATTTTATATGCACTTAAAATATGATTCTATGTAATTGCATGAGGTTCATGATTCGGCCAGTGATCTGAGTTTAGTATCAATGTGTGATAATGATTTGATATGATTGAAGTTGTGATAATTATGGTTTATTGTTAAGAGAATGATTCATAATTGGTTTAGTAACTAATTAGTTCTATAATTGATAATTCTATGTAAGGATTGGATGCTTATTAAGTACTTGATATCATTGAATGATTTCCTGGCTTGCATGTTATAGTTGCTGTTGCAAATAATAAGAATGCTTATACATGAAATGTTCTTTATTATGTAAAATTCACCTTTGTTGCTAGAAGAAAGTGTATCATTGTAAAAGTGTAATTTGGAAAGGTTCTGGCTAAGGAAAGACTTGGTATTTAAGCGTGTCCATTGTGACCCACCTCTCTTTCCTGGGAATCTCCCATATGCATGATTACAGTTGATATATATTATTCTAGCTTAAGACTATAAATGAGAAAATGTTATGATGTTTATGAATTGTATTATGATATAACATGCAAAGATTTAATGGTGACTTAAACTTATAAGAAAATGATCCTTTGGAACCATCAGACTATAGGTGGTGAAAAGGTGATTTTAGCCCCCTAACCCGCTTCTCTCAAAAGGTAGAGTCGGGACTTTAGCTTATCAAAAGGGATAAGTATATGCTAGTGACGACTAGTAAAGTATGAGCTCATAACCTAAATTACTCCCAAAAGGGTGGAGTATAGGGTGGCCCAAGGAAAATAATGATGATGATAAGATTTTAAGTCACCTAAGGCACTAAAGAAATGAAATATGTACCTTTGTGTCCATGTGTAACTAATATTATATGACGTTCTTTTATGCATGTTATTTTGATAATGATGATGAGGAATATGATGTAACGATAAAGGAAAAGTTCATTGTAAATATGACATGTTAAGAATAAGATGCATTATAAGACGCATGATTAAAAATTGATGAACCTCGGTTAAGTATTTGTCCGAACTTAAAATGAATCTTTGCATGCTCACTATTTTACAATAATCCCGAGGTTCCTGGGGACTTTGATGATGACACTGTAGAAGGAGGTACCTTACTGAGAATTCTTTAGCAAGATTCTCACTCCCTTTTCTTTATTTCCGCTATTGTCTCCAGATTCAGATGGCGACATTCGTCCTGTTCGTTGATACCCCTACTTGGGAATTTCACTATGATCCGATGCATCGCTCGTATCATTTTGAAGGGAGGTGCGCAGTTCGTGTTTTTATTTACATAGGTCGTCCATTTGCATATCCTGTCCCTAGTTATCGATTTTCTCCTACTTCTCCCTATGGCGATGAAATGGTTTTCGAACATGTACGTCCACTTGAGGAAAGGATGTTACGTTCTTATCCCGCTTCATCTGCTGTCCATGGATTTCCAGAGTATGTTCCCGAGACGAGATATTCTGAAACTGATCCTTCAGAGGACACTCCTACTTATGTATATTCTGAGAGCTCTGCTCCTACTCCCACACGTGTAAGAGAGGGTAGTGAGGAAACAGTTGTTCAGCCGAGGTTAGCAAGAAGGCCGTCCATGCGACCTCACTTGGTGCATCTCGTGTCCCTCCCGAGGAGCTCATCGATGGATCGGATTTATTCCCCATTTCAGGACAAAGTGGCCATAGAGAGTTCTTACTAGATTTATGTGTGATCATGCACCCTAGTTTTAGGATAACCTTCCCGGCTTATGGAGTTATCTAGTTTAGGGGCATGAATTTCCTTAAGTATATTTTCTTTTATGGGTTTGCATAAGATAATAATGTATGAACATAACCCACCCTTTGAGTGAGGTTATTGTATGTAAATATATGCTATAATGTGCTTATGGATGTTATATGATGGAGCCTAAGTGATATGATGTGATATATTCTTAAACGTCTTATTATACTCCGCTTACTCGTTCACGTTGTACTCGGCTCACGTTTTCAATTATGTGTTTAAAAAAAAATGGCTCGTAATTTCACTAAGTATTTTCAAATTATGAAGAAAGAACCAAAGCAAGGAGTAAAGTCTAGTCATTAATCAGATTCAACCTAGGTGTATCTGGTTAATTACTAGGGTGTTACAAAGCTCACATTTACAATGGCTTCTACAACCGATATGATAGTTCTATCAACCTCTTTTCTAGCCATTTTTTTCAAGACACAACTGATGATCAACACGTGTCACTTGAAAAACTGATATATGGCAACGGTCACAAAGAAAGACCATTATATAAAGAGATGCTAGCTTGAAAAGTGCTGAGAGAGATGTGAAGATTCAAGAGAGGAAACTCTGGAAAAATCTCCTCCCAGTTCCTGGAATATTCAATCCTTATCATGTAATTAGTTTTTATTTTTGAAGTGTAAAAAAAATCTTCCTTCAATATTTTTAGATAAATTTATGATCTTCCTTTGGAAGAAGTAGAAGAAGAAAGTCATTCAAACTTTCCTAAGATCCTTTTAAAATGTATCATCTTTAAGAAAACTTGAGTATAGATTAGTTTGAGGGACAACCCAAATACTTAACCTTTGTATCTTTGATCCATTAGTGATCAAAGACATAGCTTGGAGAGGCTAGGTAAAGACTACTTGCAACGCGATAGTAAGATGTTCTTGCTAATCAGGGTTTAGCTTGGAGAAGCTAGTCAAAGACTACTTGCAGCTTGGAGAGGCTGGGTAAAGACTACTTGCGTCCTGGAAAGGCTTGGAACAGACTACTTGCAACGTGCTGAAGGAGTTGTCTATCAGTCACGGTTGGGCTTGGAGAGGCCAATGTCAAAACTACTTGCTGCTTGGAGAGGCTGGGCAAAGACCACTAATGATGTACTGAAGGAGTTGCCTATAAATCATGGGTTAGCTTAGAGAGGCTAGAGTCAAGACTACTCATGTTAGCTTAGAGAGACTAGTATAGAACTACTCAAAATCCTTGGTTACAGGTGATTTCTGAGATCCTTGGATGATAGCTTGGGAAAGCTAATGAAAAGACTATCCATCTTTACTTTCTCGGGTTGAGAAAGTTGGTGTTATAATGGAACCTTAATAGTTGTTGAGTACTAGATGTAGACATGTTGGCCGAACCAGTATAAAATCCTTTGTGTCCTTTCTTTCTTACCCTGATCTCTTTTATTTTCTTTTATTGCTTTGTTATCTTCTTATCAATTTTATTTTTATCCTGCTCTTTTTGTGCTATACTGAGTGTTTTAATTAATAAGGTTCAAAAAGTAACTTTCTGAAGCCACTAATTATATTTCCGCTGCACTTCATGTTTTATACTTGATAGTAATCTTTTCAGAAGCCCTTCTCGTGCATATCTTCACCTACAACCACAGGATGTCACTTTTATGCAAATTTCATGAATGTGTTAGCAGCAATCCACATGGTTTTAGGTGTTATGTTAATGATAAACCACAACGTCCCTTAAGAAACAAGTAGCAAATTTAGTCAGAACTATTTTCTTGATATGAATAGTAGGAGAAGAATTTTCCCTTTCTCCATTTGATCAAGACGTGTTGGTTAAATCATATGCAAGAAGCCAGATTTCTGCTTGATGAAACAAAATATGTCTTAATGCCTAGAATACAAAGGATCCCTCTATCGCAAGAAAGGATAGCTGTAACACCCTAGTAATTAACCAAATACACCTAGGTTGAATCTGATTAATGACTAGACTTTACTCCTTGCTTTGGTTCTTTCTTCATAATTTGAAAATACTTAGTGAAATTAAGAGCCATTTTTTTTTAAAAAAAAAACATAATTGAAAACGTGAGCTGAGTACAACGTGAACGAGTAAGCGGAGTATAATAAGACGTTTAAGAATATATCACATCATATTACTTTGGCTCCATCATATAACATCCATAAGCACATTATAACATATATTTACATACAATAACCTCACTCAAAGGGTAGGTTATGATCATACATCATTGTCTTATGCAAACCCATAAAAGAAAATATACATAAGGAAATACATGCCCCTAAACTAGATAACTCCATAAGCCGGGAAGGTTATCCTAAAACTAGGGTGCATGAACACACATAAATCTACTAAAAACCTTCTATGGCCACTGTCCTGGAAATGGGGGAATAAATCTGATCCACTGATGAGCTCCCTCGGGAGGGGACACACGAGATTCACCAGGCTGGGGTCGCATGCACGGCCTTCTCGCTAATCTCGGCTGAACAACTGTTTCCTCACTATCTTCTCTTACACGTGTGGGAGTAGGAGCAGAGCTCTCAGAATATACATGAGTAGGAGTGTTCTCTGAAGGATCAGTTTCAGAATATCTCGTCTCGGGAAAAAACTCTGGAAATCCATGGACAGCAGATGAAGCGGGATAAGAACGTAACATCCTTTCATCAAGTGGACGTGCATGTTCGAAAACCATTTCATCGCCATAGGGAGAAGTAGGAGAAAATCGATAACTAGGGACAGGATGTGCAAATGGACGACCTATGTAAATAAAAACACGAATCAAGCACCTCCTTTCAAAATGATACGAGCGATGCACCGGATCATAGTGGAATTCCCAAGTAGGGGTATCAACGAACAGGACGAATGTCGCCATTTGAATCTGGAGACAATGACGGAAATAAAGAAAAGGGAGTGAGAATCTTGCTAAAGAATTCTCAGTAGGGTACCTTCTTCTACAGTGTCATCATCAAAGTCCCCAGGAACCTCGGGATTATTCTAAAATAGTGAGCATGCAAAGATTCATTTTAAGTTCGGACAAATACTTAACCGAGGTTCGTCAATTTTTAATCATCGCCTTATAATGCATCATAATCTTAACATGTCATATTTACAATGAACTTTTCCTTTATCATTACATCATATTCCTCATCATCATTATCAAAATAACATGCATAAAAGAACGTCATATAATATTAGCTACACATGGACACAAAGGCACATATTTCATTTCTTTAGTGCCTTAGGTGACTTAAAATCTTATCATCATCATTATTTTCCTTGGGCCACCCTATACTCCACCCTTTTGGGAGTAATTTAGGTTATGAGTTCATACTTTACTAGTCGTCACTAACATATACTTATCCTTTTTGATAAGCTAAAGTCCCGACTCTACCCTTTTGAGAGAACGGGTTAGGGGGCTAAAATCACCTTTTTCACCACCTATAGTCTGATGGTTCCAAAGGATCATTTTCTTATAAGTTTAAGTCACCATTAAATCTTTGCATGTTATATCACAATACAATTCATAAACATCATAGCATTTTCTCATTTATAGTCTTAAGCTAGAATAATATATATATCAACTATAATCATGCATCTGAGAGATTCCCAAGAAAGAGAGGTGGGTCACAATGGACACGCTTAAATACCAAGTCTTTCCTTAGCCAGAACCTTTCCAAATTACACTTTTACAATGATACACTTTCTTCTAGCAATAAAGGTAAATTTTACATAATAAAGAATATTTCATGCATAAGCATTCTCGTTATTTGCAACAGCAACTATAACATGCAAGCCAGGAAATCATTCAATGATATCAAGTACTTAATAAGCATCCAATACTTACATAGAATTATCAATTATAGAACTAATTAGTTATGCACCTAAGGGATTTATTACCATCCTTACGATTATTTATAGGCCTTAAGAACACTATTAAATCAAATGGGGTAGCATAGGTAGTAAGTTGTTCCTAAGGTTTTACGGTATACTAGAAGTTATGTTTTAAATCCTTTCTTGTTACCAACTTTCCCTATGATGCTAAAATTAGTTACTAAACCAATTATGAATCATTTTCCCTTATTTAAACATAATAAAACCTGGTTCTTATCGTTGCTAAAGATTCTGGATAGAATGCATAAATTTCATTCCCTAGAGTTCTAGAAATCTTATTTTTACGGTTTTCTAGTTACTAAGTTCATATTTAGTGTTCGGGATCAATCCTAGTCTAATTGATACCAAATTTTTCGTGGCTAACTAATCCTAGACAAAATTATAACATACTAAAACAGATTTGGCATTGGCTAAACTTAAAGGGGTCAAAAACTAGGTAAATTCTAGCTCTTCGGTTGTTCTAGGGAGCTAGTTTTATCTCTAACATACAGTGAATCATTCTCTTAACAATAAACCATAATTATCACAACTTCAAACATATCAAATCATTATCATACATTGATACTAAACTCAAATCAGTGGCCGAATCATGAACCTCATGCAATTACATAGAATCATGTTTTAAGTGCATATAAAATACTAGTTCCCCGTAAAATCCTTGCAAAGTCTTAAAACTCATTTAGAAACTAGTTCTTTTGTCAAACTTGAGAGGATCTTCACAATTAAAATTCTCACTTAAGATAAAAGGAGTAAGTCTTGAGCTTTAGAGATTTAGGTGACATCTTAGAATTATAAACATGCTATGCAACCTTATTTTAATCTTATCTTTATAAGGTGATAGCTTGGAATTATAAACATGATATGCAATTCCATTTCTTTATCTTTAAGATTTAAGGTGATGACTTGAAAATTAAACATGATGCAAGAACTTGAAATATAAACATGATGCAAGAAATCGGAGCGTGTAATCCGCACAGACCGATAGAGGGAGAAGATAATATTAAGAAACCGGAGCGGTAGTCGAAGACAGGACCGGTGAAGGGAGAAGAGAATTATTATTACATCTTTTTAAGCTCCAATCTCAAGACTTTTTAAAGAATAAATTCTTTAACTCCAATAATCATATTTCTTTGCTTGTGATACATAGCCAAGTCTTTGACCTCTAGGATCTTTAGGTGATTGCATAAAATAAACATGCCATGTGTTGATTCTTTTAGCCTTTATAAACTAAAGTGAGAGCATAAATTAAATATGAGATGCAACCTCTTTATTATCTTGAAAGATTAAGTGATGACTTGAAACATAAACATGAAATACAAGCTTGGAAAATACATCTTTCAAGTTCTAAACTAAAAATCTTTGTTTTAGCATCATAAAGCATTATTCTTTAAAGTTTTGTATCAAGTGGAATTTTCAAGCTTTAGAGGCCTAACTTGTGATGGATTTACAACCCACCCTCAAGGTCCTCATCATCAAGCCATCATCTTAGTTCCACCTAGGCCATATGGCCAAATTGGTTAAAGAAAAATGAAGAGGAAAACCGAAATGAAAAGCTAAGGTAAGTTCATAATTTCATCATTTTGAGCTAAAAACACAACTCCTCAAAGCATAGAAATAAATTTAGAAACTACTCCCTACCTAATCTGAGTTGAAGAAGAGGAAGAGAACTTGATTTCTTGAAGTGAAATGAAACAAAATCTCTTTGAAAAAATTGAAGAAAGAATTCAGCCAAAGAGGAGGAAGAAAGAAAGTTTTTGGTGCTCCTAAAAACTAGTTATGAACAAAGCATTCCAAGACCACTCAAGCAAGCCTATTTATAGAAGATTTTGAGGCTTCTAATTGGCCAAAATGAGGAGGTAGTTGGCGGAATTTTGCAGGAGAAATAAGGGAGGAAAAATCATTTTAGACAAAGTTGTATGAAATTAAGGAATTATGTCTCTTATGGTGACATTTTGGCATTTTATTTTAGTGCAACTTTTGGCAATAATTCAGCTGCATAATGGCATCAATAATTTCGTCCATTACAGCCCAAAGAAGTGAAATTTGTGTGTTCCATGCATTATTTAGGTGTAGGCAAGGTATTCATGTAATTTAGAGAATTTACGGTTAAGGGCTTAAGTGAATTAGTAAGCAATTTGGGTGTTTTTGAGCAATTTTGGGTTCTAATCAATCTAAATACATAATTTTGACTCTAGATTAATATTTAGAATTTAATAAGCTTTAATTTGAGCCTAATATTGCTTAGGTTTCGGTATACGAATCAAAAATCAAATTCGCAAAGCGCCAAAACAGGGGCAAAATCGGACTTTCACTTAAAAACTGCCCGAGGCCACCCGAGCTTAACCAATGGTTAATCATGGCTTAAAAACACATTTTAAAACATTTTAGTGAGGTTCGGGCTCAGTCGGCATGCACATCGGAGTTAAACAATGCGAGGCGTTTTGGTCATTTCGCGCGTCGGAACTCAAAATTGAGATCCTTCTGCTCTATTAACACACATAACACAAACAATCCTTTATTATCATCAAAACATCCCCCTTGAGAATTGGTGGGGCCCACGATCCTCATTTTCTGAGTAAAATAACTTCATGGGCATTTTGGTCATTTTATACGTACAGAAATTCGGGATTTGCGACTCTCGCATGAATTGCTCCTAACCTCTCTTCTAATGTTATATTCCTTTATTGAGGATTTTTTGGTCTCAAATCTTATGTAATAATTACCTACAGTAATTCGGTAATTTCTAATGACAGTAAAAATTACAATAAAAATTGGGGCGTTACAATAGCCAATCCCTCTCCTCTAAGGAAACACAACAAACAAAATACTAACCACAAAACCTGCCACAAGGGGAAGAGTGTTGGTCTCCTTTCTAGGCAATCCTAGATAGTAACATCTCACAACATGTTGGTGCAATCCTGCAAAGGCAAGGAAAGAGACCAAGGACAGTGTTGTAAGAAAAAGATCACCCCATCCGAGCCTCAAATCTAATAGCTCACGTGGTTTTTTCCTCCCTCCATTGAATGTCCATATCCCTGTGAATGTTGCCACCCTATAGTACAACCTTCCAGTGGCTGTTCTGAAGCTATCTGTGATGGTAAAGAAGACACATGACATTGCCAAGAGAGCCAGAAAGATCCCCATCAACCACCTATTCAATGTGCTACATTCACCATCATCTGTGAGGAGAGGTGCAAAGATGCTGAAGGCAAGGATAGTCATTGTAGGCAAAAGAACATTGAGTCTTGCAATGCCACTTAGTATTGCATTTATCACATAGAAGTAGCAAGATTCATCTATATCGTAATCATCAAGATCATCATAACAATCATCCTCTTTTTGTTCACAGTGAACAATCAAGTCTTGGTTGGTTGTGTTGTTGGTATCCATGGCACAAAGTAGGGATCAGAGTTACATATAAAGGAGGCACCAAGGGGTGTTTGGAATAGGAAGCTTGTGATAGTTTGTAAGTTTAAGTGGAATTATAAGGACTATGTTCAGCATTGAAGGAAAGGAAACAAGGGATTCTATGCCTTCACTATTTTTATCTATCTGGTTCCTTCCTTTGTAATGGAAAATTCAAGTAGGAATATATTTTTGCTTCTCTAGCAGCAATTGTGTCATTATTTGCTTTCGACTTTTGGAAATGTTTATGCTTTTCATGGCACCACTTTCTAGAAGAAATCCTCTGTCCAACCAGCTTTGTAGCATTGCATGATTCTCCAACAGGGTCAAGTATGATGGAAATGCCATGCACCAAAAATAAAAAAAGAAATGGAAATGTTGCTTGAGGAGGACTCTTAACAACAGACAACTTCATGTATGCCACCTCCTAATAGGTTGGCATTACATTCAAACTAGGATGATGCTATTTTTTAAAACATGATTATTGGTTATAATATGATTTAATTTTGAGTATATAATAAAAAATGTACTAATATTTTATAGCAGTTATCCATTCTTTGAGAGATTGTTGTATAGATATATAAGCATTTTTATAAATGTCTAAAAATGGAATTTTAGAATTATGTATAGACAATTTTTTTTTTTGGTTCATTACACTAAAGAATTTGGAGCTTCCAAGGTAAAACTCTCAAATTTTTAAAATCTGGTGGATTTTTTTTTATTTTTACCTCCAATCAAATGTACCTGTACTTAATAGACTTATTTTATATCTTGTAAGAGCCAAAATTAGAATTTAGTTATTCAGTGACCTAGAAAAAAGATATTAAAGCCATAATATACTTTCTATATTTTTAGGGCGCGCATGGTTTCAAGAAAAAATTTATAGTTTTCTTGTTTTTATGTTTGTAGAACTTTGCAAAGGAGATGATAAAAATTTAGATTTTATATTTTTTTTACTATTTCTTTTATAAAATGCTGATGAAAAAAATAAAATGAAAAATTGTTTTATCAAAATAAAAGTACTCTTATTATTTAAAACTATCCTATATTATATATATATATATATATATATATATATATATATGTAATTTTACATCTTATTTGTAAAAGAGGTTGAATGAAAGCATCGCTTAAGGCAGTCCTTTAAAAGGTTTCAAAATTGTGCACCCAAAAAAAAAAGAAGGGTGCTTGGGATTGGTCTCTTTGCATCTGCTCTACATAAATAGAAGGAAATCATAGTGCAGCAATGGTGGTTTAGATCGGGATTTTATATTCGTCGTTTGGGATGAACAACCCCTACGTGGTCTGTGGGAATGAATGCCTCAACTCTGATGCTATTGGGCTGCTTTCTACCCCGTTCTATTTCAATCCTAGTTCAATTGTTTATTTTGGGTTTCGACCCCGCTTGTAACGCCAAAACCTTAATCCCATAATTTGAGAGAGAATGATTCGTTGATCGAAAACGAGACCAAACGATCACTACAGGTACCTTTCCATCCGCGATACCCATTAGTCAATCAACCAGAAAGTGGACATGATGGCCGTTATCCTTGAATATATCTTCCCCAACACTATAAAGGGCACTGGTATATACACACACAAACGTACACTTATCCTTTAACTCCCTCATCTTGCTTTTTCGTTTCTCTTTACAAAGTTCGCATCTTTTCTCCGAATAATCTCTGGGTTTTTATTTTTATTTATAATGTTATTTGGGAAGACAGCTTTGAGTAATGGTGACCTAGACTGGCAATGATGATAAAAAGGTCGGGCTTACAGCTGCTATATAACTTCATTGGTAGTAGCTTGACAAATGTTTTTGTGAAAGTGTGTGTTCTGAGCTAGTTTCACTATTTTCATGTCATATGGACTAAATAAGTTTTTTTTATACCAAAACAAAGGTATGATTTTTTTTCAGTTACCAAACAAATTATTTATTTATTTATTTATTTTTTCACTTTTACTATGTTTTTAAGTATGATATTTTGGTTGAAATATTTGACAAACTTTGATAGGCATCACTTGAAAGTCCAAACAATTTAAGGTGCTTTGCCTTCTTAGTTGAGTCCTGAAACAAAGTCTTCTATTGGAGGTTAATGCCTATAATCTTGATGTTGTTGTTATTACTTTCTTGGGTAGCTTTGCGCAACAGGTGCACATGTATATGTTTTTTACTTTAGTAAGCTAGAAGTTTTCTCCAACTGTCGTAACCGGGATCGCGACGGGGACGGCGAATCAAAAGAGAATTTTTATTTTTAAATTTAATGGAGTCGCCACCAAGTTTATTAAAATTGGGAAAACGTTGGAAAAACCCATTTATTTCGAAAGATGATCTTTGAAACCAGATTATGAGTTTGGGAGTCGGTTATGCATAGGGAAGGGTATGAATTTAATCTTACGCACCCCTAATACACCCGTCCTTAGACGGTACCTTAGTGAATTGTGCAAATTAATTAATAGCCTTCAAAATCCCTATTAAAATAAAGAAAAAACTATGCAAAATATTTACAATCAAATAAACAATTTATGAAAATTTAATTTTGGCTTGACAGGGATCACCTGCTCCTGCGTATCCCCTGGTGCAATAGGGAACTCAAAGTCACGTAGTTCTGTAGAAAATATTTGTGAATTGACAATTTTTAATTGAATCAAATAAAAACTAATTTAAACAAAGAAGGAAAATATTTTATTAAATCAAAGAAAAAATCATTTGTGCACAGAATTCAAGTTGACACTAAGCCACTCAATGAACTCTTATGATTCAAAAATAGTGAAGATAACATTTGCTATTCAATCACTATTATCGAATATTGTACAAATATAAAAAGATTTTTGAAAAGAAAATTGATTATTGAAAAGACATATTTTTGTTTTATTTCTCAATTTTAGACTAAATAAAAAAAAACTGACAAGATTAATTCATAAACATAAATATACAAATAATTTGAGCAAAATATATACATAACTAAAAAGTAAAATTAAATCATAAGCACAATCACACAATTAACTTAAATAACACATAAACCTATAATTAATACCAAACGAAAACAAAATTAAATTATAAACATAAACAACTAACTAAATACAACATATGAAATAATTAAACTAAAACAATAATTCACAACCACACAGTTAATTTAAACAAAACACATAAACATGTGAAACAATTAAACAAAGCACAGATGCTTCAATCAAAAAACACATAAAATAATAAAACTAAAAAAAAGTATAATTAATTCATAAACACCATTACTTATTTAATTTAAATAAACCCACAAACGTAAATAATCAAACCAAAAATAAAATTAATTTGTAAACATGAACACATACCTAATTTGAGCAAAACACATAAATGCAAAATAATTAACACCAAACGAAAAAAATAAAATTAATTCATAAACATAAACACATAATACAAAAAAAATATATAAAATAATCAAAACTAAAAAACATAAATATACAAAACGTGTAAGATAATCAAACTTGAAATACAAAAGTATTACAATTACGCAATTAATTTAATCAAAACATATAAACACAAAGTATAAAATTAGTTCATAAACATAAACATAAACATACAATTAACAAGGCATATACAAAAAAAGCTCCAACTACTCTTTTTTTTTTAGTCTTTTTTTTTCAATTAATAGAAACATTGACACTAAATTCACTAAAAATTAAAATCAAAATAAAACAAATTCTATTAATTAATTTTATTTTTAAAGACAACACCTAAATATTTATTAAAACTCAAATGAATAAAGAAATTGGGGATTACCTTAATAAAAAAAATCAACTCAATAAGCTCTAAATACCTAGGACACAAATAAAATCAAATACCCAAAAATAAAATAATAACATATCTTACTATACAATAACCAAAACTCACAAATATTAACACAAAAAAATAAATAAATAAACTCTCAGCACATCTCAAGTAATACATGGACTTCATTTTTTTATTTTGGGTTGACACAAAATATGGACACAATTAATAAACATAAACATATAAACGAATTAAAATAAACAGAAAAATTAATTTATAAACATAGTTACACACGCGACGCCTAATCATGTAAAATAATCAAACTAAAAAAACATAAACACAAATACACACTTAATTCCAACAAAACACAAAATATATATATACACATAATAATTTAAAAGAAATCATAAATACAAGCACACAATTAATCCAAGCAAGACATATAAAATAATAAAACTAAAATAAATAAATAAATAAATAAGCATAAATATACAAAACATGTAAAATAAATAAACTAGAAATGAGAAATTATTACAATCATTAATTTAATCAAAACATATAAACACAAAGTATTTAAACTACAAAAAAAAAAAATAAACATAACTAAGCAATTAATTTAACCAAAACATATAAATTATTTTTTTAAAAAAAGCTTTTTACCAATTGAAGAGACTTGACTCTCAATTAATTTTTTTTAATCCCAAATTAAAACAACTTTTAACCCAACTTGACAACACAAAGTCCAGGTACTCAGACATTGACAACTCAATCATCAAATTGAAACCAAACTACAAAGCCTTGACATAAGAAAAAGACAAAAAAAAAAATGACAATCACTAAACCAACGAACTAAAATAAACTAAAGGAATCAGTAAATGATAAAAAAAAAGGACCTAGACTTATGCTTATACAGACACAGTGCATTGGGGCTGGAGAATAAATATTTTTGAAACAAAACGGGTATGAGTTGGCATACACACACATAAACAATTCCTTCTCACAAAACATTTTCTCACACGATTACCCCTCTCACTTATACACTCACATGCGCACTATTCTCACTTTTCACTCTTGCAGACAGTAAGGGAAGCAAAGAAAGATGGGAACAAAGGAAGAGAGAGAGAGAGGCAGCGATCTGGACAGAGAGAAGAGGGAAGACTGCCACCGGCGCGGGGAAAGGTAAAGGCTGAGGCCGGCCAGCACGCGACCGAGGGGAAGGGTGGCTGTGAAGGCGGTTCGTTGAGGGGATGGAGGGCTGAAAGCCGCGCGAAAGAGGGAGTCACCACCGCGGCTTGCGTCGAGATCGCGGCGGCCTTCGTGGCGGTCCTCGCGGCGGTGGAAATGGTTCACGCGATGGTGTTGGCGCGATTAAGACCAGATCCGGCGCTGATGATGGAGGTGGAAGCCGAGCTAGGCGGAGCTTTGCGAAGCAGCCACAGGCTCGTCACCGGAGAAGGAGAGGAGGGGAAGAGGGAGGCCGCGCGGCTGGCTTCATGCAGTGGGAGGGAAGCTGTTCGCGGCGGTGGGTGTATATGGTGGCTGTAAAGGCGTTGTGGGCTGGAGGTTGATGATGGTGGACATGGAGGTTGAGGGGCTGGAGGTTGATGATGGTGGACATGGAGGTTGATGGTGGTGGTTTTGGGAAAGGATGGTGGTTGGTGAAGGAACCATGAGAAGTTGATGATGATGAGGGGAAGAAGATGGAGAGATCATGGGAGGCCGCGGCGGTGGTGGGATGGCTGCAGCCCCCTTCTCCTTTTTTTTTTTTGGTCATTACCTTCTTTTATTGATGTTGATGGACTGGATTGGAACTTGTTGTTGATTAACTCTGTGGTGTTGTTCTCTCTTTTGTTTGGAAATCTTTTTTTTGATCAAATGATGTTGCTAAAAATGTCTGTGCGTGTGTGTTTGAAATTTTTTTTTGAGGTGTTTGGAAGTTGATCCCCCTCATCACAACCTGGCAACAGGTCTTTATTCCTGTAAAGAAGAAGAACATAATCATAGCAAGTGGAGACACAATCATGGCTGAAATAGCAAATAGAGAGGTCATCATTTGTGTCCACCATCATCATTGTGCAAGAAATCATCCTGTCTGCCAGTCGTTGACTCCCTTTTTATTTTTATTCTTTTTATTTTTTTTATTTCTTATTTTTTAATCAAAGAAAAGGAAATGGGCTGATGCATTTTTTGTTTTTGAAATGGGCTAAATCCGAAAAATATGCCAAAATTTGTTTTACGGGCCAGACAAAATCGGATGTTCACAGTTGCCCCTCTTTACTTATTTCTTATAAGAGAATATGAAAAACCTAAGTTTTACATATTGTCTTCATGAGGAATGAGTAAAGACATGAACATCGATTTTGTTCGACAATGCATGAAATGCAAACAATCTAAGTCTAAAGAACAAGAGAAAATGCACATCTAAGAAAGTCAAGTGCAAGCTATGTAACTCGGAAAATAAGTAATGTACGAATCAAACAGAATAATGAGAAACAAAATTAATTTGAAATGAATTCACGAATGACACAAGGTAGTAAAATTTGCGGACAAACCAATATGGATTCACAAATGACAAGAAAAGTAAAAGCCAAATGCACAAGCTGACAAGAAATTAAAAACAAATAAGGCTAACAAGAATTTACAAGGTGACGGGGCTAACAGGAATTTACAGACCTTACAACCAATTGGATTGGTTAACAAGTGTCAAGTGACAATCCGAGGCCAACTGAGAAGGTAAATTGGCAATCTGAGGCCGAAATGAAATGTGAATTGGCAATCTGAGACCGACTGGGAAATAAAGTTGGCAATCTGAGGCCGACTGAAAGGTAAATTGGCAATCTGAGGCCGACAAGAAATGTAACTTGGCAATCTGAGGCCGACAAGAAACGTGAATTGGCAATCTGAGGCCGACAAGAAAGTAACTTGGCAATCTGAGGCCGACTGGAAATTAAATTGGCAATTTGAGGTCGACTGAAAGGTAAATTGGTAATCTGAGGCCGAAATGAAATGTGAATTGGCAATCTGAGACTGACTGGGAAATAAAGTTGGCAATCTGAGGCCGACTGAAAGGTAAATTGGCAATCTGAGGCCGACAAGAAATGTAACTTGGCAATCTGAGGCCGACAAGAAACGTGAATTGGCAATCTGAGGCCGACAAGAAAGTAACTTGGCAATCTGAGGCCGACTGGAAATTAAATTGGCAATCTGAGGCTGACTGAAAGGTACATTGGCAATCTGAGGCCGACAAGAAATGTAAATTTGGCAATCTGAGGTCGACAAGAAATGTAAAGTTTGGCAATCTGAGGCCGACTAAAAAACAAATTTGGCAATCTGAGGCCGACAAGAATGTAAATGACAATCTGAGGCCAATTGAAAAGAAATTGACAAGGAGGACATTGTTGTTTTTTCTTTTTTTTCCTTTTTTTTTATGTGCAAAAAACTTTGGATTTAACATCCACTTTCAGTCTGGAAAACAAACCGTAAGCTAATCAAGCAAACCTCGAGGAAAACTTAAACCGATCAAACTCATACTTCTTCTTGCATTGAACTTTTTGGCATAACTTACAACCTTCCTTTCCTCTGTGATCTCGCTCATTTCTTTTTTTCCTCTCCACTTTTCCATCTTTAAATTGATGATTACTTTTCCGTCAAACTCGAATGAAGTTTCTGGATTATGATGTTAGTCATTGATGTATTGCTGTGAACATTGTTAGATTGTATAATTGAAGCTTAAATTTATCCTACTTGAGATATCATAAATGAATATGCATTCAAAAAGAAGGTGAAATGATCAACTGACTGAGCATCTTTATTGTTTGGTATATTGGATAACAAAATGTTTGGAAACAAGGCCACAACATAAGAACAAAATACAAAGAAGCAATTCTAGAAGACACAAAATTTTGCCCCAGTATAGGTACTCTGCAGCTCAATCAATCAACTTCTTTGCTGCAAGTTGAAAACGCTAGCTCTGATATCTGATGATATGACTTCGAACCTTTTCTTTCCAAAAGTTTGCCCCAGTTTCAGCCTCTGCTTTGCTTGGTTTACTGGACAAACTCCACACTAAAAATTGCCCCAGTGTAGCTATTAGAGATGATGCATATCTTTTCTGCTCTAACTTTTGCCTAGGCCGCTCTTTCGAGTTTTCAGCCTAGCGAGCTTTTTCTTCATTTTGCTTTGTGGTTTGCCCTAATTTTTGCTTAGGCCGCTCTTTCGAGTTTTCAGCCTAACGAGCTCTTTCTTTATTTTGTCTTATTTTGCCTTATTTTGCCCTAACTTTTGCTTAGGCCGCTCTTTCGAGTTTTCGACCTAACGGGCTTCTTTTCTCTTTTTTGTATTGTTTTAAGCATAGAACTTTTTGACTGCATCACTATTGATTGGTTTAGGCAATTCCTGGCCATCCATGTTTTGCAAAATCAATGCTCCACCCGAGAATGCTTGCTTGACAATGTAAGGTCCTTCATAACTCGGAGCCCACTTACCCCGTGCGTCTTCTTGATTGGGGAGAATTTTCTTCAGAACCAAATCCCCTGGATAAAAATCTCTATGGTGAACTTTCTTGTTAAAAGCTCCAGCCATTCTACTTTGGTATAACTGACCATGACAAATAGCTGCAAGCCTCTTCTCTTCGATCATGTTCAGCTACTCATATCAAGCTTTTAACCATTCAGATTCTTCCAACTCAGCCTCCATTAAAACTCTGAGCGAAGGGATTTCAACCTCTATAGGGGATACAGCTTCCATTCCATAAACCAATGAGAAGGGAGTTGTTCCTGTGCTTGATCGTATGTTGGTGCGATACACGTGCAAAGCATACGGCAGCATTTCATGCCAGTCTTTGTAATTCACCACCATTTTGGCGATGATTTTCTTGAGATTCTTATTTGCAGCTTCAACCGCACCATTTATTTGAGGCCTGTAAGGAGCTGAGTTATGATGCTTGATCTTGAAAGTCTCAAAGAATTTTTGAACTTCGGCACCATTGAGATTAGGAGCATTATCTGTGATAATCTTCTCTGGAATTCCATATCTACAGATGATGTTTTTTTTTATGAACCTGAGAAACACCTTCTGTGTGATGTTGGCATATGAAGCAGCTTCCACCCATTTAGTGAAATAGTCTATTGCCACCAAGATGAAACGATGACCATTAGATGCTTTGGGATTAATTGGGCCGATAACATCCATGCCTCACATCGAGAAAGGCCAAGGAGATACCATGTTGTGCAATGGAACTGGTGGAGCATTGACTCGGTCTGCATATATCTGACATTTGTGACACTTCCGAACATAACTGATACAGTCATTCTTTATAGTGGACCAATAATAACCGCTCCTTAGGATTTTGCGTGCCATCATATGTCCATTGGCATGAGTTCCACATATCCCTTCATGGATTTCAGTCATGATCATTTGAGCTTCATGAGCATCTACACATCTAAGGAGAGTCGTGTCATAATTCCTCTTGTAAAGGACCTCCCCATTCAAGAAGAAGGTCATGGCCAGTCTTCGAATTGTCTTTTTATCTACCTCATTTGCACCTGCTGGGTATTCTCCTTTTTGAACGTACTGTTTGATGTCATGATACCATGGTTGTCCGTCTGGTTCAATCTCCACATTGTCACAATACACCGGTTCACCTTGCACTTCTATATGAATGGGTTGGACATTAGCATGGACCTCCAACTTAGTCATTACGGCCAAGGTCGCCAAAGCATCCACGAACTAGTTCTTGTCTCGAGTTAAATGAGAGAACGATATATCATTAAAGCGCTCAATTAATTGAGACAAATACTTCTGATAAGGTACCAGTTTTGGATCTTTTGTGCGCCACTCTCCGTTAACATGATAGATTATGAGTGCAGAGTCTCCAAACACCTTCAGTTCTTTGATTCCCAAGTCAATCGCGACCTGCAAACCATTTGCACACACTTCATACTCTGCCATGTTGTTGGTACATTCAAAGTCTAGTTTGATTGAAACTGGTCAAGTTTCGGTGGTGAGACTACTACAGCTCCTATTCCACATCCATTCATATTGGCAGCTCCATCGAAGTACATCTTCCAACCATTCTCCTCTTCCTCATCTTTTCTTTCTAATGACAACACTTTGAAATCAGGGAATTCAAGCGTGGTGAATTGAACATCTTTCATAGGGTTTTCAGCTAGATGATCAGCAATCGTACTTCCCTTGATGGACTTTTGAGTAACATATTTGATATCAAATTCAGACAGCATCACTTGCCACTTTGACATTCTCAATGACATGTGAGGACTATCAAATATGTATCTCAATGGATCCATTCGAGAGATTAACCAAGTGGTGTAATACAACATATACTGTCTCAACCTCTTGGAAGCCCATACTAGTGCACAACAGGTCCTCTCAATCGCAAGATAACGAGATTTACAATCATTAAACTTCTTGCTCAAATAATAAATTGCCTGTTCTTTCTTTCTGGACTCATCATATTTCCCCAACATTGCCCCAAGTGAAGTGGGTAACACTGTAAGATATAGTATCAAAGGACGGCCTGGTGTAGGAGGAATCAAAACTGGAGGTTTCATTAGATAAGCCTTTATTTTATCAAAGGCTTCTTGGCATTCTTCATTCCATCCTCCCGGTTGATGCTTTCGCAGCAACTTGAATATAAGTTCAAGAGTACTAGTCAGATTAGCGATGAATCTAGCAATGTAGTTGAGCCTCCCAAGAAAACTTCTCACTTCTTTTTCAGTTCGGGGAGCTGGCATTTCTTGTATTGCCTTCACCTTATCTGGATCCACCTTTATCCCTTCTCTGCTGACAATGAACCCAAGTAATTTCCCTGTGGAAGCTCCAAAAACACATTTATTCGGGTTCAGTCGTAACTTGTACTTTCTGAGTCTTTCAAATAGCTTTCGTAAGACTGCTACATGGCTTTCTCCTTCTTTGGACTTAGCGACCATGTCATCAACATACACCTCAAT
Source organism: Dalbergia cochinchinensis (assembly GCA_031216125.1). Taxonomy (NCBI): domain Eukaryota; kingdom Viridiplantae; phylum Streptophyta; class Magnoliopsida; order Fabales; family Fabaceae; genus Dalbergia; species Dalbergia cochinchinensis. The sequence continues at coordinate 27,598,831 of CM062372.1, read as the reverse complement.
CTCTTTGTGCATCATGTCATGAAAGAGTGCAACCATGGCACGCTGATAAGTGGCACCAGCATTCTTCAACCCGAATGACATGACTGTGTAGCAAAATGTTCCCCATGGAGTTATGAACGTAGTTTTTCCTTTGTCATGAATATTCATGGGAATCTGATTATACCCAGAGTACCCATCCATGAATGAGAATCGGTGATTTTTGGCTGTATTATCAACAAGGACATCAATGTGAGGGAGTGGAAAATCATCTTTCGGGCTAGCTTTGTTTAGATCTCGGTAATCTACGCACATTCAAACTTTTCCATCTTTCTTAGGCACAGGAACAATGTTAGCTACCCAATCAGTGTGTCTTGATACCTCCAAAAATCCAGCTTCTAACTGTTTAGTCACCTCCTCTTTTACCTTTAAACACATGTCAGGTCACATTCTTCTCAACTTCTGCTTTTTCGGCTCAGCTTCTGGATACAAAGGGATTTTGTGCGAAGCGATCTCTGGATCCAATCCTGGCATATCACGGTAAGACCATGCAAAGACATCCATGTATTCTTCAAACAATGCAATCATCTCTGTTCGTTCAGGGTTTTCCACTATTTTCAACTCCTTCTTTTCTTCTTCAGTGCCCATGTTAATCACCTCGACCACCTTATTGTCTAAGTCAAACCCCTTTTCCGTATGTTCCAACAGATTTGAAAATTGCCCGATAGCTTCTTCGTCATCCTCGGATTCATAATTATCGCAATCAAGTGCAGGGAGAGAGTCAATTGATGAGCATCCAAAGTCCCTTTCATGTGGCAAAATGTTTATAGTATTTAGGTCCCTGGAAAACATTTGTGGGGGTTGGAATGCTAAAACAGATAGTGAATAAAATGCAAATAAAATAGGAAAATGCCAATTAATGGTTTGAATAAATGGTGATAAAGATGAAAAGGAAACAAAAGAAAAGAGGTTGAAACAAGGAAAATGGAAGACTCGAAGAAATATAACAATTACTGGATAATCATGCAAATTCATTCAAATGATGTCTCAAAGTAGCATACATAAAAGCAAAAACAATTAATACAATCCCACATAATTACTTTGAAGCAATAACATCAATCAATGGTTCAGCTGTCCAATTTATCAGCATCTCCTCTCGGTTGGCAGCATAATCATTGTTGCATTCTTCAAGCTTCTCAACATCGACTATATTGATGGTTGGACAACAGCTAGAGACACAACTTTCTTCAGCCATAATCACTTCAGCTAGATAAGGAAATGTCTCCTTCAGATGAGGGATCTGCTTCATCTTCTCTTTTGGTTTCTTATGCTCAAGAGCCATATTCTTGATCTGCTCCTCTAATGATGCTTCATATCCTAAACCGAATCGGTTAGACTTCCCTGAGACCGTCAAAGGTGTTTTGATACCCTGCAACTGTGGCCCCCAACCCTTTGCCTTGCAGATAACCATTTTTGGTCATGATATGAGCCACTATCTGATTGACATCTTGCTTTGGAAACTTTCTCTGTTCCTGCTTCAGCCCTACCACTTCCAGACTGTGCCATAAGCTGTTTTCCACTAACTCCACATTTTCAACATATGGAAGTGTGACTAGTTTTAATACAATGATTTCTTTCTCTCCATGAATCGTAATAACTGAACCATTCTCAATATACTTAACTTTTTGGTGCAAGGTTGAAGGAACAGCACCAACATTATTAATCCATGGTCTTCCCAGCAACATATTGTAATTAGACTCAATCTCCATCACTTGGAATAAAACCTCAAATCGGCTTGGGCCGATTTCCAATGGCAGCACTATTTCCCCAAGGATGTTTTTCTTCGCTCCATCAAAAGCTCTCACGATCATCACTTGCGGTGAAATATCGTCTTTGCTCATTGACAAGTAGCTCAAGGTTGACGCTGGCAAGACATTTAACTCGACCCTCCGTCAATGAGAACTTTGGGCACTATATAGCCTTTGCATTTAAGGGTTATATACAGTGCCCGTGGGTTAGCCTGTGATACAATCTCCTCGTTTGAGAAAGTGATCATGTTGACATGCTTTACCGGATCCACCATATTCACCATATTTTCCAATGAGACATCCGGTTTCACATAAGCATCTTTCAAGACCTTTAGCACTGCCTTTTGATGAGATTCGGATGACAAAATTAGTGACAACAGGGAGATTCTAGCAGGAGTCTTTTTCAATTGCTCCAGTATGTCGTACTCACTTTGCTTCATGATCTTCAGGAACTCCTCTTCTTCATTTTCTTCTCTTCCTTTTCTTTCCGCACCAGAACCTTTTCCCACGTTCTCTTCCTCGATAAGCTTTCCCTTTTCCAGCTCTCCGGGTCCATAAATCCTCCCACTTCTTGTGATTCCTTTTACTTCCAAAACATCATTCGTTGCCCCACCTGCTTGGGCCCTTGAAGTCTCCCCTACTACCTTGGCTTCATAATTCCAGGGCACCGCATGAGTGTTCTCGTAACTGAATGGTGTTGGCTTCTTCACGGTGATCACCACTTTCTCTGGTTTCGGAGCTTGGTTCAGTGGAGGGACGCGGAGTACGAAGCGATCAATCACATTTACCTCTTCAGGGAGATTCGACTTCTTTTTCACTTGAATCACACCCAGGTCGAGTAATTCTTGTACTCGAGCTTTAAAACCCCAACAACTTTCTATATCATGACCAAAACCTCCAGAGTGGTATATGCAGCTTGACTTTATGTCATTTTTCTCATTTTCCTCCATTGCAAGAGCAGGCACTGTAGTGTTGTAGCCAGCCTTCTTCAAACCGATGAAAATTTTCCCCATGGGTGTTCTGAGACTCAACACCTTCTTAATCAGGGGTTCCTCTACTTCCAAGGCATTTATCCGACTTCCTCCTTCATGGTTTGGAATTGGGTTATTAACAATATCTGGCTTTGAATCTTCCTAAAGGTCTAACCTCCCACAAGCGATTAGTTTCCTCACCGCGGTCTTGAACCCTTCACAATCTTCAATGGAATGCCCTGCTATGTCCATGTGATATTTACAAGTAAGGTTCAGGTTGTACCAAGCTGGGTATGGTGGGTCTAATAGGCGTACAGGATAGGCTGCAATCAGATGGGTACCAACTAATCTTTGGAAAAGGTCAGTGTTTGAAATGGACAGCTTCGGGAAAGGTGGAAGGTTAGGGAATCGGTTTCGATTCTGACTTTGGAAATTTGGTCGGGGTGTCAGAGTATTTGGGTAAGTCTGGTAGTGTGTAGTAGGATAGGCAGGACGTGCTGGCTGGTATGGCCGTATGTGAATGTTATTAACTTGAGGCTGGTGGTATGGGGTAGTGTTTGAGGTAGATGGGTAACGGGGGACAGGGGTTTGGTGTGGAGTCATCTGGGGTTGTGGACGTGCTGATGCATACCTCGGGACAAAGGATTGCTGACCATGGACATAATTCACATCTGCCTCTTTCTTCTTGGGCGGGAAACTTTTTCTTGTGTCTTCATTGTTCATGGGAAGTTTGCCAGCCTTAGCCAAGCTCTCAATCCTTTCTCCAGCAGTTATTAACTCAGAGAAATCCTTATATGCTGCTCCTACCATTGCTCTGATATAAAGGGATCCCAAGGTTCCTAAGAAGTAAGAACACATCTCAGTCGGGATAAGCGGGGGCTGAACTTGGGCAGTGAAAGCTCTCCATCTTTGAGCGTATTGCTTGAAGGATTCATCTTTCTTTTTCTGCATGGAGCTTAATTGCTCCCGTGTAGGTGCCACATCAAGATTAAATTTGTATTAGTTCATGAACAAATCACCTAATTCTCCCCAACAGGAAATCTTTGCATGATCTAACTGGATATACCATTCTAGAGCCGGTCTGGTCAAACTCTCGTGAAAAAAGCTAATGAGAAACTTTTCATCCTTGGACCAGATTGACATCTTGGTGCAGTAACTCTTTAAATGGAAGAGTGGGTTACCAGCCTGGCCATATTTTCAAATCCGGAATTTTAAAATCCTTAGGGACAACTGCAATAATAAGAGGACAAAGTTGCTCAATCTCCATGTAACCATAATTGTTTGGTCGTTGGATTGCCTTAATTTGTTCCTAGATTTTCTTCATCCACTCTTCTCTCAACTTGTCCTTCTCTATTTCTGTACGATTGTTCCCCGAGGAAGAAAGTTGCCTTGGGATGACAACCGGAGGCTGCTCCCAAATACGGGTAGCGTGCCCATGCCCTTCAGCATGTGTATTCTCCACAGCGTGATATCCTTCTCCAATGGGAATAGTAATTGGCATTGTCGGTGGTGGTTGATCATGGGGATTATCATTCATCCCTTGCGTGACATTTAGAGCTGCATCCGATACCACAGGTATGGTTATCATTGTAGCACTTGGTTGTACACCTACCGGCATACCCAATTGGTGTTGGTTTTGATGGGCTCTCAATAAGTCAATTGACTCTATCATAGCTCGCATCATCTCCTCCATTCTTCCCTGGTTATTTGACAACTCGTTCAGTTTTCCTCTCACTGCGTCAACTTCCATGCTTAAGTTTCTTCCCGGTTCAGAAGTAACTATAGCTGAGGTGGTTACAGCTGGAATAGTTCTCCCTGATTCAGAAGCAATTACAGACGGGATGGTCCTTCCTGGTTCAGTGTTTCCGCCGGCCATCTTGGTTCGAGCTCTAGTGTTATGAACGCGAGTTAGATCGGTATCCTCTTTCCTTGGGCGCCCAATGGTTGCAAAGTTTTATTTTCTCTTTCCTTCACAATCAAAACATCAAAACTTAATTTTCATTTTTCATTTTTTATTTTCAATGCAAAATTAACAGATAAAGGTGAACAAAAATCATTAAGAGTTCTTTGTGCAAATAAAAATGTCCCGCCCCTGTTCTTATGGGTATACCACCCTATAAGTCAAGGTGCGGTTAATAGCAAATCTCTAGGGAGAAATTGCTCCTCTATAGATGCTATACAATGAACACTAGCAACGCAGTTCTTCTTTTCTTCGTGGATCGAAGCTTCTCACTTCCTTGCACAAGGATAAGCAACCTCAAGGCAAGGAAAGTGATTGATTGCTTTCTAGGGGAACATTTGATCCTCTATAGAAAGTATCGAACATACTGTAAATGTCTTGATTAGTAACACGAACATGGAGAATTTCATTCATTTCAAGGCAAAGCTGCGAGTACAAATCATTTCAGAATACATTACACATGTGCCGACAAAGAAACAATTACATCAAAAGGATTTTTGGTGGCTACATCAAAAGTTTCATCTTCTTCTTCCTAAGATTTTTAGCAACCCTCTCACATGAATCCATGAACTCCACCACTTCTTGAGGTAACTTGAATGGAGGCATCTTACTGATTTGCTCGCTGGCCTTCTCAAATCGATAAAGAAAATTTGGAATGTAATGACTCAACTCGTCAGTTAGCTTTCCATATTCTTCTTTCCACTCAAGGGCCTTTTCTCTCCATGATTTTCCAAATTCAGTCGCATCAACAAACATGTCATGATATTGGTTTGCCGATGTCCATCCACGAACAGCATCATGTTTTGTTTGTGCCAACATTGTTGACAAGTGTTCCACTCACTCTTCTAGTTCCTTTCTCTTGTCCTTCTCTTTGTTGACCTTCATTTTTAGGCTGTATATGTGTTTATCTCGCTTGCTGACCTCCAATTCTACTCTTTCCACCATGCGATTTTTCTTGTTAACCTCTCTCTCCAACTGATTCTTTTCTTTTACAAGCTTGTGGAGTCCTCCTTCTAGCTCTTGGATTTTGGCCAGGTGCATGCTTGAGATTTTCTCTTTGCCTTTTCTAGACTTGGTTATTTCTGCTGCTTCGATGCATTCGTCTTTCAGGGCCTCAATTTCCTTAGCCATTTTCTCGCATCGGCTTTGAAGGATGGCATTCTTTAGATCAGCTGCTTCCTTTTTCTCTTCCAAGAATCGCATTTGTGCCTTCATTATCTCTACCTGAGATGTTGACGGAGGTGTTTCTAGGGTTTTCACGGGAGTTGAGCTGCTTGGAATATCTTCGAGCTTCCCAATTCTTGCTTTTCTCTATTCTTTGTATTCTTGAGAGGAGGTTAGTCGTTGTTGCCCGAGTTCCTTTCTTCCTAGGATTTTGACATTGTCCCATGCCACCCTGATCCTCTTTTCTTGTTCCACGGTGCTTTTATCCTTTTGATATAAGAAGCTAAACCCTTCAAGTTGCTTTTCTTGTGGTTTTGTTTGAGTCCAATGAAGTTGTCTGAGTACTAATGCAAGCATATAAGAGATACATCCCCTTGGACCCATCAAAGAAACGTTGTGAAAGTCACCACAGCTATATATAACATTTTCTCCGTGGTACCAAGGGCAGACCCACTTGAAAGAGTATGACTGAATCTCTGAGAACTCCTTTTTCCAGGCTGGTGCTTCTTTCTGGCTTATCTGTATATGATGGAAGCTTCCCAATGGGTCAGGAAAGAGGCCCATGCGGTTATTGGCATATGCATGAGTCATAAACCAAACATATAGCATTGGCAAACAACACCGTAGCCTACCACCATTTTTCTTGAGGCAAACCCCCAAGGAAAGAAAGGTATCTGCCAGTATTGCTGGAATAGGATTCATGCCTTGTGTCTCAAATTTGAAAAACACATCCATGGCTGCCTGATCAACAATGTCTGGTGTGAATGGGAATAGGACCAATCCATAGATCGTCAATGCTAATGTTCGATTGAAGAAGTCCCAACTTCCTCGTCTTGCCAACGCTTGCAAATGGGTTTCCAAAAAACTTCTCTTGATTCCTTGAGTGGACCCCCTTACTTCAATTCCCCTCCGGTTTGCTTCAATTCCAATGATTTTGGCAATCCTTTCTTTATTAACATAATGCCCTTGATAGAGATATACACCAGATTTTTCTCGAACTGGTAGCCTTGTCATGACCATGTATTCTTCTATGGTTGGCGTCGCATCGAGATTAGGCAACTCAAAACAGCCAAGAGAGGGATTCCAAAATTGTGAGAGAGCACTTAATGCGGGTGCTTCTACTGGGATAAGTAACAAATCCAGTATACGTCCATATGTATCCTTAAAAGACGACCGGACTTCATGAGGCATCAACTGAATCATTTTCTTTACTTGCTCTAGCTCATTGTTAGTCACTGTAACTTTGATGTTTCTCTTCCAATCGTATGCATTGCTAGTGTTCATTTGTGATGCTTCCATTTGCTTTGAACTAATGATGATTCTTGCTTTATTGACAATCAAAGGCAACTCTGGAAAATGATAAGATAAATGAGTAAAACAATGAAATAAAGAGAAATGTAAAAATGCATACTCTTATTGAGAATATGATGATGCACAAATTCATGAGAAATGAATGAATATGACAATTAACGGAATGCGTATCTATGTTATGTACACCTAAACGTACAAAGCATGAAATAGCTGATGCCATGCGATAACTAAATTAAAATAAAGCATAAAGAAGTGCAAAGTAAAAGGATGAAAGAAGCATGCTCCCATTGTCCTGGTAGGGTTGAACTTAATAGATGGGGAGTTCAAAGGCCAAAACCCTAACTTGGATGGTTGCTAAGTTTGACTATCTGTGCACACGCTCATGGTGGATCTAGACTTTTAATTGTCATGGTCCCCAGATTGCCCTTGTCCCTGGGACAAGGATCCGACTTTCGAACCAACCACAAGTAGGGATGAACCCTTTCAATATGATTGACCCATAAAGCCAGTAACAATCTGAGTGGTGTCTCAACAACTATCAAGTGAGCATAAGCCCCTCATGACAATGTCAAGAAACCCCCTATCCTTGGTTCGCACAGGCTCGGGTATAGAGCCCCAAAAAAGTGTGTGAGATTGGTGATTGTGAAGTGTGTGCAAGGAGCATACAAACCTTTCAATCCTAAAACTACATACACTCCTGCAAAACAAAATACAAATGACAAATACGTACAGAATAACAATTGTCATCTACCCTAAGGTTTTAACAAATAAAGCTGACACTAATAAACAAACACATGAAATAAAATCTCTGTAAAGTAATAAAGCATAAAAAAAAAACTATACAAAATAAGATAAGAAAACAAAAACATAAAGAAAAACAAAACAAAAGGCTACATTTAATTTGCACAACTAACTAAAAATAGGCCTGACTCTCTTAGGTTTCCCCAGTGGAGTCGCCATCTGTCGCAACCGGGATCGCGACGGGGACGGCGAATCAAAAGAGAATTTTTATTTTTAAATTTAATGGAGTCGCCACCAAGTTTATTAAAACTGGAAAAACGTTGGAAAAACTCATTTATTTCAAAAGATGATCTTTGAAACCAGATTATGAGTTCGGGAGTCGGTTATGCATAGGGAAGGGTATGAATTTAATCTTACGCACCCCTAATACACCCGTCCTTAGACGGTACCTTAGTGAATTGTGCAAATTAATTAATAGCCTTCAAAATCCCTATTAAAATAAAGAAAAAACTATGCAAAATATTTACAATCAAATAAACAATTTATGAAAATTTAATTTTGGCTTGACAGGGATCACCTGCTCCTACGTATCCCCTGGTGCAATAGGGAACTCAAAGTCACGTAGTTCTGTAGAAAATATTTGTGAATTGACAATTTTTAATTGAATCAAATAAAAACTAATTTAAACAAAGAAGGAAAATATTTTATTAAATCAAAGAAAAAATCATTTGTGCATAGAATTCAAGTTGACACTAGGTCACTCAATGAACTCTTATGATTCAAAAATAGTGAAGATAACATTTGCTATTCAATCACTATTATCGAATATTGTACAAATATAAAAAGATTTTTGAAAAGAAAATTGATTATTGAAAAGACATATTTTTGTTTTATTTCTCAATTTTAGACAAAATAAAAAAAGAACTGACAAGATTAATTCATAAACATAAATATACAAATAATTTGAGCAAAATATATACATAACTAAAAAGTAAAATTAAATCATAAGCACAATCACACAATTAACTTAAATAACACATAAACCTATAATTAATACCAAACGAAAACAAAATTAAATTATAAACATAAACAACTAACTAAATAAAACATATGAAATAATTAAACTAAAACAATAATTCACAACCACACAGTTAATTTAAACAAAACACATAAACATGTGAAACAATTAAACAAAGCACAAATGCTTCAATCAAAAAACACATAAAATAATAAAACTAAAAAAAGTATAATTAATTCATAAACACCATTACTTATTTAATTTAAATAAACCCACAAACGTAAATAATCAAACCAAAAAAAAAATTAATTTGTAAACATGAACACATACCTAATTTGAGCAAAACACATAAATGCAAAATAATTAACACCAAACAAAAAAAATAAAATTAATTCATAAACATAAACACATAATACAAAAAAAACATATAAAATAATCAAAACTAAAAAACATAAATATACAAAACATGTAAGATAATCAAACTTGAAATACAAAAGTATTACAATTACGCAATTAATTTAATCAAAACATATAAATACAAAGTATAAAATTAATTCATAAACATAAACATAAACATACAATTAACAAGGCATATACAAAAAAAGCTCCAACTACTCTTTTTTTTTAGTCTTTTTTTTCAATTAATAGAAACATTGACACTAAATTCACTAAAAATTAAAATCAAAATAAAACAAATTCTATTAATTAATTTTATTTTTAAAGACAACACCTAAATATTTATTAAAACTCAAATGAATAAAGAAATTGGGGATTACCTTAATAAAAAAAATCAACTCAATAAGCTCTAAATACCTAGGACACAAATAAAATCAAATACCCAAAAATAAAATAATAACATATCTTACTATACAATAACCAAAACTCACAAATATTAACACAAAAAAATAAATAAATAAACTCTCAGCACATCTCAAGTAATACATGGACTTCATTTTTTTATTTTGGGTTGACACAAAATATGGACACAATTAATAAACATAAACATATAAACGAATTAAAATAAACAGAAAAATTAATTTATAAACATAGTTACACACGCGATGCCTAATCATGTAAAATAATCAAACTAAAAAAACATAAACACAAATACACACTTAATTCTAACAAAACACAAAATATATATATACACATAATAATTTAAAAGAAATCATAAATACAAGCACACAATTAATCCAAGCAAGACATATAAAATAATAAAACTAAAATAAATAAATAAATAAATAACCATAAATATACAAAACATGTAAAATAAATAAACTAGAAATGCGAAATTATTACAATCATTAATTTAATCAAAACATATAAACACAAAGTATTTAAACGACAAAAAAAATAAACATAACTAAGCAATTAATTTAACCAAAACATATAAAATTTTTTTAAAAAAAAAAGCTTTTTACCAATTGAAGAGACTTGACTCTCAATTAATTTTTTTTAATCCCAAATTAAAACAACTTTTAACCCAACTTGACAACACAAAGGCCAGGTACTCAGACATTGACAACTCAATCATCAAATTGAAACCAAACTACAAAGCCTTGACATAAGAAAAAGACAAAAAAAAAATGACAATCACTAAACCAACGAACTAAAATAAACTAAAGGAATCAGTAAATGATAAAAAAAGGACCTAGACTTATGCTTATACGGACACAGTGCATTGGGGCTGGAGAATAAATATTTTTGAAACAAAACGGGTATGAGTTGGCATACACACACATAAACAATTCCTTCTCACAAAACATTTTCTCACACGATTACCCCTCTCACTTATACACTCACATGCGCACTATTCTCACTTTTCACTCTTGCAGACAGTAAGGGAAGCAAAGAAAGATGGGAACAAAGGAAGAGAGAGAGAGAGGCAGCGATCTAGACAGAGAGAAGAGGGAAGACTGCCGCCGGCGCGGGGAAGGGTAAAGGCTGAGGCCGGCCAAAGACGCCGATCGAGGGAAGCGGTGGTGAAGGCGGTTCGTTGAGAGGATGGAGGGCTGAAAGCCACGCGAAAGAGGGAGTCACCGCCGCGGCTTGTGTCGAGCTCGCGGCGGCCTTCGTGGCGGCCCTCGCGGCGGTGGAGATGGTTCACGCGATGGTGTTGGCGCGGTTAAGACCAGATCCGGCGCTGATGATGGAGGTGGAAGCCGAGCTAGGCGGAGCTTTGCGCGGCGCCCGCAGTTCGTCACCGGAGAAGGAGAGAGGGAAGAGGGAGGCCGCCGGGCCGGGCTTCATGCAAATGGAGGGAAGTCGTCGCGCGATGGGCGATATGGTGGTCAGAAGGCGTGGGCTGGAGGTTGATGATGGTGGACATGGAGGTTGAGGGGCTGGAGGTTGATGATGGTGGACATGGAGGTTGATGATGGTGGTTTTGGGAAAGGATGGTGGTTGGTGGAGGAACCATGAGAAGTTGATGATGATGAGGGGAGGAAGATGGAGAGATCATGGGAGGCCGCGGCGGTGGTGGGATGGCCGCAACCCCCTTCTCCTTTTTTTTTTTGTTATTACCTTCTTTTATTGATGTTGATGGACTGGATTGGAACTTGTTGTTGATCAACTCTCTGGTGTTGTTCTCTCTTTTGTTTGGAAATCTTTTTTTTGATCAAATGATGTTGCTAAAAATGTCTGTGCGTGTGTGTTTGAAAATTTTTTTTGAGGTGTTTGGAAGCTGATCCCCCTCATCACAACCTGGCAACAGGTCTTTATTCCTGTAAAGAAGAAGAACATAATCATAGCAAGTGGAGACACAATCATGGCTGAAATAGCAAATGGAGAGGTCATCATTTGTGTCCACCATCATCATTGTGCAAGAAATCATCCTGTCTGCCAGTCATTGACTCCCTTTTTATTTTTATTCTTTTTATTTTTTTTATTTCTTATTTTTTAATCAGAGAAAAGGAAATGGGCTGATGCATTTTTGTTTTTGAAATGGGCTAAATCCGAAAAATATGCCAAAATTTGTTTTACGGGCCGGACAAAATCGGGTGTTCACACCAACGTTATTAGCTTGAAATATATCTTCTACTACTCCTGCTTATCATGTGCATAAACAATTTCTGCAGATTACTGGTGTACCTTAAGAATAATTGACGAATCGCATCACAAAACTAGCATGGCTGTTAATTTTTTCACCGCGAATGTAGATAAACTTCCCCATGTTCTTGCCGCTGGAGATGTGATTCATCTTTGTTATGTTATGGTATTCTCCTAAAGTAACTTCTATGGAGATATGTTCGCTGTGGGCATTCTTTGGGCTAGCCTGGTCTCTTGCATATGCAATTAGATAATTCTAGATCATTTACAGTTGGTCTTGTAGCATAACAATGGGACTTTAAAATTGATCATTCAATTTATATGTACATATGTTTTAAATTATGCATCCCTAAAATGACACTTAATTTCATGATTTTACTTAGCATGGCAAAGTTGTATTGTGAAACTGAAACTGCATTGACATAAACCATATGCCCATCTACTTGCTGCTACACACATTGAATGGAAATAACTTTCTCAGGTTTAGATAAGCTAATGCTTTTGTTTTCTTTAAAATTTGCTCCTTTATCTTTTGTAGGTAAGAACACATGGTAAGGAGGTAAATGTTGTTTTTAACAAATCATTTTCCTTTTTTCCTTTATATAAAGGAAAAGATGGAGATGATTTTGTCCTTTATCAAGTTTCTTCAAAATATCACCCCGGAGATGACGACGAAATTTACATCGGCCAAGGAAGCACTGATACGACACGTTATATGGATACGACACGACACAGACATAGGAACACGACGATTTTTACAAAATATAGGACACAACACGGTTAAGATACGTTGTATAATAAAACATAAAAATAATATGTTATGATGAGAAAAATCAAATCTAAATACTTTTATGGTTAAAAACACCTCATAACCAAGAACTGACAAAAAAAATTACAAGAATAAAAAAATCTACATAAGTTTTAATTTATAAAAAATAATGAACAAATGTTGACATAATAAAAATGGAGTTTATTGTTATATTCAGTGGCATATCAGGGACTCTCGAAATCGAGATATGAAGCGGTACAATGTAACATCCCTTGAATACGGGTGTCCGAGTGTCGTCAAAGTGTCAGTATCGCAAAAGTGTCCGACACGGGTGCAGCAAGGTTTTTGGAGTATCTGTGCTTCGTAGACATCGGCAAGCTTAGAAAATGGCTGGTCAATTTTCAACCTAATGAAGGTACGCCGTGGTTGCTGCATGTAATACAAATTGAATTCAATTTAGTCATCTTTTGTTACTGCTTTCTAAACTAAACTCAGTATGTACATGCCTTGTAGTTTCTAATGATTTGTGAACATATTCCGGGATTATGGCATTTAATAAAATTGGACTCAGTTTGTTTTCCTTTAATTTTTACAGTGTAAACTAAATATGTATATACAAATATACTAGCGGTTACTCATGATTTGTCGCAGAAAGAACTTGATTGGTTTAAAATATTGTGTCTCTATCTTGTTACTGTTCTTGTTTGTGCAACACCTTTAGCCTTAAATGCAATAGACACTGCCTAAGATGGTAATCGGAGAGTAGGATTAGTATGATGGTCTAATGTTATAAGGCAATAGCTATTTGGGCTCTTCTGCTTCTAGCTAGAGTAAGTTGCTGTTTTTTATGAAGTATCTGTATTTAACTATAGGCTTTCATATGTGTTTATGAATTTTTTAGCTCAACCAAAAGTTATCTCCAATGAAATCAGTATATGTCTATTGAGTTTATGATTTAATGGCATCTGTAATTCTTGGTATATTGATGATTTAACGAGATGTGTGAATTTAAGGTTTTTATATGTTGTGTAGATCGAAGTGATTATCCTTTGTTTAGAGAATTCAAGGAAGGAGATCACATTAATTTGGCATGCAAGGTAATTTGCTTGTGTTCTAGTTTTGATTTTTGCATGGATGAGTTTTAAAGACCCTTAAGGGCCTGTTTGCTTTGCATTTTCCAGTTTTCAGTTTCCAATTTTCAGTTTTCCAGATTTGTAAAGGAAAAACTGAAAACTGAAAACTGGAAACTGGCAAAGCATACAGGCCCTTACTTTCTCACTGTTTCCATAATACTATTCCAAGAATCCAAGGCAGTGCATTAATCCTTCTTCATAGTTTTTTCATTGTACCTTAAGATTCTTCATTGGCAGTAAAAGATCGGTGGTTCATCTTTGTTTGGGATTGTACTAATACCCCACCTCAGCCAATATGTGCAAAGTGAGTTGATTCAAATTTACTCTTACATTTCTTTTCAACTTTTTGTTACCTTAAACGTAGATGTTGAATTTGGATTAAGTTGCATTGAAGATATTTGTTTGTGAAGAATATTTTAGTTTATGTTATTATCTTAAATAAACTTGATTTGCCTGTTTATGAATTGCAGGTTAGAAGATGAAACGAATTGTCCACTTCCTTTACAACTAGAGTCCTTGCCTTTGTCAAGAGATTTATTATGCATTTTCCCCATGATTGGATCTGTCTTGAGGATAAATTTTGATCAAGTCATTGAGAAGGATCATCTGAACCTTCTAAACAATATTAAATGGGTCAAGTTTGTCAATATGCATCTTGAAGTGCATGCAGGACTATGTCATGCTGTTTTTAACCAATATTTGAAGCTTCGATACACACCAGCTGGGGATTTTCTCATTTTCGAGCGCCAAAGGTGATTGCCAAATTAATTCATTGATCAGAGCCTTATTATAAAGCAAGTCTATTTAGGGGGAAAGAAAGGGCTGGGCCAAAGCGCGCTTCATCCCAATTGCATACTTCACACTTACCTAGGTTGCTGATGATAATGCATAAAATTAAGCATGCATTACAGGATAATATGAACAAATATAATGGAAATGAGAGAGAATGAATAGGTTAATGATTGATCTTGGGAAAGTGAGATCAGAGAGTAGAGGGAGTCTCTCGAATCACCTTTTCAGTGTATATGTGCAAGGTTTCCTTAGTTTTTTTTTTTTTTTTTTGTCAAGGATTTCTCATCGGAATGATAGATATATAGAAAATTTCCCATAGTCTTATTCTTCTGTTCATGCAATCTTCTAGATACTAGGCATAATATTCACACATTATTCATGGTTTGTATGTACAAGGTTAGTGAACTAAACCTTCTATATGTATTCATTTTGTTTGCCTTGAGCCAAGTTGTCTGATGAGCGGATATCCTTGAAATTTGGAAGCATGTCTTCTAGGTGCTTTCCTATGCCTACATGTGTTACAGGTATTTTGTTTGTGTCTCATTAATATTAAGTATGATTTGTTAAAGTTGCGATTGTTATAAATTTAAGGTTTTCTTATGGGATAACAACAGTGCTTTATCCATACTGTTTTGCCAATTAACTATGATCAGTTGCCATATGTTACTCCGATGGATGTCCTCACCCATTCAGAGGTACTACATTGCATTTTCTTCACTTTAGCCCATGCACTTTAGTTTGCACTATATTCAAATGCCCCGTCAAAAGGGCATGTTGATCCATAAAACTTTTTTAACAATAATAACTAATTTGTGTTGTCATATCATATTATTAAAAGAGTTTGGTTATGTTAACTATTGTTCGAGAGGTTAAACTCTTTCAACAATATTATAACACATCATGAATTATAGTCTCAATAAAATTTAGACTTGTGGTTGATCAAAACTTAGCTCTTGCGTTGATTAATACTACATACTTCCCTCTCTACCCATATACACAAAAATTCATACATGCACATGCTAGTGTTGCATTTTGCTTATGATATTCATATATTATAGGTGACAGCCATATTCAAGTGTGCTGTTCGAGTGGTAGCAGCATTGCCACGCCAAGCTGAATAGATATGTGCCCCTTCGGGGAAATATAGGATGCAGCTGACCTTGGAGGATCCAATAGCTAGAATTCATCCTTTAGTAATTGCCAAGGATAGGGTTAGAATAAATTTCAACTTGCGCATATTGATTTAGCTTCTTGTAATTAATTTTTTCATGATAGTGGAAGTTGTTTCCGACTTGTATGGTTGACAACTATGCACCATGCATATAAGACAATTGTTCATTTTTGCCTAACTACAGTATCTTTTAATTTGTTGTCCATATTCGGTGTGACTAATCCTTTTCTTTGCCATGGTACATGATAGGAGACTTTTTTGTGGTTATCCGAGCACTGATAGTTTGACAAGAAAGCTGAACAGATTACTCGGAGTAGACGAATGTGATAATAGTATTAGCAAAAAGAATACTCCAAGGAATCCACCATGGGTATGTGTTTGTGTTATATCATACTATCTCTCCGAAGCAAATGTATGGGGATCTAGACATTTCAGAATATTCGACACAAAAATTGTAGACGCATGATGTATGTTGGGAAGGCTTCTCTGTCCTCTTTTTGGAAGATAATATGTTGTAGCCAGTATATATATGTACACTAATGGATGCAGTAGTACTTGTTTTTTGAATATCTGGAAATTTCTCTTAGCTTTTTCTGAACTCTTATGGTACTGAATTTTGTACACAATTATGTAAATGAATCGTAAATGCAGTCTTCAATGTGAATATTTGTATGAGAATCTTTCATTTTTCTAATTGATAAGGATATGTTGGTTACATCTTTAGGCTAGAAATGAAATTTTCACTTGCAAAGATAAAACGTCCTCAAAGAGGTGTTTAGAAAAAGAAGGTAGTTTGGGTGATAATAATCATTGAGTTCCTGTGGAGTAATAAGAAGTGTGTTCAATACTGAAGTAAAGGAAACAAACGACTATGTGCCCACATGAGACAAATTATTTATTCTGGTTCCTTCCTTTTGTGATAAAAATTTGAGTAGAAATATATTATACTTGTCAAGCAGTAATTGTGTTAGAACTTGCTTTCCCAGGGTTAATGTTTGGGCTGTCTCATGTTTCCATTTTCTAGAAGAAACCATTTATCCAACCAGCTTTGTATCATTGCATGACTGTAACATGAAAAATTTATATTTGAAATGATATGTAACAAGAAATGGAAATGCTACTTGTATGGGATTATTGTTACAACTACACACAGCTTGGGCAAGAAATCAAACTGGTTAAAATGATGTGCATATGGTTTTTTAATTTTTTTACAATAATAAATGGAATTTCTAACTCTAGTCTAAACCAAACATGTTATGTGCTATGAAGAAAAGAGATGTTATATGACACAAATATTGGTATATAACAATGTTATGATATATATAAAAAATATATATGGAATATGATGTAGATATAGTACAATATATAGAAGCATAAATTAATTTAGGCTTAAATATGTTTTTTTTAAATATAAGTCACTTTGGTTTTAGCTCTCCTATTTTTTTTTCTTTTGGTATCTCCTGTTTCTAATATTATATTTTCTTGGTCTTTGCACCATATAATTATGTCTCTAAAAACATTTTAAAATACACATTAAACCTTAAAAATATTGAAAAAAAAATTTTTCACCCTAAATATCTTAAAATCTTCCTTTGATCCTTATTAGAATCATTAGTTAATAATACAAACTAACATTAGATATTAAATACAATATTAAAAAATGAGGGACAAAAAATCAATAATAGAAATTAGAGGAATTAAAATCAAAATAATTTATATTGATAGGGACCAAAAATATATTTAAGCTAATAAATTAACATAACAACATAAGTTTTAGATTCAAAAAATAATTAATGATCCAAATATAGATTATTAAAACACTAGAGATTAACCCTGTGCATTGCATGGTTCTATAGTTTTTTTAAAATTATTTTAATAAGAATACCTTTAAAAGAAATATTTGTTAATGGTTAAAAATTAGATATGATAACAATATGTTTAATTTTTTAATTGTTCTATATAATACTAATCATAATTTTAACTTATATCCACCTTAATGTCACAAATTATTGCCCAATTAAATGCATAATCTTTGATTGATTAATAATTTAAGAATAAAAATATTTTATTTGTTTATTTTAAAAATAATTTTAAGCTTACATATTTGAAAGTGCAATTAAGTGAAATGTAATATGAAACTAATGTTTTCGGAAAATGTTAAGGATATTTCTTTGTTTAAACTTGATTTTAATCAAATTAATTATAAAAAACTTAAAACACAAAATTTATGTTTTCATAAGCTAATAGATTAATGTAATATTCAAATTTCAATTTCATAAAATTCATAGATAAATTATTATTACTAGCGACTAGACAGGCACGACATGTCCGAAATATTATAATTAGTATTATAATTAGTATTAAATATTATAATTAGTATTAAATATTATGTCTGAAAACTTTTTCTTTATAAAATAGATATTTAAAAGATAATGTAACATGTCCGAAATATCAAACAAAAAAGAGTAAAAGAAATGTATATATATTTCATATATTTAAATAATATATTTTTTGAAGTTAGGTAGCAGGTTTTTTTCAAATATAATGTCATTCTAATTATACTTGATGAAACTTGAAAACATGTCATTGTTATTAATATCTCCCCATATGAAACATGTCATTGTTATTGATTTTTGAGTGTTAATATTCTGAAACATGTCATGGTTATTCATAGTATAGATTAATGTCGCAAAGTTATATTATTGTTTTAATACAATTAATTGCCATTTGAAGCACGCCAATATATAAAGAGAATGCAAAGTTAGTTTTTCTGCTTGTGTTGGAAATTTTACATTGTAAATCCCATTAATAATTTTTTGCATTTACAATACAAACCATTTTACTCATTTAAAAAATAAATAAACTACTCGTCCCCACATTCAGAATTTTTAAACTCTGCCTGTGATGCACTTTTCCCATTCATTACCAATTCCTTCCATTCCCTTAAACGGAAAATCTAAAAATAAAACCCATAAAAACTTTATTTGAACTTTTAAAACCTCTTCCTAACATTCTTCCTCCTCATTCCTCAAGATTAGCAACATTTACCACTGATGTCTTCATTTCATATAAGAAAATATTATGAGTACATTTTAACCATAAGATTAATTTGAATAATCAATGAAATAAATTAAGTGAAATAAGCATAGCCGTCATTGGATTATTTAGCACAAAAAATGCGCTCTCTATTTTCAATTTTAGACTTAATATTAAAGACACATTTGTGGTTTCTACATATAAAATAAATAATAGAAATAGAAATAACATAATTACAAAATGGCATAAAATACTATATCAATGCATGAAACCAAAAAAGTAAAACAAACAGATATTTTATACATACATGTTGTTTTAAATTGTTGGTAGAGCTATCAACAATAAAATTGTGCAGCTTAAGGATGAAAAACTATTGCTTTAAATGAGATGAATCAAATGTAAAGAAGGAAATTCATAAAATAAAAAAAATAAAATCAGCAATTATTATAAAAACAAAACTTGAATATACTTTAAAAATTGAGAAGAATAATGATACTAAATAGTAGAAGAGTAAGGGTTGATTGGTAAATTCATAATAAAATGACATGGTGTAAAAATTTGAATCACAAACCAACATAACAGTATATCTCTAAAAGGTGTTGATAAGATATCACTCAATCCTGGATAACTAATTTTTATCAGACAAAGTAAATGTAGTTATATTGTTTCTCATAGGCAAAATGTGTTTGAATTTTATTTTATTTTTTTAACAAACTTTGCAAAAAAATAGCCAACAAAATTCCTACTTGTTTTAAGTTGTGTTTGAATGCTTTATTTTTCCTTGTGTACTATTTGACTTTGAATTTTACTCTCATGATTATTTTTTTTAGAATTTACTTGCATGACTTTCCTAAAAGGGAACAAATTACGATTCTTACACACTAAAAGATGAAATGTAGACTGTGTATATCGAACCCAAAAATCAATTTTTTTAAAAAAAAATAAAGAACAAAAACAAAATGGAAAATTTTGAAAAAAATAAATTGGGAATAAAAAATGACTAAAATTACGAAAAAAGTTAAGAATAATTGTCTAATATTGAAGACCAAATGTAAACAATGTTTATCCTACCCAAAAATCAATTATGTTCAATATATATATATATATATATATATAATGAAAAAAATAAATAAAATGACCATCACCAACATGGCACCGCATCAGATGGCTTGAGATTTGCTCCACCACTTTCATTGTCATGTCTTGCCCTTCTCTTTCTTTGCGCGTCGCCAGAATACTTGGCTGGCCATATACAAGTTTTGGGTTTTTTGACAAAGCTTGATATCTGCTCCTACATTGCTTTTGCTGGTCCTTTTTTTTCCTCCACACCCACCAGCATAGTCTATACTTCATGTATTTGGCCAATAGCATTAAAATTTGGGAACAGCCTTTGTAGTTCCTTAACAATTGACACAACATCATCACCCATAGTGTCTCTAAGCAATGCCTACCAATCGTAATAAGCAATATATATATATATATATAATGAAACTAAGGCAAAACTAAAAATTCAATTGGAAAGCAATACTTCTATTTGTCATCAAACACTGCAATAACAGAGCAATTGAAGATAAAAGAATATACATCAAACACACCTCATCATATCCTCAAAGGATAGTAGCTTTGACGTGTTGCAAGATGAACACAAAAGCAACAAAAAGAAAAACACTAACATAGGACTTTTTATTCACCAATTATTTTTCACGCCACCGACAAAGGGCCATGATCTTAGGAATTTTAGCATATATAGGAGCAAAACACAATAATTCAATTACTATGAACTCAAGAGATCACTTAGATATAACTTAGAATTTACATAAATAAGTTTGAGGACATACCTTAGAAATGAACAATGACTATTGTATACTGAATCATAAATTTCTCTTTACACTGCAAATAATTCAAATTACAAACACAAATTGGCTATAATCAAAACCAAATAAGATGAAATTAAATTAAACTTAAGAACAATTTCAGTGAAATTAAAAGCATAATGGTTCCTGAAATTTCAAGGCTACAATAATGCAAAGTTGTGAACTTGAACCTGAGAATTGATAGAAAAGCTCTGATTTTTTCCTTTGGTTCCATCCACAGCCATAACAAAAGAGAGGAACAACAACTTGTTAAAATCTTGCACACACAATCAAAACATGAAACAAAAATAACACTGTGAACAACTGATTTTATTCAATCTTTTAACAATAAAATCCAACAGTTTGTACTTAATCTACTTTTTTTATTATTTTTACTTATAGTTTATTAAAAAAATATAAAAATAAAAATAAAAATTGAAAAGGAAGCAAGGAGTTCACGGACTGGTCTCCTTTCTTTTGGCTTTTTTTTAGCTAAGTCACGAGAGTCTGGGGAGGAGAGAAAGCATAAAAAAATCAAACAGAGGCAATGATGGTGTTCTGGAATTTAGATCTCTTTCGGTGGAGTTGAAACATTTAACACGGGATACACAGAGAGAAGGGCATGAACACTACCATCGGCATAACTTTTTTTTACGGAAAAAAACTGAATCAAAAAAGGATTCCAATTCAGAAAGCAGCATCAGAGAGCAAGAACAATCAACAAAATTTCAAATACATATACAGAGATCAACAATTCTAGCAGAATAATCCAGTGAATAGGTAAACAATACCATCATCATCAGCAATATCATCATTAGTTTTTTTTTTTAAAAAAAAAAAAAAGGAAGAAAGGAAGACACAGTAGTCAAGCGCCACCCTTCACCGCCCAGCGTCCTCCCCTTCTGGCCCATCATCCGCTCCCTCTTCCCCATCAACCAACATAGCCACCTCTCCAAAGACCTTCAACCTCATCGGGATCACCAACCCCACCACCAAACCATCTCGTCTTCCTTCCTTCCACCATCGGCCTTCCCCCTCGGATCATCACGAAACCGAGCCTCCATCAACACACGCCACCGTGAGAGCCCTCTCCCTCCACTCATCATCATCATCATCACCCTCAACCGCCTCAACATCATCACCAACAAAGAACCATTTCCAGTCACCCGAGAATCACCTCCATCAAGCGCTTCCTCCTCCTCTCCGTCCCTGCACCTTACGGCCATCCCCAACCACCGCATCGATCCGAGCCACAGCCACGAACCACGAGCCACAACCGCCATCGAGGCAGAGCTTCGAGAAGGCTACGAATCAGAACTTCTACCCCTCCGAAGCCAGCTCGGTTCTTCCCTGGAGCTCTTCCAGCAACAGGTGGTGATGAACTTCGCGTCCATCAGCGGTGTCGCCGGCGATCCTTCCATCGCCAAAGACCTCGGCGATGGGGCCATGTTCCTGGCCCAAGTCACTCCCTTCTACCCAAACCACCTCACCGCCACCACGGGAACCCAGATCGACGAAGCCAGCACACCTGAGCCCCACCTTGAGCGGCGTCCTTCCTTTCACGCATGGGCGACGGTGGCCTCCGCTTTGCGGCCAAGAGCGGCGGCGATCTTATGATCCTCTCCCCTTGGCCATCGGCTCTCCCTTCACCCTCTCTTTCTCTATTTCTCTCATCCTCACTTCTCTCTCTCTTGTTTCCTAGTCTGTCCGTGAGTTTTTTTAGTCTATGGGGTGAGAGAATATAGCATTATGTGTGTGAGTGAATTTGTGAGAGTGTGTGTGTGTGGGAACGTGATTGAGAAGAGCGTGAGTGTGTGAGCGCAAGTGAGGGTCTCAGACGCTGGGTTAGGTGATATACAAGTGTAGTGTGTATAGGTGTAGGATAAACAAGTGTATGTGGGTATGAGTGGATTAGAAATATTAAGGGTGTTATTTTATATTTATTTATTTATATTTGGGGTTGATATTATCATAGATTTGCTTGATTTGAGATTTGATTGTCTAATCAGTGTTTTTAGTCTTTGGGTTTGATTTAGTTTAGGTCTAAGTAATTTTTTTTTTTTTTTACTTTGAGTTTGTAATAAATATTTCCATATTTTGATAGAAAAAAAAGAGAATTTGTAATATATTTTCTTTTTTTATTTCAATGAAATTAGGTAAATTAATTAAAAAAAAAGAAACAAAAACAAGTGATTCAATTTAATTTCATTTCATTTAATTTCATTTTTATTTGTTTTAGGTGAATTTAATGTCAATGTTTCTATTAATTGAAAAAAGAGAGAAAAATAGTAATTAGGACCTTTGTTTTCTTAGTTTAATTTTTTTTTTTATATGTTTTGTGGTATGTTTACATTCATGTTCACGAATTAATTTTATTTTTATTAATTTTATTTATATATTTTGGTTGAATTAATTACTTAATTGTGCTTATTTTACTTTTTAGGTTTAAATATTCTGTGTTTATGTGTTTCGATTAAAATTAATTGTGTAATTTTATTTTGTTCAACTTATTTAGTTTATGTGTTTGTGTGTTATGTTTAATCCATTTATGTTTGTATTTATGATTTGATTTTTTAGTTCAATTGTTCTATGTTTATGTTTTTTAGTTTAATTATTTTAAATGTTTATATGTTTTATTTAAGTTAATTGTGTTTGTGTTTATAAATTTTGCCTTTGTTAGTTTAATTATTTTATGTTATGTTTTTTTGTTCAAATTAACGGGGTATTTGTTTCTTTTTATGTATTAATTTTGTTGGGTACTATTAAAGTTAGAATTGTTGTTTAGAAAGAGGAGTTTTATCCATTTCGGATTTAAAATAAGGATTTGAGTATTTTATTAAGATTTATATACTTAATTAATTGATGAATTGTATAAAAAAAAAGGGTTAATTGAGCCGAGACGGTTTGTTAATCTCATGTTTCAGAATATTTTAGCTGCGACGGTTTGATATTCAAGGTCTCTTTTCAAAAATAGAGATAATTTAACCGCGACGGTTTGTTAACTTTATATTTTAGAATATTTTAGCTGTGACAGCTTAATATTCTGAATCTCTTTAAAATTAACTTTTCACCACTTAATTTATTTGTAAATAATTTCCCTAAATTTTTTATGGTATTCATATATTTTGTTTCTTTTTCCTAATAATTTTATTTCAAAATATTTTATTTAACTTTTGTTATTGTAGATAAAGAGTTAATTTAGCCGTGACGGCTTGTCAACTCGATATTTCGAACATTTGAGTTGTGACAGCTCAATGATTCGAAATTTTCATCAATTTTTTTTGTTCTCTTTTATATTTGTTTCTATTGATTTATAAAAATACATAAAAAAATAATTTTCTTCTTTTTCTCTTATTGGTAAATATTTATAATTTATATATTTTATTCTCAATTTAATTTTGTTCATTTATTTAGTAAATTCCTTATTCAAATGATAGGGTTAATTTAGCATGATTTATTGTTAACTTGATATTTGAATATCTGAATTGTGACAATTTGATATTCCAAATATCTCTCATCAGGTTCGTATGTTTTCTCTTACAAAAAACACCAAAAAATAAATCTTCGCTTCTTTTTTTAGATTCTATTTGCAAGTATTTATTATTTAGAACAATTCCTTTTTTAAAATTATATGCTTTTTGTCAAATGCTTCGTTTCAAATAAAAAACGGTTAACTTAGTTGTGACGACTAGTTAACTCATTGTTAGGACATCTGAAATAAATTTCCTTTCTTTTAAGAGAAATAAATTCCTTTTAATTGTCTTGAAACAGAAAATAAATGTTTGAAAAAGGTTATTTATTTAATTTGCACAGTTAATTAAAGGTACCGTCAGGGCGGGTGTACTAAGTGCGTGGGATTAAATTCGCCTTCCCTATACATAACCGACTCCCGAACTCAAACTGGTTTCAAAGACTATTCTCTAAAAAATGGGTTTTTCCAACGTTTTTCCTAATTTTAAATAAATTTGGTGGCGACTCCAATATTTTCAAACAAAAATTTCTCTTTTTCTCCGTCCCCGTCGCGATCCCGGTTGCGACAGATGGCGACTCCACTGGGGATTTCCAAGAGAGTCAGGCCTGTTTTAATTAGTTGTGCGAGTTAAATATAGCCTCTTGATGTTTGTTTTCCTTTCTTTATTTTACTTTGTCTAATATTGTATGCTTCGTCTATTTACAGAATTTCGTTTTTCATGTGTTTATTTATAGTGATAGCTTTATTTGTTAAAACCTTAGGGTAGATGACTGTTACTGAATGTTGTACGTGTCTGTTTGAGTTGTTTTTGCAGGAATTAGTCATGGGTAGTCTTAGGGTTTCAGGTTTGTATGCTCTCTTCACACACAACACTTACACGTTAATCACAAACGAGTGGGGCCCTATACCCGGGTCTGAGTGTAACTTGAGATAGGTAAGAGATTGTGTAGCGGTAGCCATTTTGGATGTTCATCCTGTTTGGTTATCGCGAAAATCTCATCTAGAGTGTGATTCTTTCATGAATACCCTACATCTAGCGGTTCACCTGCTGTTGTGGGTAACATTCTGAAATGAATCTTAACTTTAGAGGCCGTAGAACTCTAAGAATGTAGATCCACCCAGTGAAAGTGTTCACAAGGTAGAACGACCATAGAACTATAGAATTAACCTCCAGAATTTACCTCATATAGGACACAAAGAGAGCATGCATTTTCTTTAACTCCTTTCTTTGTACATAATTTCCTATCTTTGTTCTTTGTACATAATTTCTGTTCATTTCCTAAATTGTTTACTATTCCTTCTTTTATTTAAATTAAATTTTTCTTTCTATTATGGCAGGTTTGTTAGAAAGTCGAACTGAAATCTTTTGTGAGTATCTTTGGGAAAATGGAAACAAATATGAGACCAGATAAATGTAAGGGTGAAAAGTTGAAAAAAACTCTACGTCTCAAAGCCAAGACACCCGAAACTAAAAGCCTGAGATCTTTGGGTCAGTTGTTGAAGTCACCACAACGCTTGTCTCTCACCAGAAGGTATGGAAAGATCTTGAATCTCTTAGAAGTGGACGAACAGGAAGAAGCAATCACAGCACTGGCACAGTACTACGATCCTCTACTCCGATGTTTCACTTTTCAAGACTTCCAGTTAGCACCGACCATTGAAGAATTTGAGAAGATCCTGGGGTTACCACTAGAAGGAGAAAAACCCTATCACTACCAAGGCCATTATCCTTCTTTACAAACCCTATCAACTGTCCTAAGGGTAGGTGTAAAGAATCTGCATGAAGCACAGAAATGTAGGAATGGGACCTATGGATTCTCAAGAGATTACCTGGAAGAGCACATGCACCGTTTAGCTCAAATCGAAGACTGGGATGCTTTTGTAGATGTACTGGCTCTCACTATCTACGGCACTGTCTTATTTCCGAACATTGAAGGCCTTGTAGACTTTGCGGCTATTGACGTATTCCTTGCTCGCAAGTTCCATGGTCATAATCCCGTTCCAGCCCTCCTGGCAGATGTTTATTGTACTCTGAACTTTTTCCATGAGAGAAATGGTAAGAGAATTCTGTGCTGTTTACCAATGTTATATGTGTGGGCTACTTCGCACATATTCCAAAGGAATTACAAGGCGCCTTGTCCAATTGAAGACCTACGAATGCATAATATCAAGAAGAAGAATGGACAAGAGTGGGCTCAAGACCTGGCCAAATTGGATGAAAAGATGATACGATGGTATCCTTAGAGGGAAGATGGTCAAACTCTGATTTATCAGTGCGGAAGCTTTCCAAATGTACCTCTCATGGGTACCCGAGGATGCATAAACTACAATCCTGTCTTGGTGTTACGCCAACTCGGTTATCCCATGATGGGACCTCCTTCTGAAGCCGCAGTTACTCCGTTTGTCTCATATTATCAAGACTCCAAAGACATTGACCTATTCCAGAAGATCCGGTCCGCTTGGAACAAGGTTGTCAAGAAAGGAAAAGAACTGGGAGTTAGGAGTTGTGCTGTGAAAGAAAGTTATCATCAATGGGTGAAAAATAGGGCTCAAGAGATCAAGTCGCCTTCAAGGTCATAACTTCATTACTCCCTGGATGATGCATCAACCTGGCGTTTCCATGAAAATGAAGAAATCAAAGAAGTGAAGGAGAAACTAGACAAGGTTGAACAAGAAAAGATGCAAGTAGAAGCTGAGTTGAAAAGTGTCCACCATAACTACATGAAGTTAAAACGAGAAAGCACTGAAAAGGATCAAGCTCTAGACGGAACAAGCAAGAAGCTGAAGATGGGGCATGAACACATGATGAAAACCAAGGAATGCCTCAAAGCTGCCAACAAAGAGCTTGGACTTCGAAGACAGGAGCGTGACAAAGTGCTAGCTGAAAATCAACAATGAAAGATCTACTTGAAAGGCCAAAATTCAAGAAAGCTGGCTAAGAGGTGTAGAACAAATGAAACAACAAATGGAAGAATTGAACAATGAATACCAGAGGAAGATTGAAGAGCTAAGTCATCACATGAATGATGAGGTCATGGAATATCAAGTTGCTCTGGAAGAAGAAAAGGAAAGAGTTGCAAGTTTGGATTCTGAAATACAGCATCAGAACCACATTATTCATGAGCTGAAGACTCGCTTCTCAAACTTGGCAGGATTAGCTAATGCGGCCATTGAAGATGTTCCAAGATACTTAGGATTGGCCGAGCAAGGAATAATCCCTTTCAAGACCCTAATCGAGATTTGTAATTTTGTTGACTATTGTAAAAACTTGATTGGAAGAATGAAGCAAATGATTACTGAGAGATTTTGAGGAAGGCATTTGTGGCTTTACAACGTATTCTCTTTTGTTGTTGTGAGAATCAATATAAGAAGGATGATGGTTGTAATATGCCTTCATGAATAAAAGAATCTTTGTTTCTCTGTATTGTGTTGGTCTCGTAGCAATGTCCATGACTTAGTACTTTTGAACGAGACGCGTTACGAGGAAGCAGTTATCATCAAAGATACTCACATCAAGACTCGGCTCGATGATTTCTAACAAATAGCCATGTTTTTATCTCTTACCTTTTCACTAAAACCGTTTTCTTGTATAGGTAAAAATCCGTCACAATTGGGCACCCAAGGAAAACCGATATCGATCAAACTCGAATTCACAATACCAGAGCCCGGACCAAAATGGCTGGAGGGAATGGTGACGCAGAAAGGAGTATCCCAATCACAACTACTTCTGAAGGAGGAAGAAATCTGAGCAATGAAGTTGACGCGGTGAGAGGAAAACTGAATGAACTGTCAAATAACCAAGGAAGATTGGAGGATATGATGCGGGCCATACAAGAATCACTTAACCTATTGGGAGCTCATTCAGCAAATGTGCAACCAAATACCACGACACTGGGTATGCCTGTGGTACCGAGTGCAGCTCTAAATGTCAATGTAGGATGAATGATATGGGTGAAATCCCGAATAACTTCCATGGGCAACCACCGCCCACGATACCATTGGTAATCCCTATCGGAGAAGGCTATCGTTCCTTAGAAAATGTGCAAACTCATGAGCACGGGCATGTTACACTGGCCAGGAGCAACCTCGTGTGGTCATCCGTATGCGACCATCCTCCTCAGAGAACAGTCGTGCTGAGGCAGAAAAGGGAAAGTTCAAAGAAGAGTGGATGGAGAAGATTCAAGAGCAGATTCGGGCTATTCAAGGACCTAGCCCCTATGGGTATGTGGAAGTTGAACAACTACGCCTTCTCATCGATGTAGTAATCCCTAGGGACTTCAAGGTTCCTGACTTCTCAAAATATGACGGGACGGGTAATCCTCTTTTTCACTTGAAGAGTTATTGTACTAAGATGGCGATATGGTCAAAGGATGAAAAATTCCTCATCAACTTCTTCCATGAAAGCCTGACCGACTCGCTGCAGGTGGTACATTCAACTAGACCACTCAAAGATTTCTAGCTCGAGAGAATTGGCAGATCTGTTCATGAGCCAATACAAGTTCAATCTTGAGGTGGCACCTACACGGGAGCAGTTAAGCTCTATGCAGAAGAAGAAAGATGAGTCATTCAAGCAATACGCACAAAGGTGGAGAGCCTTGGCTGCCCAAGTTCAACCGCCACTCATCCCAACTGAAATGTGTTCTTATTTCTTGGGAACCCTGGGATCCCCATACATTGGAGCAATGGCAGGAGTAGCATACAAAGACTTCTCTGAGTTGATAACTGCTGGAGAAAGAATTGAAAGCTTAGCAAAAGCCGGCAAGCTCCCCGTGAACAGTGAAGACACTAAAAAGAGTTTCCCACCCAGAAAGAAGGAGACAGATGTGAATTATCTGCATGGTCAGCAATCCTTCGTCCCACGATACACACCAACCCGACCACGATCATACCAAACCCTTATCCCTCATTACCCACCATACCAAGCCATACCGACCACAAACACTGTTCCATACCCCCGACCCCAAGTTAACAACATCCACATAAAGCCATACCAACCAACCCGCCCAACACACACCCCAGCACCTCGATCAAATTTCCAAAATCAAAACCGTAATCGATTCCCCAACTTCCCACCTTTCCCAAAGCTATCCATTTCGAATGCTGACTTGTTTCAAAAGTTAGTTGACGCTCATCTAATCTCGGCATATCCTGTACACCCGTTGGAACCACCATACCCAGCCTGGTACAACCCGAACCTGACCTGTAAATACCACATGGACATAGCAGGGCATTCCATTGAGGATTGCGAAGGTTTCAAAACAGCAGTAAGAAGGTTAATTGCTTGTGGGAGACTAGACCTTCAAGAAGATTCGAAGCCAGACATTGTTAACAACCCGATCCCAAAACACGAAGGAGGAAGTCGTGTGAATGCCTTGGAGGTGGAAGAACCTCTGATTAAGAAAGTTTTGAGTCTCCGAACTCCTATGGAGAAAGTATTTGGTGGATTGAAGGAGGCTGGTTATGACATCACAGCACCTGCATCTATGGTAAAGGAAGGAGAGAAATAAGATCTGAAATCAAGTTGTGCATATCATCGTGGAGGTCTTGGACACGATATCGAACATTGTTGAGATTTTAAAGCTCGAGTACAAGAATTACTTGACTTAGGTGTGATTCAAGCAAAAAAGAGATCGAATCTCCCTGAAGAGGTAAATGTGATCGATCGCTTCGTACTCCGCGTCCCTCCATTGAATCGAGCTCCGAAACCAGAGAAGGTGGTGATCACCGTGAAGAAACCAGCACCATTCAGTTACGAGAATACACATGCTATCCCTTGGAACTATGAAACTAATGTGGAGACAAATGGAGACATAGGGGAAACCTCGAAAGCCCAAACAAGTGAAGTGGTAGCAGAGGTAAAAGGAATAACAAGAAGCGGAAGGATTTATGGGCCCGGAGAGCTGGAAAAAGGGAAGCTTGTTGAGAAAGAGAACGTGGGAAAGGGTTTTAGTGCAGATGGAAAAGGAAGAGAAGAAAATGAAGAAGAAGAGTTCCTGAAGATTATGAAGCAAAGCGAGTACGACATACTGGAGCAATTGAAAAAGACTCCTGCTAGAATCTCCCTGTTGTCACTGATTTTGTCATATGAATCTCATCAAAAGGCAGTGCTAAAGGTCTTGAAAGATGCTTATGTGAAACCGGATGTCTCATTGGAGAATATGGTGAACATGGTGGATCCGGTAAAGCATGTCAATATGATCACTTTCTCAAATGAAGAGATCGTATCACAGGCTAACCCACGAGCACTGTATATAACCCTTAAATGCAAAGGCTATATAGTGCCCAAAGTCCTCATTGATGGAGGGTCAGGACTAAATGTTTTGCTGGCGTCGACCTTAAGCTACTTGTCAATAAGCAAGGACGACATTTCACCACAAATGATGATCGTAAGAGCTTTTGATGGAGCGAAGAAAAACATCCTAGGGAAAATAGTGCTGCCGTTGGAGATCGGCCCAAGCCGATTTGAGGTTCTATTCCAAGTGATGGAGATTGAGTCTGATTACAATATGCTGCTGGGAAGACCATGGATTAACAATGTTGGTGCTGTTCCTTCAACCTTGCATCAAAAGGTTAAATACATTGAAAATGATTCAGTCATTACAATCCATGGAGAGAAGGAAATCATTGTATCTAAACCTGTCTCACTTCCATATGTTGAAAATGTGGAGTTAGTGGAAAACAACTTATGGCCTGATCACGGAGGTGGCGGAATTGAAGCAAGAACAGAATGAGCTCCCAAGGCAAGATGTCAATCAGATAGTGGCTCATATCATGACCAAAAATAGTTATCTGCACGGCAAAGGACTGGGACCACGGTTGCAGGGTATCAAGACACCTCTACCTATCTCAGGGAAGCCTAACCGATTTGGTTTAGGATATGAGGTGTCATTGGAGGAGCAGATCAAGACCATGGCTTTTGAGCAAAAGGAACCAAAAGAGAAGATGAAGCAGATCCCTCATCCGAAAGAGACATTTCCTTACCCAGCTGAAGTGATTGTGGCTGAAGAGAGTTATGAAGTTAGCTGTTGTCCAACCATCAATGTGGTGGATGTTGAGAAGCCTGAAGAATGCAACAATGCTTATGTTGTCAACCACGATGAGATGCTGATGAATTGGACAGCCGAACCAATGCTTGATGTTGTTACTTCAAAGTAATCATTCGGGATTGTATTAATTGTATTTGCTTTTATGGATGCTACTTTGAGACATCATTTGAATAAACTTGCATGTTTATCCAAAGAATTTTTCTCTTTACCATCCGTTGTTCTTTTTCTTTATCATTATTTCCTCAAACCATTAATTTGTGCCTTTTATTTGTGTTTTACTTATTATTTGTTTTGGTATTCCAACCCACCACAATTACTTTCCAGGGATTTAAGTGTAGGAATTTTGCCACATGAAAGGGATTTTGAAGGTCAATCAATTGACTCTCTTACTGCACTTGAGTGTGATAGCTATGAATCTGAAGAAGATGAAGAAACTGTTGAAAGATTTTCAGGGTTACTGGAACACATGGATAAAGGATTTGACTTAGACAATGAGGTGGTCGAAGTAATTAACATGGGCACCGAAGAAGAGAGGAAAGAGCTGAAAATAGTGGAGAATCCTGAGCGGACAGAGATGATTGCTTTGTTTGAAGAATACCTGGATATTTTCGCATGGTCTTATCATGATATGCCAAGGTTGGATCCAGAGATTGCTTCATACAAGATCCCTTTATACCCAGAAGCTAAGCCGAAAAAGCAAAAGTTGAGAAGGATGCGGCCTGACATGTCACTAAAGATAAAAGAAGAAGTGACTAAACAGCTAGAGGCCGGGTTTCTAGAGGTGTCAAGACACACAGATTGGGTGGCCAACATCGTGCCTGTGCCTAAAAAGGATGGGAAGGTTAGGATGTGTGTTGATTATCGGGATCTAAATAAAGCTAACCCGAAAGACGATTTTCCACTCCCTCACATCGATGTCCTTGTTGATAATACGGCCAGGAATCACCGATTTTCATTCATGGATGGATACTCTGGGTACAATCAGATTCTCATGGATGTTCATGACAAAGGAAAAACTACGTTCATAACTCCGTGGGGAACATTTTGCTACACAGTCATGCCGTTCGGGTTGAAGAATGCCGGTGCCACTTACCAACGTGCAATGGTTGCACTGTTCCATGACATGATGCACAAGGAAATTGAAGTGTATGTAGATGACATGGTCGCTAAGTCCAAAGAGGGAGAAAGCCATGTAGCAGTCTTACAAAAGCTGTTTAAAAGACTTAGAAAATACAAGTTGCGACTGAACCCAAATAAATGCATCTTTGGAGCTTCCACGGGGAAATTACTGGGATTCATTGTCAGCAGAGAAGGGATAAAAGTGGATTCGGATAAAGTGAAGGCTATACAAGAAATGCCAGCCCCCCGAACTGAGAAGGAAGTGAGAAGTTTTCTTGGGAGACTCAACTACATTGCTAGATTCATTGCAAATTTGACTAGTACTTGTGAGCCTATATTCAAGTTGCTGCGAAAACATCAACCTGGAGAATGGAATGAGGAATGCCAAGAGGCCTTCGATAAAATAAAGACTTACCTAATGAAACCTCCAGTTTTGATTCCTCCTATGCCAAGCCGTCCTTTAATACTGTATCTCACAGTGTTACCTACTTCACTCGGGGCAATGTTGGGGCAATATGATGAATCTGGAAAGAAAGAACAGGCCATTTACTATTTGAGTAAGAAGTTTAATGAATGCGAATCTCGCTATCTGGCAATTGAAAAGACCTGTTGTGCATTAGTATGGGCTTCCAAGAGGTTGAGGCAGTACATGTTATACTACACTACTTGGCTGATTTCTCGAATGGATCCGTTAAAGTACATATTTGATAGTCCTCTTGTGTCATTGAGAATGTCAAAATGGCAAGTAATGCTGTCTGAATTTGATATCAAATATGTCACTCAAAAGTCTATAAAAGGAAGTGCAATTGCTGATCATCTAGCTGAAAACCCTATGGAGGGTGTACAGCCCACTATGCTTGAATTCCCTGATGACGAAGTGTTGACACTAGAAAGAGAAGATGAAGAAGAGGGGAATGTGTGGAAGATGTACTTTGATGGAGCAGCCAATATGAATGGATGTGGAATAGGAGCTGTGGTTGTCTCACCAGCTGGGAATCAGTAGCCAGTTTCCATCAAATTAGACTTTGAATGTACCAACAACATGGCAGAATATGAAGCATGTGCAAATGGTTTGCAAGTTGCGATTGACTTGGGAATCAAAGATCTAAAAGTCTTTGGAGACTCTGCACTCATAATCTATCAAGTTAATGGAGAATAGCGCACAAAGGATCTGAAATTGGTACCTTATCAGAAGCATTTGTCTCAGTTAATTGAGCGCTTTGATGACATATCATTCTCCCATTTAACTCGGTACAAGAACCAGTTTGCGGATGCTTTAGCGACTTTGGCCGTGATGACTAACTTGAAAGTCCATGCTAATGTTCAACCCATCCATGTAGAAATGCAAGGTGAACCTGTATATTGTGACAATGTGGAGATTGAACCAGACGGACAACCATGGTATTATGATATCAAGCAGTATATTCAAAAGGGAGAATACCCAACGGGGGCAAATGAGGTGGATAAGAAGACAATTCAGAAACTGACCATGGCCTTCTTCCTGAATGGTGAAATTCTCTACAAGAGGAACTATGACACGACTCTCCTCAGATGTGTAGATGCTCATGAAGCTCGAATAATCATGATTGAAGTTCATGAAGGGATCTGTGGAACTCATGCCAATGGACATATGATGGCACGCAAAATCCTAAGAAGCGGTTATTACTGGTCCACTATGGAGAATGACTGCTCGATTATGTTCGGAAGTGCCACAAATGCCAAATATATGCAGATCGAGTCAATGCTCCCCCAGTTCAGTTGCATAGCATGGTGTCTCCTTGGCCTTTCTCGATGTGGGGCATGGATGTTATCGGCCCGATTAATCCCAAAGCATCTAATGGTCATCGTTTCATCTTGGTAGCAATAGATTACTTCACTAAATGGGTGGAAGCTGTTTCATATACCAATATCACACGTAAGGTGTTTCTCGATTCATCAAAAGGACATCATCTGCAGATATGGAATTCGAGAAAGGATCATTACGAACAATGCTCCCTAACCTCAATGGTGCCAAGTTCAAGTTTTTTGAGACTTTCAAGATCAAGCATCACAACTCAGCTCCTTATAGACCTCAAATGAATGGTGCGGTTGAAGCTGCAAATAAAAATATCAAGAAAATCATTGCCAAAATGGTTGTGAACTACAAAGATTGGCATGAAATGCTGGCGTATGCTCTGCACGCGTATCGTACCAACATACGATCAAGCACAGGGGCAACTCCTTTCTATTGGTATATGGAATGGAAGCCGTATCTCCTATAGAGGTTGAAATCCCTTAAGCTCGAGTTACGATAGAAGGCGAAATTTGGAAGAATCTGAATGGGTGAAAGCTTCGATATGAGCAATTGAACATGATCGAAGAGAAGAGGCTTACAGCCATTTGCCACGGCCAGTTGTATCAAAGCAGAATGGCTAGGGCTTTTAATAAGAAAGTCCGCCCTAGAGATTTTCATCCAGGAGATTTGGTTCTGAAGAAAATTCTTCCTAATCAAGAGGACACCACAGGAAAGTGGGCTCCAAGTTATGAGGGTCCTTACATTGTTAAGCATGCATTCTCAGGTGGAGGCGTTGATTTTGCAAAACATGAAGGGACAAGAATTGCCTAAACCAATCAAGATGATGCCGTCAAAAGATTTTATGCTTGAAAAGGTGCTTAAAAAGCCCGTTAGGCTGAAAACTCGAAAGAGCGACCTAAGCAAAAATTAGGGCAAAACAGCAAAACAAAAGAGCTCGCTAGGCTGAAAACTCAAAAGAGCGGCCTAGGCAAAAGTTAAAGCAGAAAAGATAAGCATCTTATTTGCAAGCTGAAAGCTGGGGCAATTTTGATAGTCCACCAACCAGCGGATAAGAGCTGGCGGGGCAATTTTGAAAAGAATTTGAAGACATATTGTCGGATATCATGGCTATGGTATTCAACTTGCTTTAAGAAGTCAATTGATTGAGCCACCAAGAACCTAAACTGGGGCAAAAATTTTGTGTCTCCCAAAATTTTATCTTTCGCATTTCTGTTATTCAAAGCATTTTGTCATTTAATACACCAAACAATGAAATGCCTATTCAGTTGATCCCTCTACCTTCCCTTTGAATGCATGTTTATTCATAATGTCTCAAGTAGGATAAATTTAAGCTTCAATTATACGATTTAACAATGTTTACAGCAATACATCAATGATTAGTATTAATTCAGAAATTTCAGCTAAGCTTGACAGAAAAGTAATCATCCTTCTGAAAAGGGAAATAGGAGAAGAATAAAAATGAGCAAGGTCACAGAAGAAGTGAAAGCCTTTGTTATGCCAGAAGGTTCAAGGCTAAGATTATGAGTTTGATTGGTTAAAGTTCTCCTCGAGGATTGCTCAATTGGGTTATGGTTAGTTTTTCAATATTATATTGAATAAACTAAAGGTGGATAATTCAAGGCTTTGTGCATATGATTTGAAAAATAAAAAAAAGGACGGTTTTCTTCTTTCAATGTACTTTTTTCAGCTGGATTCATTGCAATTTTACGTTTCAAGCCGGCCTCAACTGCCAATTTATGTTTCAGTCGGCCTCAGATTGCCAATTTTACGTTTCAAGCCGGCCTCAGCTGCCAATTTATGTTTCAGTCGGCCTCAGATGCCAATTTTACATTCCAGTCGGCCTCAGATGCCAATTTGACATTCCAGTCGGCCTCAGATGCCAATTTTACATTCCAGTCGGCCTCAGCTGCCAATTTATGTTTCAGTCGGCCTCAGATGCCAATTTTACGTTTCAAGCCGGCCTCAGCTGCCAATTTTACGTTTCAAGTAGGCCTCAGCTGCCAATTTTATGTTTCAAGTCGGCCTCAGCTGCCAATTTACGTTTCAGTCGGCCTCAAATGCCAATTTTACATTTCAGTCGGCCTCAGATGCCAATTTACGTTTTCAGCTGGCCCCAGATGCCAATTTACATTTTCAATCGGCCTCAGATTGCCGTTTTACATTTTCAGTCAACCCCTTGTTGGTTTTTGAGTTCCGGTCAGCACCATCTGCTTTAGAATCTTGCTAGCTTGTGCATTTGCATTTGACTTTCTTATATATGCATATCAGTTTGCTATTTAGATTTTGATTGTTTATATTTCATGTATTTGTCGAATAAAATCGATGTTCATGTCTTTATTCATTCCTTATGAAGAAAATGTAAAACTTAAAGTTTTTCATATTCTTTTATAAGAAATGAATAAAGAGGGGCAACTGTGAACAACTGATTTTATTCAATCTTTTAACAATAAAATCCAACAGTTTGTACTTAATCTACTTTTTTTATTATTTTTACTTATAGTTTATTAAAAAAATATAAAAATAAAAATAAAAATTGAAAAGGAAGCAAGGAGTTCACGGACTGGTCTCCTTTCTTTTGGCTTTTTTTTAGCTAAGTCACGAGCAGGGAGGAGAGAAAGCATAAAAAATCAAGCGAGAGGCAATGATGGTGTTCTGGAATTTAGATCTCTTTCGGTGGAGTTGAAACATTTAACACGGGATACACAGAGAGAAGGGCATGAACACTACCATCGGCATAACTTTTTTTTACGGAAAAAAACTGAATCAAAAAGGATTCCAATTCAGAAAGCAGCATCAGAGAGCAAGAACAATCAACAAAATTTCAAATACATATACAGAGATCAACAATTCTAGCAGGATAATCCAGGGAATAGGTAAACAATACCATCATCATCAGCAATATCATCATCAGTTTTTTTTTTTAAAAAAAAAAAAAAAGAGGAAGAAAGGAAGACACAGGGGGCCGCGGCCACCCTTCACAGCCGCGGCCCCTCCCCTTCGGTCCATCATCTTCTCCCCTCTTCCCCCATCAACCAACATAGCCACCCTCTCCAGCACCTTCAACCTCATCAGATCACCAACCCCAGCCACCAAACCATCTCGTCTTCCTTCCCTTCCACCATCGGCCTTCCCCCCCTCGGATCATCACAAAAGCGCAGCCTCCATCAACACACGCCACCGTGAGCCCCTCTCCCTCGGCTCATCATCATCATCATCACCCCTCAACCGCCCTCAACATCATCACCAACAGCAACCATTTCCAGTCACCCGAGAATCACCTCCATCAAGCGCTTCCTCCTCCTCTCCGTCCCTGCACCTTACGGCCATCCCCAACCACTGCATCGATCTGAGCCACAGCCACGAACCACGAGCCGCAACCGCCATCGAGGCAGAGCTTCGAGAAGGCTACAAATCAGAACTTCTACCCCTCCGAAGCCAGCTCGGTTCTTCCCTGGAGCTCTTCCAGCAACAGGTGGCGATGAACTTCGCGT
This sequence comes from Dalbergia cochinchinensis, assembly GCA_031216125.1. Taxonomy (NCBI): domain Eukaryota; kingdom Viridiplantae; phylum Streptophyta; class Magnoliopsida; order Fabales; family Fabaceae; genus Dalbergia; species Dalbergia cochinchinensis. The sequence goes on along the minus strand of CM062372.1, from coordinate 27,561,157 downwards.
CCATCAGCGGTGTCGCCGGCGATCCTTCCATCGCCAAAGACCTCGGCGATGGGGCCATGTTCCTGGCCCAAGTCACTCCCTTCTACCCAAACCACCTCACCGCCACCACGGGAACCCAGATCGACGAAGCCAGCACACCTGAGCCCCACCTTGAGCGGCGTCCTTCCCTTCACGCATGGGCGACGGTGGCCTCCGCTTTGCGGCCAAGAGCGGCGGCGATCTTATGATCCTCTCCCCTTGGCCATCGGCTCTCCCTTCACCCTCTCTTTCTCTATTTCTCTCATCCTCACTTCTCTCTCTCTCTTGTTTCCTAGTCTGTCCGTGAGTTTTTTTAGTCTATGGGGTGAGAGAATATAGCATTATGTGTGTGAGTGAATTTGTGAGAGTGTGTGTGTGTGGGAACGTGATTGAGAAGAGAGTGAGTGTGTGAGCGTGTGAGGAGTGCATGCAGCGTGGGTTAGGTGATATACAAGTGTAGTGTGTATAGGTGTAGGATAAACAAGTGTATGTGGGTATGGGTGGATTAGAAATATTAAGGGTGTTATTTTATATTTATTTATTTATATTTGGGGTTGATATTATCATAGATTTGCTTGATTTGAGATTTGATTGTCTAATCAGTGTTTTTAGTCTTTGGGTTTGATTTAGTTTAGGTCTAAATAATTTTTTTTTTACTTTGAGTTTGTAATAAATATTTCGATATTTTGATAGAAAAAAAAGAGAATTTGTAATATATTTTCTTTTTTTATTTCAATGAAATTAGGTAAATTAATTAAAAAAAAAGAAACAAAAACAAGTGATTCAATTTAATTTCATTTCATTTAATTTCATTTTTATTTGTTTTAGGTGAATTTAATGTCAATGTTTCTATTAATTGAAAAAAGAGAGAAAAATAGTAATTAGGACCTTTGTTTTCTTAGTTTAATTTTTTTTTTTTATATGTTTTGTGGTATGTTTACATTCATGTTCACGAATTAATTTTATTTATATATTTTGGTTGAATTAATTACTTAATTGTGCTTATTTTACTTTTTAGGTTTAAATATTCTGTGTTTATGTGTTTCGATTAAAATTAATTGTGTAATTTTATTTTGTTCAACTTATTTAGTTTATGTGTTTGTGTGTTATGTTTAATCCATTTATGTTTGTATTTATGATTTGATTTTTTAGTTCAATTGTTCTATGTTTATGTTTTTTAGTTTAATTATTTTAAATGTTTATATGTTTTATTTAAGTTAATTGTGTTTGTGTTTATAAATTTTGCCTTTGTTAGTTTAATTATTTTATGTTATGTTTTTTGTTCAAATTAACGGGGTATTTGTTTCTTTTTATGTATTAATTTTGTTGGGTACTATTAAAGTTAGAATTGTTGTTTAGAAAGAGGAGTTTTATCCATTTCGGATTTAAAATAAGGATTTGAATATTTTATTAAGATTTATATACTTAATTAATTGATGAATTGTATAAAAAAAAAAGGGGTTAATTGAGCCGAGACGGTTTGTTAATCTCATGTTTCAGAATATTTTAGCTGCGACGGTTTGATATTCAAGGTCTCTTTTCAAAAATAGAGATAATTTAACCGCGACGGTTTGTTAACTTTATATTTTAGAATATTTTATTGTGATGACAATATTACGAATCTCTTTAAAATTAACTTTTCACCACTTAATTTATTTGTAAATAATTTCCCTAAATTTTTTATGGTATTCATATATTTTGTTTCTTTTTCCTAATAATTTTATTTCAAAATATTTTATTTAACTTTTGTTATTGTAGATAAAGAGTTAATTTAGCCATGACGGCTTGTCAACTCGATATTTGAACATTTGAGTTGTGTGACTCAATGATTGAAATTTTCATCAAAATTTTTTGTTCTCTTTTATATTTGTTTCTATTGATTTATAAAAATACATAAAAAAATAATTTTCTTCTTTTTCTCTTATTGGTAAATATTTATAATTTATATATTTTATTCTCAATTTAATTTTGTTCATTTATTTAGTAAATTCCTTATTCAAATGATAGGGTTAATTTAGCCGCGACGGCTTGTTAACTTGATATTTGAATATCTGAATTGTGACAATTTGATATTCCAAATATCTCTCATCAGGTTCGTATGTTTTCTCTTACAAAAAACACCAAAAAATAAATCTTCGCTTCTTTTTTTAGATTCTATTTGCAAGTATTTATTATTTAGAACAATTCCTTTTTTAAAATTATATGCTTTTTGTCAAATGCTTCGTTTCAAATAAAAAACGGTTAACTTAGTTGTGACGACTAGTTAACTCATTGTTAGGACATCTGAAATAAATTTCTTTTCTTTTAAGAGAAATAAATTCCTTTTAATTGTCTTGAAACAGAAAATAAATGTTTGAAAAAGGTTATTTATTTAATTTGCACAGTTAATTAAAGGTACCGTCCAAGGACGGGTGTACTAGGGTGCGTGGGATTAAATTCACCTTACTTCCCTATACATAACCGACTCCCGAACTCAAACTGGTTTCAAAGACTATTCTCTAAAAAATGGGTTTTTCCAACGTTTTTCCCAATTTTAAATAAATTTAGTGGCGACTCCAATATTTTCAAACAAAAATTTCTCTTTTTCTCCGTCCCCGTCGCGATCCCGGTTGCGACAAACACCCACAGTTTTAGTGAAAGAAAAAGCACAATGGTACCTGAAATTTTAAGGCGACAACAATGCAAAGTTGTGACTTGGACCAAAGAATCGATGGAAGATGCGCTGATTTTTTGCCTTTTGGTTCCATCTGCAACCATAACAAAAGAGATGAACAATAACTTTTTAGTGCAAATCGAAATTAAAGAATTAAGAGCCACTGAAACAATCTATCACAAATCCTAACCTGATAGGGCTTTTTAGCCACTACAGCATCTCCTTTTTCATCACATTCTCCTGCCTTCCTTTTTGCCCCTCCTTCACAATCTGCAGCCACATGACCCATCTGACCACAGAGAAAGCATTTGTCATGTCCAGGAGTAAAGACAACCTGAAAGAACCCATTATTTACAAAAGCTTCAATCATTATCAAAGCCTGGTAAAAAGAAGAGAAACCTCTAAAAAAAAGCATTAAAAGTAATAACAAGCATTCATCATTGTTAACATCATGTAATTATTTTACTATGCTGATTCACAATTAAAAAGCAAAAAGCAAAAGCAGTGGTCACAAACCTCTCTAAGAATTGAAAAATGGACTTCATGGGTAGCCAAAGCCAACATAATCAGAACAGCATCTTATCATAATCCCCATAGTGCAAACCGAATAGACAAATTGTAACATCCCTTGCTGCTTTATGGATTGACGACTGTCCCCACAAACCAACACGAGTCTTTTTAGCATGCTTTGTCCTCACTCGCATGCTTCCTAGGAAAACTTCCCAGGAGATCACCCATCCCAAAATTGCTCCAAGTCAAGCACGCTTAACTGTAGAGTTCTTTCAGTTTGGGCTACCGAAAAGAAGATGCATCTTGTTGGTATAGGTGGTACAAATCAATTCATATAAGCCGTCCTTAACTGTATAGTCCCATACCTATACAGTCTCAGGATCCCTCTTATTTAGGTGTGTAATCGGTTCATTCATGTACCCCTCCACTTTCGAAGTCTGCCAGGAGCCGATCCTTGTCCGTGCCTCCTTGCACCGGCGATCACTCCCCGACTTCACAATCCCCAGGCATTACATGCCCACCAGCTTCCGCTTGGTTTGTCCCCGAACCACATCGTACTGGGAGAGGTGCAGGCTCTGATACCATTTGTAACATCCCCTGCTGCTTTATGGATTGACGACTATCCCCACAAACCAACACGGGTCTTTTCAGCGTGCTTTGTCCTCACTCGCACGCTTACTAGGAAAACTTCCCAGGAGGTCACCCATCCCAAAATTGCTCCAAGTCAAGCACGCTTAACTGTGGAGTTCTTTCAGTTTGGGCTACCGAAAAGAAGATGCATCTTGTTGGTATAGGTAGTACAAATCAATTCATATAAGCCATCCTTAACTGTATAGTCCCATACCTATACAGTCTCAGGATCCCTCTCATTTGGGTGTGTAATCGGTTCATTCATGTACCCCTTCGCTTTCGAAGTCTATCAGGAGCCGCTCCTTGTCCGTGCCTCCTTGTACCGACGATCACTCCCCGACTTCGCAATCCCCGGGCGTTACACAAATCAAACTAGAATACAACCCAATCCATCAAATCAAATAAGAGAAAATATTGCTCACTCTCTCTCTCTCTCCTCCGTGGTTCCTCATCTCTGCCATCTGACACTTCACCTACGCCACCCGATCTGCAACCGTCTGACCTCCTTCCAGTGAGATCTCGGCCCAACGCACCCGCCATCGCCTTATCCTTCCTGTCCGCCATCCAATCGTTCTTGAACATGCAGGCACTACTCCCGCCACGACGCTCTTTCCTCACCCGATGACGTGGCAAATCCTCTTCCATGTTTGTGATGTCGCCACTGATGATGGCGGTGGCGATTTGAAGTATTGTCCGATGTAACGCCCCAATTTTTACTGCTAAGTAAAAATTACCAAAATGCCCCTAGGTAATTTTTACATGTAATTTGAGGTCAAATAATCCTCAATAAAGGAATATAACATTAGAGAAATATCATAGGAGATTTGATTAGCGATTCGTATGAAAGTCGCAAACCCCGATTTTTTTGTACGTGTAAAATGACCAAAATTCCCCTGAGGTCATTTTTACCTAGAAATCAAGGATAACCAATCTAAATTATCTTTGAGAGGTTAATTCTATGCCTAATAGGGATTATATGTGCCTTAGAGATAAAAATCTCAATTCTCAATTTTTACCATAAGTAAGATTACCGTTTTACCCCTGCAGTAATTTTTCATGAAATTATATAATCTTTGAATTCGATTTTCACCCAAAGGTTCAAAATGAATATTTCAAGTATGATTTGAGATTGTCTAGTATTTATAGGGAGTTTTTACGTGAAATTACCTTTCTACCCCTTATAGCATAGATTTTTATCTGAGAGAAAATGACCAAAATGCCCCTGAGGTCATTTTCTGCCCGAAATTCGAGGATAACCGACCCGACAGTCCTCGAAGGGTCAACTCAATGTTTGAAGGGGATTAGATGATCCTTGAGTGATTTTGAAAGTGAAAATCGTGTTTTCTGCAGTTTCGGGTCAAAATAACCAAAATACCCTATAAGCGTTTTTACACGAGTAGAGTGCCGTTAGTCCGAAACTTTTCCCGAAGGTTTAAAATGATGTTTTCATGTGTTTAAAAATATTTGTTTAAGTCCCGGTGGTCCCGGACAATTTTATGCAAAATTACGATTTTGCCCTTACGTAGTGCATTTTGGGCCTAATGATATGATTAGCAAAACCTAAGCAAAATTAGGCTCTAATTAAAGATCAGTAAATTCTAATTACTAATTTAGGGTCAAAATAATTAATTGATGTTAATTAGAACCTAAGATTGCTTAGAGAAACTCAAAACTCTTTTCTAGTTTTAATTCTTTGAGAAAGGAATCTAGAAATAGTATTTTCTCTCTTCAATTCCTTAAATCAAGGAAACATGTTGGCATTGGATTCCTAGTTAATGGAGTTTGACTCCATTAATTTAGTAAGACCACCTCCTAAATCTAGTCTTACAAGTCTCTAATTAACCATTACCTCACATAAACACTTACTTACAAATTCCTAATCCTAAGCCTAATCAAAACTACACCTAAACACACATCCTAACCCACAATTAAGGAACAACTTGTTCCCCAAGTTCTTCTAGAAAGGCATGGCCTCCCATATCACATCATGCCTACATCATGCTTAAGACCATGCTTGAACCTATGCTTGAACCCATACTTGGTCATACCTTTGAATGACCACAACCATACTTTGAAGAAGATATTTTCCTTCCTTTCCTTCCTCAAAATTTCGACTACCCCCTCCATTCCTTCACCCTTGGGTTGTTTTTCTATAAATGCACATGCAAATGAACTTGTGAGAAACTTTACTTCATTTGCTAGCTTTGAGTTTTCAAGAGTGTCTTGGTTTCTTTCTTTTCTTTCAAAGAACTCAAGAGTTCTTTCTTCCTCTCATCTTCTTCATCCTTTCCACCACCACACAACCACCATTAAATCTTCCTTAAAACACTCAGCCATATCATTCTCAAGATCAAGCTCAAGAAACACAACTTCCTTTCCTTTTCCTTTCTTCTTGGCCAAAGCTCCATCAAGCTTTAGGGAGGATTTTTCTTTCATTCTCCTCTCAAGACCAAGCCTTGTTCATCCTCCAAGAGATATACCTTTGGTAAGGATTTGTTTTATTAAATTTCTTTATCCTTTAAAGTCTTGTTTAAAATGAGTTTTGTTGGTTTCTTTTGTCTCCTTGGAACTTCTTTTCCTCTCTTTATGTTTCGGCCTTGGAGCCTTTCTTCAAAGAAAAATATTGCCTTGAGGATGAGGGTTCAAGGGGTTGATCATGAGAATCACCACTTGTGTAAACTCTAAAGCTTAAAAACTTGGTTTTTGAACCAAGAAGCATTTCGATTTTTCCTTTCCTTTTCTTTGGTTCTAGTTTTGGTTTTTAAAACTTGTTTTGGTTGGAAAATGACTCAAGGATGAGAGCACATGATGTTGGTGTTGATGTATCATCAAAATCACTGCCTCTAGAGTTTCAAAGTTTCATCCTTCTCCTTCATGGTTTCGGCCATGGTTTCCTTTTCTTTGGTATTTTGGTTTTGTCACCAAAGACATGGTGAGATAGTTTCTAAAACTCAAAGCTTGGTTTTCTAACTTGATCCATTTTCGGTTCTTTAAATAATATTAATGTTTAATTTGTTTCTTTAAGTTCATTTCCTTGAGCTTGATGATGATGTTCAAACCATAAGGTTTCCTTGTAACCTTGGTACAAGAACTCTAAAACTTGCTTTACCTTGTTAAGATAAGTTGGGGTTGAAGTTTATACTCCTTTAAAGTCTTGAATGAGCTCTAGTAAGATATAAAATGAACTTGCATATTTATATTTCAAGCCTTGCATATTTATATTCCAAGTCTTGCATATTTATATTTCAAGTTCTTGCATCTCATATTTACTTTGCTATGTCATCACTAAGCTCTAAAGATTAAAGAAAAGGACTTGCATTATCACGTTTAAGTTTCAAGCCTTGCATTGCACGTTTATATTTCAAGTCCTCACTTAAGAACTTAAAGATTTAAAACGAGAACTTTCATATCACCTAATTAAATCTCGAAACCTTTCTACTTCAGCCTTAAAGTCGATTGTTGTTGGTCCTAGAGCACTAAAATAAAAAATTGAACTTGCATATTTATTTTCAAGTTTCGCATATTTACTTTAAGCCTTGCATATTTAATTTCAAGTTTTTGCATTTCATATTTACTTTGAAGCTCTCACTTTACTTTATAATGAAGAATAAAATGGAATGCATAACACATTTATATTTTGTCATCACTTAAGAAACCTAGAGCTCAAAGACTTGCCCTCATTATCTCAAGTGAAAGTTTGGTTATGGAGACATCCCCAAGGATACAAATCTCGGCCATGTGATGTTGATGAACTCAAAATGAGTTTCATCTAGTTGTAAGGGCCAACAATCTACGTTCAAAAGTTTTCCTAGGTTTTAAGAGTCCTATAAAGTCATTATCAACGAGATTTGTAAATTAAATCCCTTCCAAGAGTGTTTTGAATTAGTTGCTGCCCCATGATTGGTCTTAGTCTCTTTTACAAAATAGAATGTTTTGCAAAAGAGTTTTAGAAGTCTTAAGACGATTCAAAGAAAAACTAGTAACTTATGCTTGTTGAAAATGAAATTTTATACATGATATGTACATATATGAATTCGGTTCTGCCATGACATGTTTGCTGTTATATGATGATGTTTTGACATGTTAGAATGTGTAAAAATTATGTATGTGGAGATAGGAACCTTTCTATGCATGCTAGGAAAGAAACTAGCTTTATAGAAAAACCATAAAATTGAGTTTTTACATAGTTTTGACGCATTAATTCTTATCTATTGCCAAAACTGTTTTAGTATGTTAACCTTCAGTTTAGGATTGTTTAATTATGAAAAACTTGGTAACTTTTGATGTAGGATTGATTTTTAGAGCCTATAGAGAAACTAGCAACTAGAAAACCGTAAAAATACAATTCTAGAACTCTTAGAACATTTAATTTTATGATTCTATCCAGCACCTTTATAATGTAGTAAACATGATTTATAATTAGTTCAAGGACTTAGGAATACCTCATAATTATTTTAGATTTAATTAATAGCGCCTTAGGTGAAGACGGAACTCAGAAAGGGTCTAAAACGTAGTTTCTAGAACCCCGTAATCACAAGATATAAACTCTGCCCTTAAAGCATGATGTTGTCCAGATTCAGTGATGGACATAAATATTTGTAAGAATTGTTAGTTGGGAATCCTAAGGTACATAAAAGGTTGATAACGAATGTTAGAATAATTATACCTCAAGTTAAAGACCCATAAGGGTCAAAGCATAAGACACAATAGGTCCTGAGACATAATGAACCTTATGACTTCCAGTAGATGTATGATTGATTATGAGAATGACTTAAGCATAGCATATGTATTAGCTGAGTCCGGTCCTTGATTCCGGAAAATTGGTTAGGAGCATGCTATCTTTTGAGAACGTTAAAGCAATGATGTGATGACGTATATGCTATGATGAGTTTGACTATATGACTTGATGTCTTATGATGATGTTGAATGGCTATGCATGTACTATAAGTTTCGTGGCATAAAGCAAGTTTGAAGGAAATCCGGTGTATGCCGTTACGATGCCGAATTTCCCACCAAACTTGAGAATTTGAGAAAAGTTTGTGAAAACTCCTGGGTGACACTGGTTTAGCTGAACACCCTCAGGAAAGGTTCTGGGTGACACCGGTTTGGCCGAGCACCCCCAGAATAGATGTGACGTAATACTGAGACGCATTCCTCCTGCTACAATGGAGAGGAAACAAATCCGTGAGGGTATTGACATTGAGCTTGCCAAAGTGGATAATTATTTGTGTACTAGATACCGATGAAGCGTTTCAAAGAAGGAAATGATCCTAAGGCAATTGATCCAAGAAAGTTATGTATACCCCCTTTATTAGCCCATTTAAAATCTAGTGACGACTAGTTAGGATTGAGCTCATTCCTAGGCGATAGGTGAGATGTAGTTTGGTGACCAAATTATCGCCGGGCCGGTGAGTCGGTTGGATTTTTGGTGGATATGTTAAGAGGGTGGTCTTAAAGAAAAAGAACTCAAGAGTTTGACTTATGAGAAAGATGTCACATGAAAAGTACTATGCCATTTACACCACGTATATGATTTATGTTTCCTTATGATGTGCCCAAGTACTATGATTTTCATGTTAAAGTGCATATGGTATTGCCATGCATTCATCGAATATCTGTTACATTCATGTCATTAAGACTCATACTAAAAGACACCCACTTCGGATAAATAGATTTGAAAAGTCTAAAACCAAACCTTATGCATGTACGCCTTTTTCATAATTAAAACTGAGGTGGCTGGGGAACACGACAATGACACTTATGCTAGCGTCGGGAATCCCTACTGAGAATCTTGAATGAGTTTCTCATCCCTTTCTTTTCCTCCGTGTCGTCTCTAGACGAGGATTACAACGAGGTTCGTGACTTCTTCTAAGGTTCATGCTTAAGGGTCACACTAGCAAATGGAGAAAAGGGTCGCTGCGGAAGCATAGATAAACAGCTTTTGGTGGATAAGCATTGATACTCATCCAACCTCATAGGTGGATAAGGATCACTTCATATATATAGGCATGTTTTGATGTAAATAATGGTACAATGATGCTAGTAATTTATGTATTTATGAAGGAGTGATGATATTATGATTGTTGTATATGATACTATGTTTTATGATTATGAATGGTGTGATTACTTTTCTTGCATGATGTGGTTATGATGAATGTTAGGTTAGCGCGTGGCTCGTGTTTTGTTTTTCAAGTTTCAAAAAAGAAAAATTTATTCGTATCTTTCGCTAAGTATTTTAATAAAAGGTTTTAAAGAATGAGACTAAGAAAGTAATAGACTAATAATTAACCTAAATATGTTCTACAGTATTAGGTTAAAAATTAGGATGTTACACCCCTAGTTGTGGTAAATAGGTTTATTTGTGTAATTGACATAGTATTAAAGCTCTATTTGAACTCAAATTGATTTTATTCATTAACCTTGAGTTTAAAATTAATTACCTAAGGTTAAAAATAATTACTGAAGTAATTAGAGTCTAAAATTACCTAAGGTAAAATTAAATTACTTTTCCTTAATTATGAAAGCTCATAAAATTAGTGATAATTAAGATCAAAGTTAAGATTTCAGTTTAGGTAAAATCTTGTACATTTACATTTTCTTATCCTAAGTTTAGAACCTATGTTACAAATTGATTTTAACTCATTTGAAATTAACTTCATTTACTAGTATATGATTTCTCTTTTTACCTTGTCTTGTATTGTCCTAAACATTTAACCTTTTACTATTTTCATTATCATTAATCTATCAATTCCTAATCTTTTACCTAAGTAAATACACATCTAATACATGATTTACCACTTGTAAAACATCACCAATCTGATCCTAAAGGAATCAAAAACCAGTGGCCAACTTGTCTCCTTTTCACCATATTTTAATTGTTTTTCCAACAAAGAAACATATCCAACCATAACACCTTACCTTTAGCTTTCTTTTGCATTATTTTTGGCTATGTTTAATCAAAAGAAAACTCACCCATTTCAGCCATAAAGTGATCAGCAACAATGTCTCCCATTAGCATCATATTTTAGTGTTTTCATCCATTATGCATGAACAAAATTATTAATAAGAATAAAAGCATTTTTTTATGTTTCTTTAATTAAAAAATGAAATTAAAAACTCCATTTTGTAGCCATGAAGGCAGCTGCCATACAGCCTCCTTGGCCTATAAATATGAGCTCTTCCATTGCTAAGTGCACACACAAACATTCCTAGTCTTAGCATTTTCTTACTTGATAGTTTTCTTACTCAGTTTGCTCAAAGTTCTCTAATTCTCTCAATACTTCAAGCTTTCTTCTTCTTCCTCATTTACACTCAAGAGACTCCATTTCTAACCTCTAATCAAGTTTTAAACCTCAAGCATACACATTCCAACCATAAATCAACTCCTAAACACAACCTTTCCATTATCAAACACAAAAACACAAGAAAAATCCTCCTTCCATTTGCTTTAATCTTGGCTGAATTTCAAGGACATATCAAGGACATATTTTCTTCTTCTAACTTCTCTAAAGATCAAGCATTACCTTTTGATAACAAGAAACAACTTGGTAGGGATTTTATTTCATGTTCTTTCTCTTGTTCTTTCTCCATATTTTCGATTTTTATGATTTGATAATGAACATGGCTTGATGATGAGGAATCATGGTGTAGTTGTGAACCCATCATTTAAATGACCTCTAAAGCCCAAGGTTTAATTCTTGATGTTAAAAGATTAATAAAGGAATTATTAAGTTTTGAGTTTTAAGCTTAACAAGATATAAAAATGAACTAGCATCCATATTTATGTTTCAAATTCTTGGACATCATATTTATATTTCAAGCTTTGCATAATCATATTTATATTTCAAGTTATTACTTTAATCCTTGAAGATAATAATATGAACTTGCATATTCATATTTACATTTCAAGTTATCACCTAAATCATAAAGATCTAAGAATGAATTTGCATCTTTATATTTATATTTCAAGTTATCACTTTAATTCTTGAAGATAATAATATGAACTTGCATATTCATATTTACATTTCAAGTTATCACCTAAATCATAAAGATCTAAGAATGAATTTGCATCTTTATATTTATATTTCAAACCTTGCATTTCATATTTATATTTCCAAGTTATGACTTTATAATGATAATAATAAGGTTACAAGACAAGTTTATGATTCTAGTCATCACTTAAATCGTAAAGTTCAAGATTTACTTCTTTTATCTTAAATGGCAATTTCAATCATGGACACTTCTCATCTATTTTTTTTTTGCCCTTATATAATTCTGATTTAAAGCTTGATATATTTTATTTTTAGGTATGACCTTGTCTTTAAAGTTGTACAAAGAAATTTTGAAAGACCTAGAAATTATAATGGATTCAGAATATGATTTTTCTCATGATTTTAAATGCTAAAGTTTTGTTATTTTGATCTAATCTTTTAGAACTAGAATGGTTACTGATTTAGGATGTTTAGAGGAGTTTAAATCACCAATAGTTATTGTAAAAATTGTTTTTAGTGTCTTAGGAAAAACTAGTAACTAAAAAGGATCAAAATTGTGTTTTTATGAAACTTTTAGAATAATAATTTTTTTGATTTCTGTTCAGCACTGGTCATCATTGTTCACCATTGTTCACTACTGCTTATAGCTGTTCACACACTTAAGGATCACTAATAATTGTCATAAAAATTGTTTTTAACATTTTAGGAAAGTCTAGTAACTAGAAAGGATTAAAATTGTGTTTTGTGAAGCTTTAAGGAGACTAGTTTTTTTATTCTGTTCAAGGATTGTTCAAGGCTATTCACATTGTTCACACACTTAAGAATTGCTTATATTTGTAGTAAAAATTGTTTTTAGTACCATAGATGCATAAAAGGGTAATTACAAGTGTTAGTTTGGGTAAATTTTGCAAAATGCGAAAAGTTGTGTTTAGACTATCAATTATGTTATTTCAGCCAAATGATTTTATTTAGAGCTACTAATGATGTTGAATGTGTCCATGAGTCCAAAATACCATATATGAAGTTTAGATAAAGTATTAGAAATTTCAGTTGTTGTTAAGTATTAAAAACAAGCGATTCTGCACTTTAACCCTTAAAGTATATTATAATTTGGTCTATGGCTCTAAAAGGTTTTTATGATGAGTTTTAAATGGTTCTAGTAGTTATATGTCTCTTGAAAGTATTGGTTAATATTAAAGATCTCTAGTTTGTGAGAATGTGTTACAAAGGGGTATTTGCATTTTGACCCGTAACCTTGAGAAATTGTGATTTGACCCATTTGGGGCTTAAGCGTAAATGTTGATAAATTTGATGAAATGAATGTGATCGATATCTCGTGAAGGCTATATTCATTTGTTGAAATTTATATGGCTTATGGATATATGTAATGAAATATGATGCATGTTTATGTGATTTAAATTATGGCATGTATGGTTATATTTGATTCATTGATTAGAGGTGTCAAAACGGGCCAGCCCACCCCATTTAGGCTCGCCCTTAAAGCCAAAAAGCGGCGGCGTGAAATTTGCCAAAATAAAATAATTTGGAATAGTCGGCTTGACCGTTTTAGGGCGGGTTAGCAGGTTGGCGGGCTAACCCACCAAAAAATAAAAAAAAATTCAAAAAAAATATTTTTTAATGTTTTGATAAAAAAAATTTAAATAATATTTATTATTTATATATATCCAATTTTTTGAGGTCCATAATAACTATATATTAACTTGGATTAAAAATTATTATTGTTAATAATATTATTTGTAAGTTATGAGACTATTTTATTTTTAAGTTTTAACTTTAAGTGAATAGTATCAATTGTATAATGTTAATGTATTAGTGACTGTACATATTTCTTACTTTTTTTTATCTTTTTTGGATCACATGTTTCTCATTTTTTTTATCTATAAATTATAAATTTTTTCTTTAAAAAAAAAGAGTTGGCCATGAGCTAAGCCATGACCCATAAAACATGGGTTAGGCGGAAGCGGAGTTAAACGAGTTGAAATTTTTAGATGGGCTCAAAACTTTAACCCAACCCGCCAAAAATGGCGGGTTTGGCGGACCAACCTAACGGGTTCAACCCGTTTTGACATCTCTATCATTGATATGCATAAGTTCATGGAGTTTATGAGCATGAAATATTTAAATGATGAGTTATTCATGTTTGCATCTCATATATCATGCCAAGATTAAAGGTGACATAAGACACATGGAAATGATCCTCTAGACTCCCCGAATTAAAAGTTATGAGAGGTGATCCAAATAGGAAATGATCCTTTGGACTCTGTAACGCCCCGATTTTTTGTCTGAGTGAAAAATGACCAAAATGCCCCTGAGGTCATTTTCAGCCCGGAATTCGAGGATGGCCAACCCGGCAGTCCTCGAAGGGCCAACTCAATGTTTGAAGGGGATTGAATGACCCTTGAGTGGTTTCGGAGGCAAAAGTCTCATTTTCTGCAGTTTTGAGTCAAAATGACCAAAACACCCCTATAGCGTTTTTACGCGGGTAAAGGTGCCGTTTGAGCCCGAAACTTTCCCCACAGGTTTAAAATAATGTTTTTACATGTTTCAAAGCATCTATTTGAGTCCCAGTGGTCTCGGGCAGTTTTAGTGCAAAATTACGATTTTGCCCCTAGAATAGTGTTTTTGAGCTTAATAGTGTAATTAAGCAAACCTAAGCAATATTAGGCTCTAATCGAAGATTAATTAATTTCCATAATTAATCTAGAGTCAAAATAAATTATTAAAATTAATTAGAACCTAAGATTGCTTAGATTAGATTTAAATTTCCTTTCTAAAACTCAAGATTTCACTCTTGGAATCTTGAATAGTGTTTTCTCTCTCCAATTCCTTAAATCAAGGAATTGTGTCTAGAATTGTTTATACATTAAAATGAGTTTATAACTCACTAATGATGCAAGACCACTCCTTAAATATGTTTTGACAACCTTGATTACCCATTTCCTCACCTAAACACTTTTTTACAAATTCCTAATCTTAATCCTAATCAAAGATACACCTAAACACAACTCTAAACTACAATTAAAATGCAAGAAATCCTCCCCCCATGGCTGATGCAAGTTCAGCCACTCCTCCTCTATTTGCATCACATGTTGATTTGTTTCTCACTCAAAGAACCATGCTTGAGCCATACCTTGAACCATACCTCACCATACTTTGAACCATACCTCACCATGCCTCAAGATCACAACATCTCACCTCATGGAACTCATGGGGCTGCTCATTGTGGCCGAAACCTTCCCTCCCTCCTTGCACCTTGCATTTGTTTCATTTCTCTATAAATAGCATGCTTGGGTGAACTTGCATCATTTTGGGTTCATTTGCTAAGTGTAAGTTTTCAAAGAGCACTTCAAAGTTTCCTTTTCTCTCAAGTTCAAGTATTCAAGTTCTTCAAGTTCTTCATCCTCTTCTCTCATCCCAACCTTCAATCACTTGGTAGGGATTTTCTTTCAAGTATTTTCTTTATTTAAGTTCCATCTCTAGTTATGTGCTTATGGTTTCTCTTGAGTCTTTTTAGAACTCCTCTCCCTCTCCTTTTTCTTTATCATTTCGGCCATGGGCCTTTGAGGACAAAGGAATGAGAGCTTGATGATGAGGTTCCATGATGATGATGTTCATCACTTGAACAATCTCTAAAGCTTGATCTTTGTTCTTAAGCCAAAGATGTTTTTAGTTTTTCTTCTTGAACCTTGAAACCTTTCACTTGATGATGTTTTAAAATGGTTACATGAACTCAATGATGAGGACTCATGATGTTGGTGTTAATGCATCATCAAGATCATGGTCTCTAGAGTTTCAAATGTTTCCTTTTCTTCCTAAGAGTTTCGGTTCCTTTCCTTTTCTTTCTTCACATTTTCGGCAATGTTGGCCAATAAGGTTCACAATGGCTTGATGATGAGAGCTTCTAGATGATGACTATGTGTTCATCTCAATGAGGCCTCTAGAGCTTGAGTTTTAATAAAAATGCTATTTATGACCATATTTCAAAAAAAGAAACTTTGTGTTTTAAAGAACCCTTAAGGTTCACCCTTATCTTCACTTTATCTTATCATGATAAGTTTGGGTTGAGGTTTAAGTTTCTTTAAAGTCTTGTATGAGCTCTAATAAGAAGTAAAATGGACTAGCATTCATATTTAAATTCAAGCTTATACATTACATATTTACTTTGAGCTTTGCATTCATATTTATATTCCAAGCCATCACTTAAAGTTAAAGGATAAAGAATGGAGTGCACCTCATATTTACATTCTTGTCTAGAATATTTACTTTTCATCACTAAAGAACATAAAGATTTAAAATAAGAGCTTGCACTATCACCTAACTAAATCTCAAAGCCTTTCTATTTCGGCCTTAAAGTCGATTGTTCTTTGAGCCTAGAGCACTAAAATAAAGAAATGAACTTACATATTTATATTTCAAGTCTTGTATATTTATTTCAAGCCTTGCATATTTATATTTCAAGTCTCGCATATTTATTTCAAGCCTTGCATATTTATATTCAAGCCTTGCATATTTACTTTAAGCTCTCACTTTACTTTGTAATGAAGAATAAAAATGAAGTGCATAGCATGTTTAAATTATGTCATTACTTAAAAACCTTAGAGCTCAAAGACTTGCCCATTTTATCTCAAGTTAAAGTCTAATGTGGAAGCATTCTTTGAATGCATAATTTGACCATGTAGTGATTATGAACTTGGAAGGAGATTCATCTAGCTACAAGGGCTAACAATCTAAGTTTTAAGATTCTCTTTAAAGCCTTATGAAGTTTATGAGATTAAGACCAACAAGATTTATGAATTTAGTACTCTTTTAAAAAGGGATCAAATGGTCACCGACCTAATGATGCTTTAGCCTTTTTTACAAAATAAAATGGTTTGCAAAAGAGCTTAGATGTCCTAAAAATGATTCCAAGAGAAACTAGCAACTTATATGTTTTAGAAAATATCAAGATATGCATCTTTTTGGGACTTAATGTTTCGGTTCTTCCATGACAAGTTGCTGCTTAATGATGATGTTTTGATGTGTTAGAATGCGTGAAAATTATGTATAATGAGGTAGGAACATTTCTATCCATGATAGGAGAGAAATTAGCTTTCTAGAAAAACCGTAAAATCAAGATTTAGCATAGTTTTAACCCATTTATTTTTGTACACTGCCCAAACTGTTTCTATGGGAATATAATCAGATTAGGATTGTTTAATCATGAAAAATTTGGTTACAATTGAAGTAGGATTGAATTTTAGCACCTATAGAGAAACTAGTAACTAGAAAACCGTAAAATTGCAATTCTAGAACTCTTAGAATATTTAATTCTTAGAATCTGTCCAGCAACCTTATAATGTAGAGAACATGGCTTATAATTAGTTCTTAGGCATAGAAATGCCTCATAATTGGTTTAGGTCGAACTTATAACGCCTTAAGCGAAGACAGAACCAAGAAAGGGTCTAAAACGTAAGTTCTAGAACCCTGCAATTATAAGTTTATAATGCTGCCCCTAAGGAATGATGTTGTTCAGATTTAATAGAGAGCATAAATAATAATAAGATTTGTTAGAAGAGAACCTTTAGGTGTATAAAAGGTTGATAAAAGATGATAGGTTAATTACATCACAAGTTTAAGGCCCGTAAGGGTCAAAGCATAAGATACCGTAGGACCAAGAGCATAATGAATTTTTAATGTTGCTTGTGAACGCATGAGAATGATTATGTGAATGCATGAAAATTTATGATGGAGGATGCATGTTTGAATGACTTATGTGGCATAAAGAAGAATTTGGAAGAAATTCGGCATCTTTGTGATTATCTTTATAAATTTACGACAAATTAGGGGAATTAGAAAGTTTTGAAAACCTATGAGATTTTTATGAGGTACTAAGATGAGTTCTCGGATGACACGGTTGGTTGAGCACCTCCAGAGAACTCATGTGACATCGATACCAAGATGAATTCTTGGGTGACAGGTTAGTAGAGCACCCCCAAGAAATGCCCTAGCCCCAGGCTGGATAAGTCGGGATTATGTTTATGATTATGTTAAACATCGGGATTGATAAGTAAGAACTAGTGATGACTAGTTAAGGTATGAGCTCATAACCTAGAGATGTGACATGTTACGGGTGACACCGGTTGACCAAGCATCCCCGAGGCGATTGTCTTTTAGGGTGGCCTATGAGGAAGTAAAGTATGATGTTTATGTCACAAAGTTTCCATATGAGTATTTAACTGCCACTTTATACCACTATTATGATATTCTTAATATTATGACTACATTCTTGCATTAAGTAGAGCCATGCATACATTCTTTAATATGATTGCATCCATGATATTAAGAATCATGCTAAAATGAACGGACCTTGGCTAATTATGTTTTAGAACCTAAAAATAGACTTAATGCATGCTCACTTATTTCGTATACTACACCCAAGGTTCCTGAGGACGTAGATGATGACACCTAGGTAGTAGGAGGCCCTACTGAGATTCTTTAGCAAGATTCTCACTCCCTTTATCTCTTCCTTTCCATCACATCTTGAGATGGCGGCGTTAAGTGGTTTTTGTGGACACCCCATACTGGGAGGTACACCATGATCCGAACCACGGATCATACCATTTTGTGGGTCGCTGCGTCGTTCGAGTATTTATGTTCATTTGACGGCCCTTTAGTCACCCCGTACATAGCCATCAATTCTCTCTTGTCTCACCCTTCCGGTGGCGACTTACGTGATCGGCCAGCGCCTTGCGCCCTCGAGAGGAGTGGATCCGCCGTACCCCACTGACAGCCTCTGCCATTCAAGACTACCCACAGTATGTGCCCTGCTCGCCCTCATCATTCTCAAGGCGGACCCTTGGAGGACTGCGCCACTCGGTACCCTCAGGATCCTCCCCCACTGTGCCGATGGATGTTGGGGAGGGTAGTGAGGTTTCTGTCGCTCAGCCAGTACGTGGAGGATGGGTGAGGATGGTTCCCCGCCATGGAGCTCATGCCCGTCCGATGCGGCGCATCGCCACCGGCAGAGATAGCCAGTGGATCGGGTACATCCCTCCTTTCCGAGAGGCCCTTGATGAGAGACGACCATCATGGTCCTGGTGCTCGAGCTTTGACTAGGCTAGGATAGCCTTCTTTTATCTTTGGGGTTATCCATTTGTAGGCGCACTAGAGTTAGGAGAGTTTCTTTTTATGCCTTTGCTGTACTTTCATTTTCCATGTACCTTTATTCCAGTTGTATTAAACTAAGTCTCACTCTTTATAAGTGGGCATATCCTATTATATATAAATATGCAGTTCAGTTTTATTGTGATGTGCCTTTACTTGCTTCTTTCATGCTATTATGAGATGCTTGCTTAATTTCGTTCGTGCTTTATTATTTATCGTGTCGCGCGGCTCTCACTTTGCTTTTATAATTGAAAAAAAAAATTTACCAGTATTTCCGCTAAGTATTTTAAAGTAATAAGGAAGCTATGACGTAACAGACTAATGATTAACCTAATTATGTTCTAGGGTATTGGGTTAAAAATTAGGATGTTCTGAACTCTCGAATTAAAGGTTATGAAAGGTGATCCTAATGTCCCCTATCCCGTATCTTAAGAGTCAGAAATTTAACTTATCAAAAAGGATAAGATTATGCTAATGACGACTAGTGAGGTATGAGCTCATAACCTAGAACTCTTGTGAGAAGAGAGAGTTATAAGGCGGCCCCCAAGGAAAAGAGAATAAAGAAGTTTGAGTCACTTATAAGAATGATGATCATGATGTTCTTTATATCATATGCATTGTTTTATGAATTTTATGATATTATGTATATGATATTGGCATGCATCCATGACTAATTTGTTGCATTCATGACATTAAGATTCATGCTAAAAGATACAGGTCTCGGCTAGTGGTATTTAGAACTTAATAAATAAACCTTATATATATGTTCACCATTTTCATAATTAAACCCGAGGTTCTTTGGAGACAATGATGATGACACTTGTGTTAGAGTCAGGAAGCCCTCTTGAGATTCTTATATAAGTTTCTTATCCCTTTTCTTTTCCGTGTCATCTCCAGACATGAATAATGGTGTAGTTCGTTATTTATCTTGAGACTAGATGAAGAGCAACGGAGATAACTTCCCTTTGGATATTTGCCTTTAGAGTGATCGTATCTCATTTATCAGTTTGTATACTATTGATGAATATATATTGATGTCCTTAAATTTACAAGACATCCCTATTATGATACAGTTATTGATATGTTATTATTATTTGAGTTATGTTATGCCATGGTTGTATTATGTAATTATCTGTTATTTGTTTCTAACATCTCTCTTACGCAGGCAAGATAGATGACATTAGATATTTAGTATGTGCGGCTCACGTTTTGGTATTTAAGTTCAAAGAAAAAAAATTTCCCATATTTCACTAAAGTATTTTCAAGAAGTCTTGAGTTAAAAACTGAAACAAAAGAGTAATAACTAATAATTAACTTAAATGCGTCCTAGGCGTGTTGAGTTAAATATTAGGGTGTTACATCCGACGACGGTGTGCCTCGACATCGTGGAGGAGGGAGATCAGGGTACCGCCTTTTGTTTGGTGTTTTTCTAATGGATCTCTTTCATGGGTTGGGGAATACTCTGACATTGCTATTTTTTATTGCAATTGATAAAGGTTTTGGTTCTGAGAGGGGGATGTTGAAAAGAAGAGTGGAAAGAGAGGTTATGTTTTGCGAAAAAGGAGGAAGATTGCAATGGACACTGGTTGTGTGCATCCTTGTATTAATGAGGGGTTGGTTAGGGGGTGTGTGTGTATGAACGTGGGTGTGTGGTTTATGGAGTTTTTTTTTTTTTCAAATGCTCAGGACTTTTGTGCTTTACTCAAAACATGGAATGACAGAGACAAACTAAATCATGAGCGGATGTGAAAGCAAATTCCATTGGGGTTAGGAGACACCAAGGAGGCAGTTATTTTTCATATCCACTTTATTTAATGGTATAGATTATTATTATTATTATTATTATTATTATTATTATTATTATTATTATGGTTAAGTGCAATTAAGTGAAATGTAATATGAAACTAATGTTTCTGGAAAATGTTAAGGATATTTCTTTTTTTAAACTTGATTTTAATCAAATTAACTATAAAAAAACATATAATAAAAAATTATATTATCATAAGCTAATAGATTAATGCAATAGATTAAATTTCAAATTTATAAAATTGGCAGATAAATTGTTAATATTTTTATGTGCAACTAAATTAAATGTCATGTGATACATCTTTTTCTTGAAAATGCTAAGGTTATTTATTTCTTTGAACTTGATGATATAATTTTTTTTACTTAAGAATTTTTATATTTGTTTGCTTTGAATTAATATTTATATTTTTTTGATAAGATCAATTAAAATAATTCTTAAAATCAAAATAACAAAAATTATGTTATCATATAGCGACAAACTAGAATAAGTATTTAAATTTTAAACTAATTATATTAAAGATAAGAGATTCATTATCACTACTTGAATGGTGTGTAATTGTTACAAATTAGAGTACTATTTTTTTTTTGTGAAAATTAGAGTAAATTTAAGTTGCATCTAAACATTACATTACTATTTGAATCATAAAATATTTACAAATTAGAATGAGTTTTAGCCTAGAGAGATTAGCAAAATCAAAAAATTATGTTATGATGAATAAAAAAATTATAATGATTATTCAAATTTTAATATAATTATATTTGAATATGAAATATTAATATTGTTTTACTTGAGTGATATAACAGTTGAAAATCAGAGTACTTTTTTACAGTGAAAAATATAATGAATTTTAGTTGTAAATTGCATTACTATATCAATAATAAAATATAATGAGCTATGCAATAGCTACAATTAGTATTAGAATTAATTACATATGGAGTAAATTTTACACACACACACAATGAATATATATTCTTCTGAAAATATATTGCATGCCACTTCTTGTCCTTTGTTGCAATTTCACATGTAAATATTATTGAATATATAAATTAGAGTTTATTATAAATATTATTTTTTCATAAATTTTTTATTCAATATATTAATTTCTTATAAATATTTTAACATTTACTAATCTATAATCTATAATATTAATATTTCAGAGTCATTTGAGGGAAAGTTTTACACATGTCGCAATGAGAATATTTTAAGGCCCACATCTTTTAAGAAGTTATTCATTATTTTTTTTTTAAAATAAAATTATAATTATTACATATTATTAGCATATCATTGATAATCATCCGTATTTAATAATAGGATTGCATTACATTAATTAAATATCTTTAATTATTACGAAGCTGAAATCATGAATTATATTAATAAATTAATTTCACAATTTTAGTATTAATTTCATTTCTAAAATTTTTATATTTGAAGCGGCTGGTGATTTTCTTTTGAATACTATTATATTCAATTTATGAAATTAAGTATATAAATTATACGAAAGATGCAAAATATATGCGGTAAGTTATATTATTTACCTTTTTTTATAAACAATAAGATTATGATGAATTTAATTATTTAAAGGCAGAATATTTTTTTATGTCATTAGTGATGACATTATTTGATTATATATATAGACTAATTTAATGATTTGAAGACCAAGAATATGCCAATTCAATTAAAAAAATTATATATGTACCTTTGGTAAAAATGAAAATCACAGGATCACCTGAGATAGCCATAAAATTATCATTGATAACATCTAAGCTCTTATAAATAATTTTGATAATTTTATATTTTAAAAGATTTGAAGGAATTTTGAAAAAAATAATCATACAATTCATGACAAGTTTAATAATTTTATACATTAAAAAATTTGAATGAATTTTGAAAAAAAAAAAGGTTAGTGTTGAGAAAATTAAAAAAATTAGAGAAGATTTTAAAAAGAAAAAAAAGATAGAGATTTATAAAAATCTTATTTATAATTAGAAATTATTAATTATTAAGATTTGATATAAAATTTATTAATTGTATAAATCTACTATATTAATATTTCAGATTCATTTCATGAAAACAATTACAAATATCATTTACATAGTGATTTACATTTTACATCTCGTTAAATGCAGTAATTTAGGCCCCACTTTTCTAAATCTTTATAACTAAATTTTTTTTAAACTTAATTTATAATTTAATGATTAATTATTTTTTCATATGAAATAAAATTATACATTACAATCATTAAAGAATCAAATCTTACAATCATTAAATAGTATAATTTGCACTAAGAGAGAACCAATGTTAATATAATTATGATTTATAATTAAATTAAGAACCATTATAGCCTCATATTATGAAGGTACCATAAAAAAATTATAAAAAAAATATTTTCAAATTAAATAAGCTTTAAAATCAACACTTTTTTTTAAAGAAAATGAGTAGGTCAAATTGTTAATGAATTACTAATTAATTGATTTTAGTATGATAGTAATTCAAAATTCAATTTATACGAACTTTATTCTTAATCAAATATTTAAGACATATTATAATACTAATATAATAATTTATTCTTAATGAAATATGATAATAATTGATATAATACTAATATTTAAGAATAATTATATAAAAAGTCTTCTATGTGTTATTAATGAAAAAATTATATCCCACCTTTTTATAATCTTAACACTTAAAGTAAGTTTTTGAATTTAATTTACTTTCTAATTATCAATTATTTTTTTCAATCGCACTTTCATATCTCTCTACCATTAAAAAAATTAATATAAAAAATAAAAAATATCATAAACAAAATTATAATTCAATATATTATACCATAAAATTTAATATATATAATTATAGTATTAACGATAACAAACCTATTATAATTGTATTGCATTAGTAGTATTTGTTATTATCGATATTTATATTTTGAAGTTCAAAATATTTTTAAAATTTTTGAATAAACCCATAAATATTAATAGAGATTCAAATCTATATGTAAAATGAAAAATGGGGACCCGTGGCCAGAATATGCATGAGAATTGAGGCAAAATTCTAAATGAAGATGAGATTAGAGGAAATTTTCTAATTTCAAATGTAGAACTTTTGAAAATTATAATAAAAAAATTATTTATCTATATGTATCACTATTTAATTTTTTACAACTTAAACATTCCAATCTATCAATTCTATAATTTTTCATATTAAGTTTTTTGAAAAGATACCTTCAATTTTTTAACACTAAAATATTTAAAAAATCAATTCTATAATTTACACTTCTTTGATAATGAGATTAAATATTTATTAATTTTTAAAAATAAATAATTATATTATTTTTATTAAAAAAATTATAATTGATATATTACTCTAATAATTGAGATTATATAAATTAGAATTGTAAATGATTTTTACTAATTAATACAAATTAATTATAATATATATTTTAAAATTAATATTTTAATTTATTAAAAGGATGTATAAGGAAAGGACGTGTAATTAAAATCATATAAATTAAATTTATATATTATTTTTATTAATTAAAATATATTTTATATTTTAAAATTAAATATTTTAATTTACTAAAAAAATATAAAGGACTAGGAATGATCAAAAAATTAAAAATGGGTATACATGGAAATTACCTAATGAGGAAAGAAATTGACATATATTTCATTCATAGGGATGATCTATAGGGACTAAGTTACCATATATTAAATGGGATAGGGACATGGGTAATACATCTTTATTTTTTAATTATTTTTATTATATTTGCATTATATATATATATATTTAATTTTAATTTGGATTATGTTGTATTAATAGTATACTTATGTTTCAAATTATAAAATATTTTTAAAGTTTTTTTCTTTTTAAAATTTGTTAATAAGCACTGAATTGAATTAGTAGAAATTGAGAATTCACAGGAACAGGGAAATATGAAATGGGGGCTGTAAGGAGAATGGAGATGGGGTTGAGAACAAAATTGAAATAGTGACGGAAGGCATGAGATATGTCATTTTTTTATAATACTCATTATCATCATTATAAATACACCATAAATGGCAGCTGACATTTGTAAAATTATTTATTTATTCTCTTTCTTTATTCAACAATTTTAACTTTCAAAATATATAAAATTTTCATAAAATAGACTCTTTATTATTAGTTATAGGTTATCTACCAAGATATTTTCAACCTTATAAACATGATATTCAAATATAAGATATAAAATAGAATGACATATTTATATGTTATCCACTTATTTAATTATTTAACTATTAACTTACTCTTAAGATAAATTTATATACTCAAATTTCTATAAGATATATGTAAATAAATTATTATTTATTTTTTATAATAATCAACAAATTATTTTTTATCAAACGACTAGTAATATTAATATATAAGAATACAAACTTAAGTTTTTAAACTAATTTTTGTATAATTAATTAAGCTTGAAGAAAAGTTTATCAAGTAGCACCATTATTATTAATTAGATGCACAAACTATCATGTTTTATCATAATCTTTAATATTTATGATCATATTTAAATAATAAATAAAAATATAATACAATACATGTAATGTATAAAATATTCAGTAAAATTTAAATGAATTGAAAATTAATTTTAATTTAACAAACTACAAAGCCATTGAAAATATAAAATGATCATTGAGCTATAATCACTTAATTTTTTATTTTAGTTAAAGTAAAATTAAAATATATAATAATATGAAAATAAAAAACCAATAAAATATAAAATGAAGTACTAAAAGCCAATAAATCACCTTTTATCTTTTGATAGTAGATAAGAAAAACGAAGAAGACTATCAAGACCTCTAACATTAATATTAGACCCCATGCTAGATTTTAGCAAAAGGATGCAAGTCATGACACTAAGGACCTCCAACATTCAGACTATAACAAATGGGAAGAGTTAAAATTGAATGCCAGATTGTTTATCAGAAAGTGTAAATATGGAGAACCTATCACGTATATAACTTCGTTCTCTCCAACAACCAAGATATGGTTGTATTGTGCTAATTGAGGCTCTCATATTGCTGCATACCATAACTTCCTAGTCAAGACAATTTTGTTTTCTTATGGCCAAGGCATTGGATTAATCATAATATAAAATAAAAAAATTAAATAAGTAAACCATGCCAATTGACATTTAATTGGCTTTTTATAAATTTAGAAGATAGATGTATCTGAATGATTAAAAATAGTCACACCATTCCAAGTGATCAGAAAGCCTCAAGGTGTGACGATCCCTGTTACCTCTTTTGTTCATGCTATCTGTGATTTTATTGCCTTCGTGATAAATATGGGAAGATGAAGGTATGAATGAGGTGATAAAGACAAAGCAAAAATCATTGGCTCAAAACATATATAGAAATGAAGGCATAATTTGAGTTCCATTCCAAATGTGATTGCAATGAATGTGCAAAATCAATGCATTACAAATATAATTACTATGAAAGTGCTTAATAATGACCCAATTATTATTAAAAATTGTAGCTCCACGAATAAATACAAAAATAAACATTTCCATTTG